>PVLA01003108.1:0-66388 GCA_004027455.1 Hydrochoerus hydrochaeris
CTGGTCACAGGTGCCGGCCATGTTGGGGAGGAGCCCCATACCTAACCCAGAAGGTCTCAAGATGCTCCTGTATAGGCATCTTGAACAGAGCAGCCAGGGGTTCCCTCTTTCCAGTCCCTCAGGCTGGCTACAGGTCCCAAGGGCACAGGCTCTCGAGGCCCTTACAGCTCCTGAACTTGAGGCCTTGTGACCTCCTACCTGTCTGGCCCAGGATTCCAGCCTAGGACTGGAGTGGAGGACACTAGCACAGGGCTGTTGGTCCCTCTCCTGTCAAGTGGGGTCCACAAGTCACCCAGGACCAGAGTGCATGCCTTTGGGATCTGACAGTGGCCAGTGGGGGTCAGTGAGTGCTCAGAGTACAGAAGAACCATGAGGCTGGATGGAGAAGCGGGGCAGCGGGTGGCTGGGATCAGGTGCCTGGCAGTGAGGCTGGGGGTCAGCCCCACACCCCACTGCCCTGGGCACTCGTGGCCGGCGCTGAGTGGGAGTCAGGCTGTGTGTGCCTCAGAGTGGCCAGGGCAGGTGCTGCCTTCGGGGTCCCACCAGGCCCTGCTGCAATTCCAGAGGAGCTTGGGCTGAGTGTGTGGATTGGATTCCATCCAGCCAGGGACAAGGTGCCTGTCAGGCCATGGGTGCCCTGGCTCCATCCAGCTCCCCCAGCTCTGGTCTTCCTGCTGGGAGTCACATCTCACTGCCAGCCTAGGGGAGCAGGGGGCTGTGAGGAGAGAGCGGTGACTATGCAGGCACAGGTGGCCGTGTCGGCTAGATGTTCCTCGTGTTTCACCCACTCTAGGAATCGCAGTGTGCACACCTGTGGCTGCATGTGCATCTGTGTCCGTGTCCGTGTGTGTGTGTGTGTGTGTGTGTGTGTGCGCACGTGCGTGCGTGTGCTAGACTGCTTTTTCACTCCTAAGCTCCACATGTCTGTGCCCAGGGTTGCATGTGGTACCTGAAATCTTTAGGGATGGGGCCCGGCCAGGAGCACACTGACCCCCTGGCAGGGGCTGACCTGCTTGGGGTGGGGGAGGGGAGTGCATGCCCCTGTTCCCCGGGGGCTGTGTGTGTTTAGACTTTCATCCTAAATGGCACACGTTGACTGCCCTCTGCTCCCAGACTCCAAAATGCTCAGGTAGCTGAAAGTTCCAGCCACAAGCTCCAGCAGAGCGACCTGGGCTCCGCGTCACTCCCAGGTCCTGCCCAACCCTGGTGGCAGGGTTGTGGCTGACTCACCATTCTGGGCAGCTGGGGGTGTCCTCTCCCTCCCTGCCGTCTCAGGCAGTGCTCTGGGGTGGGGCTGCCCTATTGACACTCGCAGTGCCCTGGCAGTGCATCAGAAGACAGCGCTCCGCTCCTCAGCCTTTCCCTGGGTCGCTTGCTATTTGCTTTGGCTCAACCACACCTTACCTCCCCATTTGAACCCGGTTTTTCAAGTTTTCGACCCACCTGTGTTGTGGCCCCAGGCACCGGGTCCTATGGGTTGGCTGTGTGTGCGTCACACAGGCCAATTAGAGAGGCCAGTTATCCATGCAGCCCTCAGCAGCATGGGCCTGGTGGGGATGGGGGCAGAGGCCTCGGGGTCCACTAAGCCTGGCATCTCTAGCACCCCACCCTTCCCTGCCGGCCTGTCTCCCAGGATCTGGCTGCTCATCTGACAAAAGCCACTACTCCTGGCTAGTGACTCTTCACCCTGCCACTGGGATACTTGGCACAGGAGGCTTGGGGGTGCCACCTCTCCTGCCAGCACAGCACGTGTGGCACTGTAGGGGTTAAGAGCTATGGCCGTGCTCACGCTGCATGTGCACATGGCTTTCTGCAGCTGCTTCTAAAATGCAGCTTATAAATCCAGTGTGTGGGCTGATTCTGCACAGCACCAGCTTGGGGGTCAGGGCTGTGCGCGCGCCTGGTTCTGTGCAGCTTCGCCTCTGTGTTCCCCACATGGTGTGGGGCTTCGGGGACAGGCCACTAGGCTCAGGTCTAGATCTGACTGGAATGGCCCATCTAGAATGGTGATGACCATCCCCACTGGGCCTCTGACAGCTGTCCCTGGCCAGAATCCTGCCAGAAGCTTCATAAACCATTGCAAGATTTCTGAAGGATTTGCTTTTGACAATACCATTTTCCACATCGTGTTTCCCTCCCCAGTACTGAGGAGTGAGCTTAGGGTTTGCCGCTAAGGAGCACCCCAATACCCACCCGTTTTGTTAGTGTCCTTTTTGGTGGGTGACCAGTCCCAGGCTTGCAATCTTCTGACAACTACACAATTGAATTGGTTCTTCTTGAATGTTCTTTTTGAGTTGTTAGTCAAGGGGATGTGCGTTTTCTATTTGATCTCAACATGTATAATTCCAGGGCCTACAGAATGTGATGAGACCCGTGGGTACTGCCCAGTAGAGAGACACCCAACAGAGCATGTGTGGTTTCTCACAAAGTCATCGTGGTCCCTTGCTTCACCTTTGGATGGCCCTCTCTCAAGGGGGACAGCAGCAGCCCCGGAAAGGCTGGGTGCAGTGACATCCCAAGGGTGAAGGTCAGGCCAGCAGGCCTGAGGAGTGGAGCAGGTTCTCTGACAAGGCCAGATCTTGTGCCCATCATGGTCACCTGGTGCCCCTCTGGCCTTGGTCGAAGCCAGTTCGTGGATCTGTGTGTGGCTGAGAGGCAGCAGGTGGGTCCCAGACCCTCCAAGTCACAGGAGCACAGTCAGCCTGTGCCTCTCCCTGTGGCGTCCTGGCCTCAAAGTTAGTAGAAGGTTTTCCTAGGGAGTTTACAGATTCAGGGAGGCCACTGGACATGGGGGGGAGGCACCAGGGTGGCCGTGTATGTCCTGGCGGGCGCCAACCCTTCTCTCCCCCCACCCAGAGTCTGTGTCGCCATCCTGTTATTACCACCTCTGCTCCAGCCCCTGCGCTGGCCCATTTGGTCCCCAGGTTCCCTTTCCACCATGGATGAAGACCAGGCTCTGTCATGCTACATTTTGTGCCATTGTCCCTGGCCCCTTCCTAAGGACCATGGAGCCCAAGTTGGAGACAGGGTCAGAGTCTGACTCGCGGCCTCTCCTGCCGTAGACTCACCCCCCACTTCAGCCTGTGTTCACAGCATTCCCAGTCGTGTTGGTACAGCTCCTGGGGGCAGGGGCCTGTGCCACACAGACGCAGGCCTGCTGTGGAGTGGGAGAGGTGTGTGGTAGCCAAGCGGTGTGTGCAGCACTCCAGGCAACTGACAGTGAAGTGTCCCCTCCGGGAGAGTTGGGCTGGCTGGGTGGAACCCAGGCTGGTGGTGGAGACTGAGCAGGGCTGAGTCCTGGCTGTGGTCACCAGCCAGCTCCTGACACTGGGCAGCTCTGCCTGCTTACTGTGGGGGAAGGGCTGGTGCACCTGGCTAGTTGTGCTGATTAAGAAAGATGTCCCCCACTCTCCCAAAAAAGCTGGGCGTAACGGTGCATGCCTGTAATCCCAGCACTTGGGAGGCTGAGGCAGGAAGGTCATTGTGAGCTTGAGACCAGCCTGGGCTACAAAGTCAGCTCAAGGCCAGCCTGAACTGCATAACGAGACCCTGTCTCAAAAACAAAACAAAAGACCCCAGGGCAGGAATATAGCTCAGTGGCACAGCGCCTGCCTGGCAAGTATAAGTTCCTGAGTTTGACTCATGGTACAAAACACACACACAACAAAGAAAGATGTCCATCAAGTGCCTGGTCCTTGGTCAGTGCTCAGTGTCCTGTGGCCATTGTAGTTGAGACAGCCCCGGAGGATCTGGCCTTCCTGGCACCCAGACAGACAGGAGGGGCAGAGACACCTGGGGCTAGCTGTGTTCCTGAGGAACATCATGGAGATAAGGCTTCCTCCAGGGCTCTCAGAGGACTTGTTCTGGTTTCTGTGGACCTCAGTGGGCACCAGGGCTCCTCAGCAGCTGCCCTGCCTGCTTAAGCACTGGGCCATATCACCCTGGGGTGTCCAGGTAGGAGCTGAGAGAAAGTCCTTCAGGTGGGACTCAGGACTCGGGGCAGGACTTACTAGAACACGGCCAGCGCCCCAGACAGGGATGGGTGCGCCTGCTGTTCGTGTCTGCAGCGCATGCTCAGTGCTGGGTCCCAGAAATGGCCCACATTCGCCTGGACTCCTGAGCTCTCGCCCTACTGTCTTCAGACGAGGACATGAGGCCATTTCCCTAGGGGGAGAGCAGGGGGCCTGAGGGTCAGACGCAGGTGCACACTCCCTGCTGGGAGCCTCGGTTCCACAGGCCCTGATTTTGGGCTGGGGCTCGCTGACCCTCTGTCCGGCTTCAGAGGAGGAAGTATGGTCAGTCTCTCCTCCCTGAGGCCTCTCCCCTGGTCTTCTCTGTGTCCCCTGCCTTGGCAGGAGTGGAAGTGAGTGGGACGGTGTGGGCCCACTTGGGTGGGTGGCCGCTGGCACTGGCACCCGTGTGCCCGCCGTGCTGCCTGGGAGGAGACCTGTGCTCTCGCCTTGGTCTTGAGCCTCTGCTTCATTCAGACGCTTGCAGTCCCCCAGAGATGCCAGGTGTCTGTCCTGAGACCCTTTACATCCTAAAATTTTGTTCACGAATTTTGTTCTGTTTGCCCGTGGGCCCTGGGAGCTCCTCTGCCTGGGGTCACGGGCAGCCAGTAAGAGCTTGCTGAGCAGAACCTCCTGTCACTCCCAGCCCACAGGTCCCTGCATGGCCTGCCGGTGTCCCACTCAGCCCCAGGGTGGCGGGCAGGTGGCAGTTTGGTGTGTGTAACCTACTTCTTCATGTTCTGCCCTCCTAGGGGACGTTCTCTTCCAGATGGCTGAAGTCCACCGGCAGATACAGAACCAGCTGGAAGAGATGGTGAGTCCAGTACCTGCCCTTTTAGGTGGGAGGAACAAATGCAGGGTGATTGGGTATCAGAGCTGGCTGAACCCACGTGGGGCTACTTCACAGTCCTGTGGCCATAGTGGCAGAGACATGCCCTGGACTCAGGAAAGGGGTCTCATGGCCATGCTGTGCAGCTTGGGGTCCCCATGTATGGAGGGCCTAGGTGGAGAGTGCATGGGCCAGGCCAGTGTTTCAGGCTCAACTGGCCCGAACTAGGCAGGGTGTGTGAGCACCAATCCCAGGGAGACCCTGGCAGCAGCCCCAGTGAGGACCCAGCATCCACCACTGGTGGGCTGGAAAGTCAGATTTCCTTTGGACCTCAGCTGTGTAGACAGACCAGCAAATATAATGTCTCCGAACCAGCACAGTGTGGGAAAACCAGCTAGCGGCGTCCCATCTACAGCAGGGGGCCGCGGAGGTCTTCCCATTTTCCTTCAGGTCCAGCTCCATCAGCCTCGGCCTAAGCGACCCCAGTGTGGGGTGGCAGAAGGACAGGGGAAGAAGGTTCTGTTTTCCTTGAGAAGTGGGACCTCTGGGGCAGTGGACTCCCCAGATTAATCAGCATTTGGGGCTTCAGTCCATACTTACTCCTGCAGCCTTTGCACCTTGGGATCCAGGCCTTTCTGCTTGCCAGAGGCCAGGGCACCTGCTCCCAGGCTGTGTGCAGGAGCTCAGTGCTGGCCTGTTTTCCCTCCCTCCATGTCTAGCTGAAGTCTTTTCACAATGAGCTGCTCACCCAGCTGGAGCAGAAGGTGGAACTGGACTCCCGGTACCTGAGTGTAAGTACACTGTGCAGCTCACCTCCTGGGCTCCTGCGGGCTCAGACCCTTCCCTCTGCCTGTGTCAGCTCCCTGTCTTTGCCTCCCACCCAGGCAGGCACCTGGTGCCCATCCATGACCATCCATGACAGGGTATACCTGTGCAGTTCCCCCAACTCTCAGTCACTTGTAAAGCTGATGACATGGCCTGGTTGCCCTCTGGAGCCTTTACAGGCACCCTGGCCTGTGTATTTCGCTGTCCATTCCCGTGAGCTAGGGGGAAATCATGGGCCCCAGCTCCTAGCTGTGTATTCCACATTGAGTTTACAAGTTACCGCACATAATACTGTACTTCACAAAAGAGTAGAGCAGGCTCCTTCCCAGGTCTGGTTTTCTTCTGTAGGAAGGGGAGGCTTGCGTGGCCGCACAAGGCTGAGGTCTTTGGCTGGGACCCCTGCTCTGACCGCTGCTGAGCACTTCCTGTGGTCCTGCGCCAGGGCCTGCTGTAGCCAAGGGAGAGCCCAGGAGGGCGGAGGAAGGGATCTGCTGCTGAGCGGCTCTGACAAGACTCACAGGCCTGTCTTGTTGTGGACCCATAGGCTGCACTGAAGAAATACCAGACAGAGCAGAGAAGCAAAGGAGATGCTTTGGACAAGTGTCAGGCTGAGCTGAAGAAGCTTCGCAAGAAGAGCCAGGGCAGCAAAAACCCGCAGAAGTACTCGGACAAGGAGCTGCAGGTAGGGTTGCCCGGCGCCAGGTGCACTAGGTTGCTCCCTGCCTGGGCCCTCTTCTTCGTCTGGGACTGTGTGGCCCTGTAGTGACAGGTGAAGGGAAAACCCCTCGCTTGCCCACACAGCCATCACCCCAACTCAGTCAAGCCCTGGGCCTACTCTCCTGGAGATCTGGAGCGAGCATCTGGATTCCCAGCTGTCGGGAAGGCCGGCTCCTTCGCCCCCTGCCTTGATGTCAGCAGAGGCTTCTGGGAGTTTCTTGGCTACTGGAAAGGAGACCCAGATTAAATCCTCCCTTTGTGCCCCTGGTTTGCATCAGGAAACAAACTCCAGACTGATAGTAATCACCATGATTGCCTGCCTCAGCTGGACCCAGCAAGGGCAGCTGGGGTGCACGGCCCCACGGGCTTTTTGTTTCTCTTGCTATCCTGCCAGTATCACGTGCTAAGCAGGCTAGGGTTAGGTTTTTGTGACACTCTCTTTGCACGGAGCAGCCCAGGACACTCTTCCCACTCCTGAGGTCACTACAGCAGGACGAGGAGGGAACACTGCATCTTGTTTGTGAAGGAGACAGCAACCCCGGCTGTCCTGGCAGAAGCTTCTGGAAGAGCGCTTGAGCAGGTCTGGGTGTGGCTCTGCGGTTAGCATCTGGCCTGGAGCTCCACCCTTCCTGCTGGCAGTCAGTGCCTCTGGCCTTTCCCCAGGACCAGGAGGACAAGTTCTGTGTCCATCCCTGGCTCGGGCCAGCAGGAGGCAGCCCTGCGGGGGACGCTTGGAAGAGCTGGACTATGCCAAAGGGGAGGGCAGGGCCAAGCAGCCGTGAATGAGAATGACGACCCCATGTCCCGAATAAGAAACGGCAGGATCGGGAGGTGGCTACCCCAGCCTCACTGCTGCTGCCGGGGCGCCTGCATGTACAGTTCTGAGTGTGGCAGTAACGTTCCTGCCACCACCACGTGGAGCGTGTTTTTGTGTGTCCAGGGTCTTTGACTCGGTGACTTTGTTTTGGTTTCCGTCCACACCCACGGCAGCTCTGAGGGCAGATAGCGTTACAGGACATGTCGGTGTTTGTCTTTTTCTGTTTTCTCTGACCTTTGCTGTCTTGGGACACTGGGGCCAGCTTACCTGGGACCAGCCACCTCTGGCAGGCTGGGGCCCGTCCCTGTCCTTGACGCCTACCTTTTTTTTTTTTTTAAACCTGGGAACAGCCTGATTGAAATGCAGTTTACGCGCTATACAATCTGCTACGTAAAGTGTGCAGTTCAGTGGTTTTGAGTATTTTCATGGAGTTATGAAACCATCACCCTAATTTGGAGCATTTTTTATCACCCTGAAAACCTCATGCTCATCAGCACTTTCCCCGTGCCCCCTCCCTCCCAGCCTGCTCCTGTCCTCTTAGTTTCCTGTCTTGGTCATTTTCTGTGGTTGGCGTCACACGTATAGTGTGGCATAGTCAACCTGTTCTGAGTTTTGTCTACCCTGTGGCACGTGGGCATCCTGTTGGCTTTTATCCTGGCATATCAGTGCCTGCCCTCTACAGCTCAGCATCCGTGACTGAGGCTCTTCTCACTCAGGGTCAGGCCCTTGGTTCATGCACTGGCCCCTACTGTGGCCAGCTCACTAGGAACCATTGTGGGAGTGTCCAGTTGGGCTGATTATGGCTTACCCAGCCCGGAAATGCCCATCTACCCTCAGTTCATCTCCAGCCTGCTTTCCTTCTCGCAGTTCCGGCCCTGAACCTGTCCCTCACCCATGGTGCTAGCCCAGTCTCTTCAGGGAGGGTTGACCACACACCCCTGTCTTCACTGCCACAGCCCCTCTGTGGACTGAGATGGGATTTGCCCCTGCAGCTGTCCTGTCTTGCTGCACATGGGTAGGGGTGGCTGTCCGATGGTCTCGCAGGCCTGCAGGGGCCATGGGACCATGCAGATCCCTCCTTCCCCTCGGGGCTACTTTGGTCACTTCATTGTCTCAGACTTGCCTGGGCCTGGGTACAGAGGCCACTTGAGAAGTGTCCTGTTCTGCTTCCACTGCTGTGGCCTTTGTGTCTTGGGCAAGGCAGGGTCCTCTGCCTCAGTGACTACCTGTGAAGGCACAGTGGGCATCACGCTGAAAGTGCTGGGCATGGGACTGAAGGGTCGGTGGCAGGGCTCTTCAGATAGCCTGTAGGTGTCTCTCCCACTGTGAACTTGGGGCCTGGAACTGACACACCAGCTGCAGTTGGCATGAAGCTAGGTACCTGCAGCTCAGGGAAGTCAGGGCTTTGGACGTGGAGAGGGCCAGGTGTGTTGATCCCTGCAAGTCTGTGTGTCCTGATGGGATGGAACCAGCAGCTGGGGTGTGGTTAGTGACTGGCTGGCTGTTGAGTGGTGCCTGTCCAGCTGAGCTTCTGGTCTTCCCAGCCCCTGGCTCCTGGGCATGAGGGAGTGGCGGGGGTGGTCTGTGGTGAGCAGGAGTAGGAGGGGTGGGTGGTACCTGAGTGCCCAGGTGTGGGTGCCTCTGGTTGGAGACACCTGTGACCAGCTGGCTCTGCCCACCCTTCCCGGCACCTCAGCCTTCTGGCTTCCTGGCTTTTCCTTGGTCACATTTGATGCTGACTTTTTTTCTGGGTCTGGGGCTTCTTTTGTCCCTTATCATTAGTGCTCAACCTTGTCTATGTCTCCACCAACTGGCTCTCACTGAGCTGCCCCTGGCTCAAGAATGCACAGTACTTCTGAGCCTCAGTTTCCCTGACTGTGAAGTGGGCACGCCACCTACTTGCTTTCTCTGGGCATGGGCAGGATTTGCCCTTCAGGCTAGATGAAGCTGGCATCCAACTCTTTGTCACATGTGCTCTGGCTCCCTTCCTGGGTACCTTTTCAAACCCTCCCCTTCCTTGTCTCTGAGAAAGAGCCAAGTGTTTGATTTCCCCAGCAGCTGGGTTTCTCATGGGAAGGGCCGGGCATCCCACTCAGTGTGGAAACAAGGCCCCCATGCAGGAAGGATACTCTTGGAGTCCCTCACTCCAAACTGAATTGAATTCCAGCTGCCCTGGGTCTTGCTGAACTGGGCGAGAGGCACCCTGGCCGCTGTGCAGGACTCTCCGCCTGCCCAGCTGCTCAGGGAGCCCTGCCCTGGCCTTTTCCGAGGCAGTGCTGCAGCACCTTCCCCTCTGAAGAGGGGCGGGAATCCCTGGCTGCAGAGTGGAGCTGGCTGGTGCTTCTCTCTGCAAGGCCCAGCCCCTCCTTGCTGGCTCCACCCCCTACTCAGCTCCATCCTCCACCTCCTCAATCGGCCATCAGCCCCGCCCCTCTGGTCCCGTTAACGGGGAAGGGCCCTTTATCTGGGAAGTACCCCGCACTCTACCTTCTGCGGGGAGGGTACTGTGGATTGAATCCAGAGCCTCAGGCATGCTGTACCCTAGCCCTCTTTCACTGTTTAGAGACATAGTCTAAGTTGCCCAGGCTGAGCTCCAGCTTGTCATCCCCCTGCCTTAGCCTTTCAGGTGGCCCCTCAGGCTTCAGACTGCTGCCTGCTTCCCAGCTGGCCTGCAGGGGGGTCCATTAGCTGAGTCCATCACAGCGCTCCCCTTGGGGCAGGCCCGGGGTCTCCAGCCAGACTGTGGGATACCCTGGAGACCCTTGCTGGCCTTTAGGGTGCCGCAGCCACAGACCCAGTTTCTCTGTGCTCTTCGAGTTGCTGCTTCTGAGTTCCTGCTGGGGTCACATTGACACTAGCAACGGTCACCGGTCCTAAACCTGAGCTGGGGAGACAGAGGTGCCCGCACTGTCTCTGGGGTGGAGGACAGGACCTTGAGCTCCCCGGGAGGGTGGAGAACTAGACTGCTGGATGTGGAGGTGACCTCATGCCCCGGGGTGACCTCATGCCCCAGGATGCCCCAGGGAGGTGACCTCATGCACCAGGGTGGTCCTAGGGACAGGGCATGTATGCAGAGAAGTAGAGGCCTTGAGTCCTCCATTCCCCAGGGCTGCCCCAGGAGGCTTTTCCCTGCTCCCTTGAGTTGCATGATTGTGTGCCACAGTCTGATTCTGCAGGTTCCTCACCTGACCAGCCAGAGCTGAGCAGGGCTTGGCATAGCGCAGCCCATGCGCAGTGAGGTGGGCATCCTGTGTGGGGGAGATTCCATGACTGGCACCGTGTCCCACCTTGGGATCACTGCTAAAGCCTGTGCCCCAGTGCTGACCACCTTTGCTGCCACCATTAGAGGAAGAGCTGTATGAGGCTGCACCGTTCTGGTCTTCTCAGGAGTAGCTCAGTGGGCTGGAAGGGAGGGAGGGCTCCGAGATGTAATTGTCAGACTGGGGTCCCCACTGCACCCAGGAGGTGAGTGGTTTGCCTTGCGAATTGATGGCTGCCATCACTGGTGTATTTGGAACCCAACACAGCTGCAGCCCCAGTCAGCCTTCTGGACCCTGCGTCCTGGGGGCTTCTGGGCAGGAGCTCATCAGGCCACCTGTGGCTACCACCCATCAAGGGGAGCCCTTGACACTCTCAGGGTTAACCCTGTCCCTCAGGCATCTGCATGGCAGAAGGCCCCCAGCAATGCTGCCCTCCCCCGTGGACCCTCTGCCATTAGGCATTGCTAAAAGTGTGTCCATGTGGGACAGTGGCCAGGCCTGTGTCCCACTCTGCACTGAGGACAGTTGTGCCCAGTAGTTGCTACCCACAGGTGTGGCAGGAAGCGAGATACAGCTGCTAGGGTTGTGGGGCTACCCAGAGCCTGCCAGGAGGGAGAGACAAAGGGATGAGATTATCATCCTGGTCTTCACAACAGCCACTCGGGCTTGGGACTGTCCTGAGCCTGCCCAGGCTGTGGGCTGCGATTTCCACAGAAAGAACTAATTTAATTATAGGTCAGGGAACAGGAGCATAGAGGCATTGGGGCCACTAACTGGGACAAAGAGTTTTATATAAAAGGAGGGATGTACCCAAAGGCACCCTCATGACCCAAGGTCTGCACCCCGCCCCCCAGCATTCAGTCCCTATTCAGTCACCGTCCAGGCCCCAGGGAGAAGCCTGTCCCCATTGAACGTGCAGGAGTGTTCTGCAGGAACACAGCAGTGCCCTCTGTGCCCGGCTCAGGAGCGAAGGGGCACTTCGGCCTCACGTGCGTCCAGCCTGCGTCCTCCCCATGGGCAGGCGTTCGCCAGATCTCCACGCTATAAGCACTTGGAGCCCAAGCGGGAGGCAGGGAGCAGCCGTGATTTGCAGCCGCCCAGTTCCTCTTTCCTGAGCAGCTCTGCCCACAGGAGACAGCCACATGGCGGTGTGGCCACCCAGAGGTGGGGGTGTTGCGCTGAGCTGCCCACTGTGAGGCGAGGCAGGCCACTCACATGCCACGGTTTTCTTCCTCCTGCTGCGTGGCATTGGTGCCTGTCCCGAGCTGCTTCCTCGCCTGGCTAGGCTGTCTTCCCCTCAGGGCTGTACTGGGAGTAACTGGGCTGTCCCAGGACTGTATTCTCAGAGTCCTGGGTGATTCTAGCCAAAGCCTTCTTGGCCAGCTGATGCCCCAGGGCTCCTGGCTGAAGGGTCAGGGGCGGGAGGTTCCTTATACCTAGCACTCAGAGCCCTGCTGGGAGGAAGTAGGTGTAGACACTTCCCCTCTGCAAGTTCTTGGGGCTGGATTTCTCCTTTTTGTTTTTGTCCCATTTGACTCCTCTCCCAGCCTTAGTGTTAGGAGACCAAGCACAGGAGACCAAGCCTTTCTGAGTGTGACTGTCCTCTGCCACGTGAGACTTCCTTTTCTGTTCCTGCCCTGTGACTCCTTGTCACTACGCTCCCTGCCCCTTGCCCTTGTTCTCTCTGGAGTAAAGCAGCCTGGATTGTGCCAGGCCAAGGGGCCATGTGCTCATAGGAACCCACTGTCCATGCTGTGCTTGGCAGTGTGTGCTGCTGAGCAGTGGGTTGGAATCAGGAGAAGCAGTTTGTCCTTCTTGACCTATGTGCAGACTCCAGGAAGAGCAGGTGAGATCCCAGTACTGGGGCACCAAAGGCCTTGGGAGAGCCTGGAAAGAAGCAGCTAAAGGCAGATGGGCAGCCCCGCTCTGTTCAGAATCATGCCAGGCATAGGTGGGGCCTGCTAGCCCAAGAGCAGATGACAGAGGTCCAGAACAGCGCTGCCTGGCCCATCAGGCATCTGGGCAGCCCAGCCCATGTGTCCACTGACCTTTCCATGGGCCTGCTGCAGGGACACAGGCCTGTACCCACCCCCCCCAGGCCTTCCTGGACCAAGACTAAAAGGATGCTGTGTGCTACAGAGAGAGCCAGGGTCCCTGCCCATGTTATCTGCACCTGTCTCCTCAGAGAGGACATTGAAGGTGGTGTGGCCTACCAGCTGGTCCTATAGGGAGAGGGAGCCCTCCTGTGTCCTGGGCAGGTGCCTGTTCTAGAGGACTGTGGGGCAGAGGTGCTCCTGTGCTGGGAAACGACCCCTTTCCTGGTCACTGTGACGGGGTGGTCAGGTGGCCTTGGCATCTCCAGGGTCTTCAGTCAGCCCTCTGTGTCCTCAGCCCAAACACCCACAATGTGGTCTGAGAGAGGAGAGACTGATTCTATTTAAGGGGCTGTATAATTAACAAAGCAAAGATGAAATAGCCATAGTTTAGGTCTTCAGAGAAGAATAATAGCAGAGGCCGGGAGCCTTGTCGAGGAGTGTGAGGAGTTGCGGGCAGCTGAGCCAGCCTTGGACAGACCCCAGGAACCAGGCAGACCCCACCTTTTTCTTGGCTGAAATCAAGCAGGAGGCCTCAGCAAGAAGACGCAGGAGTGCGAGCTGCCAGAGACCAAGTCCTCTCAGACATTTGGGCCTCTGCAAGCCCAGGCAGCTGGATGGCTGGGGACAGAGCCCTGAGCCCTGAGCCTCAGGGCTGGGCCTTTCAGAATCAGAGCCCTCGCCTCACTTAGCTATTGGGGACCGGCTTGGTCTTTGGGGCTTCAGCCTTTCCTGGGTACTCAGTCCCCTTTCCTGAGTACCAGGAAAGGTACTCAGCCTTTCCTGGACAGAAGCAGCCCAGCTTCCTCTTGTGCCTTTGAGCTTGTGGAATTCTGGGGCACGGGGTTCCAGACATGTGCTGGGCAGGATGTAGGGCGTTTGGGACTTGTTGCCAATCTGATGTGAGCTCTGAGCCCTTCCCCAAGTACATGGGGACCCAGGACATGAGAATCCCTGCAGCCTGCCAGAGGGGAACTGTGCTCTCTGCCCGAGGATGTTGCCTTAGAACATTTCCTATTGCTGTAGCTGGACACCTGAGATCAGGTCATTTTTAAAGGATAGAGGTTTAGTTCTTGAGCCAGTTCTGGAGGCTGAAAGTCCAAGTGCCTGGCGCCTGTACCTGCTGAGGCTTCTCAATAGTGTCAGCTGGCAGAGCAAGCCAGTGTGCTACTTTGGGTCCCTCCTCTTACAAAGCCACTAAATGCCTCCTCGGGTCCCACCCTCATCACCCCATCTAACTTGAACACCTCCCAAAGGCATCCTTTGGTCCACACCACCACAGACCATTGGCAGATGATTCGGGGGGATTAACTTTAAGCCCAGGACCTTCTAGGGATACCGTGGTTCTTCCTTGAGGGCGAGGAGGCTGGCTCCTCTGCACTGCCCTGGCCCCACTCTTGCCTGAGCTCTTGTATGTGGGAGGAGATTTAAAGGGCTTGTGGTCCTCTGGCCCAGCAGCCCCAGGCTGTGTGGGTTCTCGGATCCATCATACCAGGTGGCCTGGGCAGCAGGCCTCAGGGAAGCCCATGCGTGCATCGGACCAGCAGTCCCCGGTGGCTCTGGGCAATGCAGGGTGACCAGTTCTTGTTCCCACTCCCACACGGCACAGCTGATGGGGGTCTAAGCTGTCCCCTAGGGAGCCCTTGTTCCCAGGGAGAGACTGAGATTTCCAGCTGCAGGGGAGCTCCAGGAGCAGCCCAAGTGTCTGAGAAACAGGGAAAGCTGAAGCGCTGTGGGATGAGGTGAACCACAGTGGCTTTGGATTTTTCTAGAACACCCCTCCCTGCTCTGAGTCACAGCTTGCTGGGGCAGAAGAGGAGACACACGCTCTCTCCATCACTTCTGTCTTCTCGGATTACAGGGCTGTGCAGCCCAGGGTGACTAAGTGGAGCATTTTTGTGGGTCTTTAAATGCTTTCAGCTGGGTGTTTCTATAGCGCCGTCACCATAGCACCCAGCGAAGCAAGGAGCTGAGGGAGCGCGGGCGGCGACAGGCTCAGTGCCATTTCAGCTGGCTTGTTCCATGCTGTCAAGGTGTAGGGCTCACGTTGTGCTCTGCACTCTTCAGAGAGTTCAGACACCCCTCTCCTCATGGGCACCCTATCTACCCAGCAACGCAGTGCCTGGGGGCCTCATGGGGCTAGCCACCACCTCCTCACTCTCTGTCCCTCACTGTCCCCTTCATGGGGTGACACGTCACACTTGGCACAGATTTCTAGGACCTGCCCAGCGGAATTGTGACCTTTCTCCATGAGGAGTCAGCAACCTGCTGAGGAAGTCAGGATGGTCAGCTCTTGTTCCTGGACAACATGGCAGCCTCGTGTCACCAGCAGACATGGCGCTGCTGTGGCCCCTGAGCAGGCAGGGAAGCCCAGGGCCACTGAGACACACAGGGCCTGGTGGCTCTGTCCTGGTTCTCGTGGCCCCTGTCTGGGCTGGCTGTCCAGTGGTGGCTCAGGGGGCACCTTCTGGAGCTGGCTGTGTGGGGAGGCTGGGGGCCCCTGCAGTTGGGCTGTCTGCTCTCCCTTCACTGGGCTCTGGGGTGCGACCTGCGGGGCTCCCAACCTTCCTCTGGCTCTTAAGTAGAAACCTTAAAAACCACTCTCTCCTTGCCCCCGAGGCTGCCAGATCTTGCTAATGAGGCCAGTGCCAAGTGCAGCGCACTGGACCCCAGGGAACAGCACCTCGGCGTGAAGCTGCGCGCAGCCTACAAACCCAGAAACCAGCGGGCAGGTGGCAGCCACCGGCTCCGAGGCCTCAGTTCAGGAGGCACTGTTCTCAGGGCAAGGGAACTCAGGGGACCTTTCGTCCTGGTTTATGCTGCTGTCCTGGGGTAACCGAATGTTCCGAGTAGCGCCTTCTCTTCTCCAAAGTTCAATGGCAAAACAGCTTGCGTGGGGACAGTGGGGCTGGCACCTCTGCCTGCCTCACTTTCCTAGTAGCTCAGCCAAGCAAAGAGAATCTCTGGGCAGCTGCAGTCCCAGGCTGGGTGTGGCTTTGGGCCTCTCTATGGGCACAAGCTCACCCTCTCCGTGAGCCTGCCATGCCCCACCCAGGCCCTCCCACCCTAAAGCTTTGGAAAGGAGCCCAAACCAAGCCCAGGGCACAGTGCGCAGGTACTCCCTCCATTGCTTCTGGGAGTCCTTCCTGCCACAGCCCCAGAGGTGCTGCGAATCTGAATGACTGCTCCCCACTAACCGGAGTAGGAGCTTCCGCGAGGAGGAGGTTCTGGGAGCAGGGGAGGAAGGCCCTGGTAGGCGCGTGTTATGTAACTAAAGGAAGCGTACTTGGAGCAGCGGGGCAGGAGGAGGAGGAAGAGATGGTGGCTGTGCCATCACTGCAGGGAGCAGAGCTACTAGAGAGCTGCTTAGGGATGCCTAGAGCCTTTGACTTGGTGCTTAGGCTCCTCACTCCTGAGTGTCATCCCGGGTTCCATCAGGCAGGCCCTGTGGCCACTATTCCTGCTGGTTCTAGCCAGCATCTAGAGGTATGGGTAGTAACCTGCTGTTTTGAGACCCACTTAAGTTACCCTCCCAGAGGGAAGGAATGCAGCCCCATGTGGAAGCTGGGGGACTGTAGGAGCCCATGGAGCAGAATCTGTGTGCTGTGACAGGGCTGGGCAGGCTCCGTGGGACAATGTGGCTCACTTGCACTGGCTAGTAGGCAGACATGGTAGGCTGGCGGCCTTGGTGGGGACCAGCCCACACCAGCTGGCTCCTCCCTGCCATCCAGCTGAGCCCTGCATGGAGAGGCCCCCAGAGAACAGCCTGCTGCTCACGCCCCCACTGCCCACACTCTGCCGCCCACCCACGCTGAGTCAGAGCTGCAGGCAGTGTGAGTCAGACAGGAGGCGTCTTTGCAGGCAGGCCTGTTCCTGCAGGAAGACAGCCTTTTCAGGAAGCAGTTCTGCAGGAGCTCCCCCAGGCCAGGGATGGGGGGGACCCTCTGCTGTAGGCCAGAGGGACCTCAGTCTGGGTAGGGTGTTTCAGAGGCAAGGGGGGTCAGGCTCCTGGAGTGTGCTGCAGAGGTTGTCCTGCAGCTTTTTCAGACCTGGATGGCCACTCACATCATTGCTGACAGTTTATCTCAGGGCACCTTCAAGGGCCACGGAGCTTCCAAAGCCATTGCGTTTGGGCACGTTTTCACCCCAGCCCCAACCTCGGAGGCACCAGGACAGAGCACTGAGGGTCAGGGTCAGGGTCAGGGTCAGAGTCTGGCTCACTTTTTAGTGTTGGCTCAGTGAGGGCTGCTCCCCCATGTGCATTCCTGTTCATGCCAGCGTGACCCACTCGTCTTCAGCAAGGGGCCTGCCCCACTCCCACTCGGTGCCATGTCCTCTCCTCAACCTTTCAAGCACTCCATGGGGGAGAGATGCCGTCTCCTGAAGGACAGTCCCTGAGAGGCTTCCCAAGCACCAAGACAGCCTCTGGCTTTTCCCCTCGGGTCCCCTCAGTCACCACCCCCGGCTGCAGCTGCTCTGTGTCTCATGTTCGAACTGAGGCTCAGAAGCCAAGGGCCCATCAGATGTCACAGGAAGACCAACAGGTCCCTCATAAAAGGCACTGCGAGACCTCATAGAGGGGCGGGCCTGGTATCAGGACACGTTCCATCTCCCTTCTCGGGAGGAGCCCCAGAGTCTGACCCCTCAGCCTAAACCCGGGCAGGAAGCAGCCCCTGGCCACACTGGTCAGCGCAGTCAGGCACATGGGCGTGCCCACTGGAGATGTGGTCCTCGGGCCTCTCCTGTGCGGCCCAGACACCGTCTCATCTTCAGCCCCAACTTGGTGAGAGTGGGGCCTGTCGTTTACATCCTCAGGGTGTCCCCGAGCCCCTGTACGTTCTCCCAGCGCTCATCCCAAATGTCCTTCCTCCCCAGTACATCGACGCCATCAGCAACAAGCAGGGCGAGCTGGAGAACTACGTGTCGGACGGCTATAAGACGGCGCTCACCGAGGAGCGCAGGAGGTTCTGCTTCCTGGTGGAGAAGCAGTGCGCCGTGGCGAAGAACTCGGCCGCCTACCACTCCAAGGTGAGGAAGCGCCGGGCCGCCACCGCTGCCGCGGAGCTGGGCCACTGGGGGACCTGAGCAGGCACCAGGATGTACAAGGGCAGAGCCCAGCCTCCACCTGTGGTGGCAATGAGGAAGCTGGGGTGGAAACCTCTGCACCCCGGCCTCTGGGAGGCTGAAGGGGTTCTGAGACCTGCTCCATCACCCGTGTCTTGGCGAGGCCGGGGCTGGCGCAGGCTGGGAAGCGGCGCATGGAGCTCCTCACTGGGCACAGGGCCTCCAGGAGTGTCGACTCCATCGTGTCTTCACTCTTTCTGACAGTCCCTCCATGAGGTCCCCCGTGGGGTCCCCTGGGCCTCGGCTTGCCTGCTGTGCCAGAGGCTTCTAGGGACCCCATCATCCAAGACAAGGCCATGTCATCAGCTGCCACAGCTCGGCTGTGTCTCAGGGAACTGGCCACCTCACCCCATCCCAGCCTGCCCTTGGCCTTTGCTGTGTGTTCTGGCTCTCTGGGCTTGCTGCTTCCCACACGGCCCTGGGGGTCTCCCTGGGTGAAATGTACCCTCAAACCACTGACCCCGTGGGGAATTCTGCCCTGGGAGGCTCTAAGTCCCAATGTCCGGGTGTCTTGCTGAGTGGTGGTCACGGTTCCCCATGAGGTGAGCTTCCCATGAGAGACCCTGCTGGGCCTCCTCCTTGGGGGCCTGGAGTCAGAGGCCTAGGGTGGTAGATGACTGGTGTGGGTGCCCAGACCACAGGCTTCCAGCTATAAACAGGTGGGGTTGGGGCCCCTGCTCAACCATAGTCCACACACTGGAACTGAGCTGGGATCAGACTGTGTCCCTGGAACGTTTCCAGAACTTAGAAGATGTGGTTTGGCAGCTGAGCTGGCCAAGAAGGCCCTGGTTGTATCCTTTTCAAGTGAAGATAGGGAATCGGCAGGGTGCACATGGACACGGCCCTCCCCCTACTCACAGGTGCGTTCGTGCATGCACACACGGGACCCGGAACCACTGCTCTGGTCCCCATAGCCTGGGCACCAAAGAAACACATGGCTGCCTCCCCAGAGCCTTTCATTTGCATAGGCCTGCTCCAGCTGTGGGCAGGAACAAAGCCAGGACAGGATGGCCCTGGTGTCTGTATCTAGTGGGGGCATTACTGGCCCTGCCTCCTCTCCCTCTACCTTTGCAGTCCCTGCTGGGTGAGCTCCTGTCCTACAGCTGGTGCAGAGCAGGCCTCCTGCCTGCACACATGGCCTCCACTCTGCAGCTAGCAGCAGGTGGCTGTGCCCTCTAGCCGTGGCTAGGCCCAGTAATGGAGTCTGGAAGGAGAGCGTGGACCTGGTGTGGTGGCAGTAGCTGGCTGAGAGTCGTGCCCTTGGCCTGCAGCCACAGCCACTTCTGGAGGGGCAGAGGGGCTGCAGATTCTCCACCGCAGTGCAGCCCTTATAGTCTGCTTGGCCTGATAGCCAGGGCTGGGGGCTTTCTTGCTGGTGCCTGGGTCCCAAACACAGCTGCCCCTTGGAGCACCCTACAGCAGACCGTCAGTGGCTTCCTCATCCTTTGTCTACTCTCTCTGCTTGTGCATAGCCTGGCTGTGTCTCAGGCAGGCTCCCAACCCCTGGGGCTGGACAGGACCAGTAGCCCCGGCTTTGTCTTCTGCCAGGGGCCATCTTCCCACAGCCCAGCAGCCCTGTCCCTTCCCCAGCGTGACGTCCTCTCCTAGCCCCTTGGTGGCTCTGCCTTAATGTGGTGTGGCTTGCCCATGGAGGGGTTGCCCATCCTGTCTGGCTGTGGGAGCCTCAGTGTGATCTCACCCTGTGTTCCCCAGCTACACAGCATAGCACCACACACTGTGCCTTTCGTGGGTGGGCCAGGGGCTCACAGATGGGCCATTTTGCTGCGGTTGCCCCCATGAGAGTAGCTCTGCCATGCACAGAGTGCGCACAAGGCAACCGTGTCAGGGGGGCGTTTCTGGGCCCCACTCGCTACAGGAACCCTTCACACACCCCTAACTCCCTCTTTCCTGCTCCTCCTCTCCTGCAGGGCAAAGAGCTGCTGGCCCAGAAGCTGCCAGTGTGGCAGCAGGCCTGTGCCGACCCCAACAAGATACCAGACCGTGCCGTTCAGCTCATGCAGCAGGTGGCCAGCAGCAATGGCTCCATCCTTCCCAGCTCCCTGTCAGCTTCCAAGTCCAACCTGGTCATCTCGGACCCCATTCCTGGGGCCAAGCCCCTGCCAGTTCCCCCTGAGCTGGCACCATTTGTAGGGGTGAGTCCTGGGCCTCCAGAAGCTCTTGGGTGTGGGAGTGACCCCCTTTGGTTGGAGGTGGTGTCTCGAGGCCACTCATTCTCCCAGGGCCAGCCTAGTGTGCCCAGCCCAGGGCCCCCCATGGAGTGTTCTCTCCCAAGCCGGCCCCCCAGCGACGCCCTGCCCCTGCCTCCTCTTCTCTCCAGCGGATGTCTGCTCAGGAGAATGCGCCCATCATGAATGGCGTCGCAGGCCCGGACAGCGAGGACTACAACCCCTGGGCTGACCGCAAGGCTGCCCAGCCCAAATCCCTGTCTCCCCCGCAGTCTCAGAGCAAGCTGAGTGACTCCTATTCCAACACTCTCCCCGTGCGCAAGAGCGTGACCCCGAAGAACAGCTACGCCACCAGTAAGGGCCTGTGGGTGCTGGGCTTGGTCCCCTCCCTCCCGCACCTCCCCAGGCCTCTCGTACTGCCACACTCCTGTGTGGAGGCGTGAGAGAGCTTGTGTATCCAGTGCCTGGGGGTGGCACGCATGTGGTCGGCATGCACAGTTACGTGTGCACCCGTGCTCATGCACATGTGGGGGTATCATGCAAACTCGTGCTGTGTGGGTGATGCATTTGCATGTTGATGTGTGCATGCCTGGGGCAGTGTGCACATCTGCATGTGTGTGTATGTGTTTACATGCATGGGTGTGCAATGTGCGTGGTGTCATTGGGCTGCAGATGTAACATGGTGAGTGACGTGACTACCCACAGGCTGGCTCAGGCTGTGACCAGGGCAGACAGACGGCTATGGGAGGGCTGCAGCTAACCATGGGCCAGCGCTTCCCATCCTGCCCAGTGTCCAGTCTGGGGTGCCATCACCATTCGCATCCAGGCTTTACTCTGGGTCCCACCTGTCACCACCCATCCTCTCACACCCACCCCTATTGTCCCAGCAGCAGAGAACAAGACTTTGCCACGCTCAAGCTCCATGGCAGCTGGCCTGGAGCGGAATGGCCGCATGCGGGTAAAGGCCATCTTCTCCCACGCGGCTGGCGACAACAGCACCCTGCTGAGTTTCAAGGAGGGCGACCTCATCACCCTGCTGGTACCAGAGGCCCGGGACGGCTGGCACTATGGCGAGAGTGAGAAGACCAAGATGTGAGTGTCAGTCAGAAGGGGCGCGGGCCCTGGGTCCTGGCTCCCGTTGCCGAGCTTGCAGGTGGCACTCGGATGCTCTCTCCACTCTGGGTTCTTCTGCCTGATGATCAGGTTATAGCTTCTCCTCGGATGAGTGACCCATGCCACTGTGGCCTTCGTGCACCCATTAATCTTCCTGCACCTCTGCTTTGACATGATGTGGCAGCCCAACTGCTTATGTGCCGTAAGGACCTGGCCATTTTCCCATGGGCGGGTACTTGGCTTCCCAGGTCTTAGGTGGCAGAGTGGGATTCAGCCAGCCAGACACCACAGCCTTTGGATACCGCATCCCTCTCGTGGGTCTGCCTGGCCCTCAGTTTCATTACCAAGTCACAGGGCCACACCTGTCACATAGAAGCTGTACTAGGATCTTGCTGCACCTGGGGCTGCCCATTCTCAGGAAGTTTTTGTCCAGGTGTCTTTGGGCAAGAGAAGAAGGACACAGTGTCCACGGGGGAAAATGAACAGGAGCAGGAGTCTAGACCAGTGGTGGCAAACCTATGGCATGCATGTCGCAGCTGACTTTTATTATCATTGAACACTAAAAGGTTCTCTTTCACTGCTGTAAACCATACTTGCTCTGGCTCGATGCTAACAGAAGCTACAGGCCAGGGAGGGCCCTGAAATGAGAGGCCCCCACGCCCTTCCAGTGGTTCTTTTAGTTTCGGAGCTGTGACCCACAGAGATGAAGGGTGCATGGCAGGTGCATAGCTCTGCCTGGGCCCCACCTTGCGGTGGAAGTGATCACAGCCACAGCTTCAGCGGGTAGTCTTTGTCCACATGGCCCAGCTCTCTGGTCTCCCCAGAGCAGGGCGCCTGTCCCTCCACCAGTGGGTGGAGCCAGGCTGCAGAACTGGAAGGACTTGGGTCTGGAGGTGGGGACAGGATGCCACCCACTTGTCCGCCTGGGCCTGCGGGTGGAGTGCTGACTGGAGCCTCTCTTCCAGGAGGGGCTGGTTTCCTTTCTCCTACACTCGGGTCCTGGACAGTGACGGCAGTGACAGATTGCACATGAGGTGAGTGGGATGTGTTTCCAGGCTGCTCCTCTGCCCACCTGCACAGTTGAGGTCAGAGGGCTGCCGTGGCATCCAGAGGAGCTCTGGGGGTCAGGGCTGTGTGCGGTGGCTGCTGGCCAGCCTGTTGTGGCAAGGCACACCTCTGCTGCCTGTCTCCTGGGACAGGGTGTATGGGGACACAGCCCTCTCACAGATCCTTAAGTCATACTGGCTCTTGGGGACTCAGCTGGACCTAGTGGGAACGAGTGACCACGGGCAGGCTGGGGAGTCACTGCAGGACTCAGCCCCTCCCCCTACCATGGGCACCATGGCAGCTTTCTCTGGCCCAGGGTGCCCAGCCCTAGAGGAGGCACAGAGGCCAGAAGGCCTGTGGGGCTAGTGGGCTGTCGGGCCAGCCCCTGAGCCTCACGTCCCCATAGCCTACAACAGGGCAAGAGCAGCAGCACTGGCAACCTCTTGGACAAGGACGACCTGGCCATCCCCCCTCCCGACTACAGCACATCCTCCCGGGCCTTCTCCAACCAGACAGCTGGCACCTTCAAGCAGAGGCCCTACAGTGTGGCCGTGCCTGCCTTCTCCCAGGTGAGCTCTGGGCCTTGGCCAGGAACCCTGAGTGGAGATGGTCATCCTGCCTGACAGGCCTGGGAGAAGGCTTAGTTTGGGACTTGGGCCACATGAATGCCGGTGGGTCAGTGCTGAGTCCCTGTCCCCCCACAGTGGCCCATGCCAGCCTTGGTCTGCTCACTACCCGTGAGGTGTGACATCAGGGCTGGAGTACTGCTGGCCCAGAGGTTGTCCTTGTGTACCCGCCACCGCTTATAAGGAGCCTGGTGGTCAGGGAGTTGGTTACTAGAGCTCCTTTCCTGAGAGCTGTGGGCCTCCACCACATGAGCTCCAGCTGCCCAGTACTATCTAGGCAGTGTGACCTGGGGACCTGGCCATCTCATCCTGCAGGCCAGAGGCAGCTGGTGGAGGCCTGGTCCTCAGCCTCGGCATAGGTCCTTGGGTGCTCTGTATAAGAGCTGGTCTCTGTCCAGGCTGGGTGGGGTTTGAGTTTGGAGCAGAGTTCACGCAGTCCTACCTGGCTCTGTCCAGAGAGACCACGGGTGTGGCCTGGAGGCCCCTGCCATCCTGGGGCTCTTGTGCCAGGTGTTGTGGTTGGAGGAAATAAGTCTACCAGGGCCTCCAGGGCAGGTGTGGGAAGGCAGTTTTTTCTCTGGCTGCAGTCCTTGGGCAAGGTTAGGGTTTGAGAAAGAGAACCACCCATTCCCAAGTCTTAGACATTCCGGGGGTGCCATCATTGTGTCCCAACACCTGAGAGTCCTCAGAGACAGGACTTGAGGCTCTGCAGGAAGTTACACTGGAGGTGCGAGGTGCCTTTCGGGCTATGGCCGCATTCCCCTGTGCGGGCGGGGCAGCAGTCGGAATGAGTGGTGGGAGGCTGGTAGGGAGGGGGATCCAGATGGTGCTGGTGTGGCCACCATTGGCGAGAACCTTGTGGAGCTCGGAACGTGGTCGCAGCAGAGGGAGGTCCACCCGCCTGGGTGGAAGCCAGGGGCCTGGGCCAGTTACTGGGCTGGGAGCCCCTCTCGCTCACTGCATCTGGCTCTGGTTCAGGGCTGGGACAGCCGGGAGATGTGAACCTCAGTGCCCTGGGGCCAGCAAGGCTGGTGGAGGACCTGGACGTTTCCAGGAAGCTGCAGCAGGCTCTGGGGGTTAGGAGGACGTGGGGCCTGGGGCCGACCCAGGCTTATGTGAGGCAGGCCTGCAGGAGGCCGACTCCTACAGCCTCCTCTGTGCCCGCCTGCCCGTCCACTGCCTGCCAAGCCTGCGTAAGGTCCTGGCCCTAGGCTGGCATCTTCTGCCTGCCCAGACCTTCCTTCCTTTCCACCCGCTGTGAGCGGAGGGTGTCCTTCAGACCTCAGTTGTTGAGAAGGTCCACAGCAGGGCAGTGTGTGCTGCCAGGGGTGATGAGGTGACCTGGAGCTCATGTAATCCATTCAGCCATGGCCCAGTCAATTTGGGAGGTCACCGTGGGGAATCAGGGCTTCCGGAGAGACCCCCAACTGCTGTGGCCAGAGAAGTGTAGAGACTGAGGGAGCCTCCCTCCTGGGGAGCCTGTCTGAACTCCAGGGTCATCCCTGTGGAGTGTACAGGAACACAGGGTGGGACCCAGGTCCCTTGGGCCCCGGCCTAACTTCTGCACCCTGACTCCTAGGGTCTGGAGGACTACGGAGCACGGTCTGTGAGCAGGTAAGGGACCTCAGACTGCTCTGCGGGACTGTGGGCTGGGGTACCAGGGATTCGGTTGGGGTAGCACCTATCTTGGGGCCTAGAAGCCAGGTGTGGTGCTCCCTCCTGGGGCTCCCATTCTTTCCTGCAGTGCTCAGAAACCCACTTGGCCCTGATCCTCTTTGCTGGCATTCAGGCCACCTTGTCCACCTGCAGTGGCAAGGACAGGGTTGGGGAGGGTTGCTCACCGCCTCTGGGTCTTGCCTGCCTAGAGCCAGGTAGGGCCGCTGCTGCCCATGTCCCAGCCTGGGCCCTGCCCGGGCTTCTCCATCCCCCTGCTCCAGGCCAGGCAGCCCGCTGCTGTCCGAGGGCATCTGGGCAGCTGTCCTGTGCTTTGTTTCACAGCGGCAGTGGCACACTGGTGTCCACAGTGTGAGGACGCTAACCGCTGCGGCTGCTCTGAAGAGCTCCTCCCCATTTCCCTCCTCAGCTCTTGTTGGTTTGTTCTTGGATTGTTTTCTTCCCTCCCTGCCCCCGCCTTTTGGTTGGTGACCCCAGACTCTGTGATCCCCCAGGGTCCATGGTGCTGCTCCCTGCGCCCCCTGTGCTCACTCCCTTTGCCCCCCATGTGTCCCCAGCCTCAAGCAGAAAGTGCCAGGCGGGGCCTGCCAGGCTCTGTCCTGGCCCGCGGTATTTGCGACGCACATCCCTTTTCTAAGGCTCCCTGTGAGCCAGGTCTAGAGTTTGAAAAAAAAAAAAATCTAAAAAAAAAAAAAAAAGAAAAAAGAAAAACAGGAAAAAGGACTTCTTTTCCTGAAAAACAAAAACAGATATGCATGGACTCTGGTGTACGTACTGTTACTCAGCAACTGACCCCGGCACCCTGGCGTCTTCTAGGACGGGAGGAAGCGGGTCAGGCCCCTTCCAAGGGCCACGGGGAAAGAAAGGGGCTCATGACAAGCCCTGGGGGGCCTCCTGAGGAAGCTGGCCACTCCTGTGAGGGAGGCTGCAGCCCTGCCCTGGGCCCACTCGGCTGGGCCCCGGGCCTCTTTCCTCGGTGACACTGCTGGACAGGTGTACATAGGGCGGGAGTGGTGTTACCTCACACAGTGCGCTGGCAGGCGGGGGTCGGGAGCAGCCCTGCCCAGCCACACGCGGACATTCCAAAGACCTCCAGAGACCACCCCACCCCACCCCCGTTTTGGAAATCGGTTCTTTAACCAGCCTTGCAAGGAAGTTGTGACTGCCCGTGGCTGCTGGGCCACAGGGGCAGGCTGGTCCCGCGCTTCCTGCCAGGGAGCGGGCAGGCCTGGCCCAGGTCCTCCCAAATGCTCTCGTCCTTCTGTGTCTTGGTGACTGTAGAAACAAGCACACTGGACTCCGTGGCTACTGGCTTTGTCTCTTCACCCACTGAATTTTGGGCAGCTGGGCTGGGGCGCAGCCGGGTGAGGCCTGCGGCCAGTGGAGCCCTCATGAAGCTGTGGACATGCTCTTTCTGCTACGGTTTAGCGGACGCTTGCCCGCCCGCCCGCCGAGGACCTGGATGTGGCCTAGTAGCGTGGTGAGCGGAGGCTCGGGCACAGACCGACCCTGTTTTTTATTTAAGGAAATCATAGCCAGAGCCTGGACCTGTGTAAAGAACCTTCCATGTTGTTCTCACTTTGCTAAAAAGATTTCAAATCCAGGGGATTCCATGAGCAATGGATGAATGTAGACACAAAACAGCAAAACGCGTATGAAGATGTAAAGCGCTGAAAATATTTTTTTCCTTTTTCCTTTCCTTTTTCTTTTTTTTTAAACCTGAATCGTGCCCTGTACTGCAGTTAACTGTTTGAATAAAAGTTTTATTTATTGCATCCAGCTGGGTCGGGAGCCTCCTTCCAGTTTCTGGCGCAGGCCAGGGCTGAGCGAAAGGCCGCACCCCGTGCTCCCCAACCTGCGGCCCGTGGTCAGTCTCCACAGGGCCCTCAGGCCGCTCACAGAGCTCCCGGGCACGGCCGGCCCGACCTGGACTTGCAGGCAGTGTGGGCCCAGCTCAGCCTTCACCTCGCTCTCAGATGGCGCCAGGGGTGGTCCACACCCACCCGCAGTGAGGGCACGGGACACTGCGCTCCAGGTCCCCGGCTGGCGGACCCTGCTGACCCAGCCTCCCTGCAGAGCCCCGACTCCCTCCCCCGAGCCCGGCTCCACCAACCAGCCTTGTGTTTCCTTGCAGTGCCAGTGTGGAAGTGGCCCGATTTTGAGCCGCCCTGACTAGTTAGTAAGTTGCCCCGGTCTTCTTGTGCCCGTTCGCACCTGCGGTGGCTCTGGACAGAACTCTGGCCTGGTTCTGGTCCTTGCTTTGGGCCTTCTTACCAGCCGCTCCCTCCTCGAGCTGAGCTCGTGGGTTTCCTTCCTTCAGCCTGGAGCCTGTGGTTCTGCTTGTCTGCCCCATCACTGCCCTTGCTTCTGGGTGTGGGGTTGGCCTGGCCTCTGCCTGTCTTCTGCCCCTGCTGCTTCGGCTGCAATCAAAGGGTGACACTGGCAAGCAGCTGGGGACAGGCCTCTCACCCGACTACAGCACCGGTGCGGGTGGTCCGCTGGGTGTGTGGTGGTCTGAGCCCGGCCTGGTGAGTATCAGAGCTGGGGGGAGAGGGCAGGGCTCAGGGTCAGGCTCTTGGGTGGTGGGTCGGTCCTGTTACCTGCTGACCTTACCTGGTGTGCCACCCACAGTCTGAGACACTGTCTCAGCAGTTCAGGAGTGCCCTGCTGCTACACGTAGGACCGTTGCTGACTGGAGAGTCTCTTCTCTGGTGACAACTGTCCCTTCCCTCAGTGCTGGGCCAGGGAAGGGCCAGCACCCTCAGATACACCCATGCCCCCACCCCCAGGCCAAACAGGTATCTGTCATACTGGGGTGGTGGGCTTCCCACTGTCCCCCAACATGTTGAGGGCAGCCTGGGAGGCCAGGATCTACATCCCTGACCAAGGGCCATGGTCACCACATCTGTGCAGGCTGTCCAGCTCAGACCTGTCCTTGACCGCTGCTGCTCTGTCCCTGCCTTTGGTGGGAGCTGTTTTGTGAATGGCAGGAAGTTCTGTAGCAAGATGCCCCTGAAGTCTGAGGATGGGATGAAAATGCCCTTGGCTGGCCCTGGGTAGGGTGGCTTATGCCACCCCCAGCTCCCTGCACACAGGCTGCTCGCTGAGAGCAGACACGCCAGCCTCTCCCAGAGTCCTCCACTGTGCTGCCCTCAGGTCCCTTAGAGCCAGCTGGGGCCATGCTGTCCTCACCTGCAAGGCCCAGGAGGACTGAAGGTCCAAGAAGGCCTCTGCTGGGCTGGACAGACATGAGTGCGCTGGTCGGGTACTGCTGGCAGACAGCCTAGCACCATGCCTGGATGCCTCAGACTGTCCGCTAACCACACAGGCAGCTGGCCTCAGCTTCCACAAGTAGTTGGAAGCTACTTGTGGTTGCTTAACAGGTGCTTCCCTCCACTGTCCAGCTTCACCCAAGTGCAGGGCCCTGGGAGAGGGGCTGGTACCACACTGCTGGTCAGCAGAGGCCCACAGCACACCCAAGCCCAGGGGGCCCCGCTCCAAGGATGCCGCTGCTGTGGAGAAAACGGGCAGCAGCCCGGTTCTAACCTAGATAGAGTCCCCCCAAGGCTCAGATCTTTGTTCTCAGTCACCCTGCTTCTCATTCAAGTGGTTGATCAGAAAACGATGCCCTAAAGCTGCAGTGTCCTCAGGTTCTGTGAGACTGGGAGACAAGCTGGAGGAACCCCAGGGAGTCTGGCTCTTCCAGGTTCCGGTCAGTGTCCCCTGTGGACTGCTGCCCACAGGGTTGAGGTCTTCCTCCCTAGTCTGTCTTGGCTCTGAGCAAGCACAAAGGTCGCTGACCTGCTTCTGCCCTGGCAGCATCCCCAGCCTGCCCTCAGAGTCACATCCATCCCCGCTCCGCGCCGTCACTCCTATGTCCCGAGGCCAGCTCACCCAGCCCTCCCGACTGTCCTGACTCAGAGCGGGCTGTCTCTGGGTCCTCCCACTCTTGAACACTTCTTAGTGACACTCCTCTGCCGGGCACGGCATGTGATGTTCCTGTCCCTGGAGGTTTTTTGCTGCTTATCTGCTGGATGGCACGTTCAGAAGAGAGTATGTCCTCCAGAGGGGACAGACGTGCCTGGCAGGCACACACACAGAGGCTTTGAAGTAACTTCAGGCTTCAGATCTGGTCCCTCTGCCCTCTTGTGGTTGGGCCCTAACCTCTGCAGGGTCACACAGGCCAGCTCTGGGGGCCACTCACAGGCACCTGCCCTCAGACTGTTCCAGGAATGGTGGCCACACCTTGAGCTGTGTCTGGCTGTGTGCAGGGAAGAGGCCTTGCTGCTACCCAGCTCTTCAGACTGGCTTGACCACATCCGGGGTCCCAGGCCCCCATTGGCCCCCACCATGTTGGGGGGTAGAGAAAAGAACATGTGGGTCAGAGAGAAGTGGGCCTCTTGGAGGGTCCCTCAGGGACTCCAAGCCTGCACCTCTGCGCCGGCCCGGGCTGGCAATGTGCATCTTTCTGTGGGAGTTGGGATATGAATGGAAGCTGGGGCAGAAGTGCGTTCCACAGGACACCTGGCCATTCTGCCCTGGCCACTGGTCAAATTGGCCTTCTGCTCTAGTATCCAGGCAGGTCTGCTGTCTGCTCTGCTGTCCCAGACCCTTCAGGGGACACCTGTCCTCCCAGACCTGCCTAAGTCTGGGCTCAAGAGCCACACTGGGCAGGCCTGGCCCCTGCTCTGGGCCTACAGCTGGTGACCCTTGCTGATGACAACAGGATCCTCGCCTGTGAGCCCTGCGCATCCCTTACCCAGCCCACGGGTGAGGGCCTGAAGCCTGTATGGACCAGAGCCACACAAGATGTTGCAGACCCCGATGCTGCAGGCAGAGTTGACAGTGGCCTTTAATCCTGGACGCTATAGCCCGGATGTGGCCAGCCGTGAAGCCACAAGACGTGCAGACAGCATTCTACAGGGGAAAACCGCACAACTTTCAGTCTTCTCTCAGTGTCTCATCCTTTTCAAACTTCACAGTCGAAGTGTTTCAGATTTTTAGAAAACCCAAGGTCCTCAAAACTATGGGGCGATGCCCCTGCCCATGTGGGTCTTCTGGGGCATGCTGGATGGAGTGCCTGTCACTGACCCACCGGGCTCGAGGACCCAGCTGGGCCTGAGGTAACCAGGCCCCTCCAGGTAACAGCTCCAGCGCCAAGCCTGCTTCCCCCGGAGTGTGGTCTCGTGCCTCAAGCCCCTGTGTCCACGCACCATCTGTGCTGTCCCTCTTGGAGCTGCCTGATGTCCCCGCCTACTTCCCTGCATTGTCCCCATGCCCAGCAGGGCCTGCAGGGGGAGAGGCTGTGTGAGGACAAGGCCAGTGCCACCCCATCTGTGCTCATCTCGTTCCATTTCCACTTCTTGTCTCCGAGTCCTATCCGTGTATCAGCTGTGGCAGGGAAGGGTGTGGCTTTCCTGGGTGGAGGCGGTGCTGTGTCCTCCACAGTGAAACTGCCCTGCGGTCAGTCCTCTGCAGGGGCCACAGTGTTCACCCCCAGCCTGCGCGTGTACCTTGTCTGTTGTGTCTGCGTGTCCCTGGCGTGTCTGGGCACCCTGCATGCCTGGGCTGGCTCGTACTGTCTGCTGAGCTGTGTTCTATTTTTTGAGAGGCCATCAGTCCCTCTAATCTCAGGGCTGGGCCTGGTGGGGGTTCACCAAACTGATGTGGACCCTCCTCAGGGCTGTCCAAGTCTCTCTCTCTCCAGGACAGACATCCACCCTAAGCTGGGAGGGGTTCAGCTGGACCCCACTATCCCCAGGTGCACGTGAGGGTACTCTGCCTGCCCAGAGCATGCTGGGTAAGCAGAGGGGGCCACACTGGGGGCCAGCAGGCCTTGCAGACAGCACCTGGCTCAGCTCCAGCCCGCCCACCCCCTCATCTCCTACTGTAGGCAGGGTCCCACTAAGGGCCCCAGGACAGCCCAAGTGGTGCGGCCTGTCCACGGCACTTCCTGACCCGAAACTGCTCTTCTCTCCTCAGGAACCCCTTCGCCAATGTGCAGCTGAAGCCGACAGTGACTAACGACAGGTCTGCCCCCCTCCTCAGCTGATGGCCATGTCTACATCGCCACCCTCTGGGCCCACCTGCAGGACTAACACTGTCACTACCTGTGTGTCCCTGGTTAGAGGACAAACGTCTGGCGCCCACTTCCTGGCGTCACTCTGTGCACATCGGCCTGTGCTGGGCTGGATCCCAGCTGCTCTAAGGAGCCTGTCCAGGAACCCTAAGGCCGCTGGCTGTGCCACCCCGGCAGAGGTGGCTCCCTGAGGGCAGGACCCTTGGTCCTGGCTTACGAAGCCTTGGACACAGGGAGGGTGCTCCCTTCATCCAGTGGCTAGAAGGAAGGCGCTTCCAGGCTGCTTCCAGCGCCCGTGTGTCTCATCAATAAACATTTATGCAAAGCGTGACCTGTGGCCTGAGGGGTGGGGAGTGCCCGAACCCTCACTGGAGGAGTGGACATCAGAAACACGCAGCGTCCTGCCGGCTCTGCTGCTGTGGGCCTGCCCAGTGCTCCACCGGGCTCCTGACACTCCTGCCTCAGCAGACACCATCACTTCCCTGCCTGAGCCCCACTCTCGGCTGCCGCGGGGTCTCCTGGTGTCCTCCTTGCCCCCAGAGCTGTGGCCTGGGTTACTGGCCCTGTGCCCGCTGGCCAGTGGGGAACCCGCCACTGGACTCTGCCCCTGGCTCTTGGGTACTCCCCTCAGGCTGCTTCCTGCAGGCACTGGGCCGCTGCTCAAATACAAGACTTTAAAATTTTTATTTCTGAATCTGTACTTTGTGCCGCCTTTGAATGTAATACCAGGAGGTGACCTCAGCTGGTGACAGCAGTCTTTGTCTGGAGAGAAGTCCAGGCAAAGCTCGCTCCTCACAGACCCTACCCCAAGGGTTCTAGACCCCAACCCCCTGCCCACACCTGTTCAGAAGGCTGAGGGCACAGAGCTCTGGTGCGGACCACAGCTGGACACAGGGCCAGAACAGAAGGGAGTACAAGTGACCCGCTTCCCCAAGTGTCTTCCCCACGCTGGGCTGAAAGACAGGCAGTGGCCTGGGAAGGCCCAGCTTCCGGGGAGCTGCCCGTGGGGTATAGGCCTAGGCCCGCCCTCTTCACCCTACCCTGGGTAGGGCCAGCCTTTAGAAGAGGAAGAGCGTCTTGGGCATCACCCTGCCCAGGCACAGCGGTGGCAGGTCACCAGGGTAGGGTGAGCAGGCCAGGGGGAATGGCCAGCGTCCCGCTTGTCCCCAGGCAGACCTGGCAGCTGGGACCCACCCAAGCCTTGGGCCCCGCCCCCCAACACAGGGCTTTATATTGACTCCAAAACAAAACATGCTTAGCACAAGAACTTTTTCTTTTTCATAGCTTGGTTTCTCTTAAAAAACAAATCATTGCACCAGCGTCCTAAGCCTCAAACTAACAAAAAACAAAACACAAACCAAAATCAAGTACCCCCCCACCCCCAGAGCAACAATAAACTTTACATCTCTTTGGCAACAATAACTTAGAATTACCCCATTATTATTCATCCCAGCAATAGCTGTTACAAAAATAGTCCCTGTGATGCCCAGCCCCCTAGCCCCGCCCTTCCCTGCACCCCATCATCCCCAAAGGCAGGAGGAGCCCCAATGCTGACGGGTACAGCCCCCACCCTCCTCCAGTGCCAGGCACAGGGCAGAGCACTGCCCTGCCAGGGACACCTTGAAAACAGGGCCAGGGTCGGGGATGCAGCCTGGAAGCCCTGTGGGTGCCTGCGGGTGCCGGAGTTCATCAGGACCCCCGCGGGAGCAGCCAGGCCCTGCGCAGGGGTTTGCGGGGGAGGCAGTGAAGGGAAGTCAGCCGCAGACCCCGACGAGGGGGGGGGACACAACACCAGCCCAGGGACCCGTCCTGGCCCTGTGTAAACCAGGCCCAGGCGAGGGAGGGACAGGTCTGAGGCCACCTTGGGGCCAGTGCCCGTCCAGCCAAGGGAGCAAGTGTCCCATGAACAGATGGAGGGAGCCAGCCAGGCACTGCATGCAGGCCCATGGCCCAGGGCAGGCCTCGTAGCGTGGGCCGAACAGTTGGATGGCAGCAGCCAGAGTGGAAAGGCAGCTGCAGGGCTGGGGCCAGCCAGGCCCAGGGATGTAGGATGTGGAGCCCCTTTTAAGTGTCTATGTTTGTGTATCCAGACACCCACAGCCCTCGGGCTGGGCCATCCTGGGGGGGCTGGCAGCGAACCCCAGTGTCCAGGACACATTCTTCTCCCAGGGTGCCAACAGGCAATCTACTGTCCATGGCTGGAGAGGGACCTTCCGTCCACCTGCTCCAGGATGCCGCATGGGGCGCCATGACCCTGGATTTGCTGTCGTCTGGACTGTGGTCCCCTCATTCCATTCGTGCTGCTCCCTGGGACAGGACAGCAGGAGCTCCACTGACACGAGTCTCTGCAGGACGGAGTGTCTGCGCCTCACGCCTCTGTGCACTCGCTTCCGGCGCTTGCTATAGGGTCTGGCAAAGAGGGGGTGCAACATGAGCGTCTGGAGCCCGTTTGCCCTGCCCAGGTGCTCACAAGGTTACCAGTGTTCCTCTTCCCTGCCTGTCCACTGTCCCCGTGGGAGATGATGAATTTGTCATCCCACAGCTCCACCCAGACCAAGCCCTTTATATGTGGGGAAACTGAGGCCTGAAGAGCAAGGGGCTGGTCAGAGTCGTGCACTTATTTCCTGGTCACTGGCCTATCTGTGCCAAAGGTTAACAGACCCTTCCCACCAGGGCCCAGGGCAGGTGGAGAACCAGATCTATCTTGAGTGGGGTGAGAAGCAGGTAGGTTCCCTGGAGGCCGGTTTTCAGGGCCACCTAGCAGGTTCCTAAGGAATTTGTCAGGCATCCTGCATAGGTGTAGGGAGAGCTCTCACCTAGGGGCCAGGAGCCATGTGCGGACCTGGGCACAGCAGGCAGTGGGGGAAGCACAGCAGTGCCCTCCCTAGCACTGCCCAGCCCTGTGTGCAGTGGCTTCTGGCACAGAGGCTGGAAGTGGGGGTTCTAGGGGTGAAGCTGGGCAGGATGCGGGACAGCCAGCGGGAGGCCCAGGACGGTGGGCAGGGGGCAGGCGACTGGGCACTGTGTCTGCCCGGAGGACATGGGGCGGCCACGCCACTGCTCCAGGGACAAGGGCAGACGGGCCAGGGCAGGTGTGTGGCCCCGAACAAAAGCACCTGACCTCGCCGGCTGTTTCCCCTCGCGACGTCCCCTGCCACTCCCCGCGCCTCACCTGCCACGGACTGGGCGTCTGAGTCCGACACGTGCGAGATGGAGAAGCGGGACGCGGGCGCGGGCGACACAGTGAAGCGCGAGGTGGGCGCGGTCGTGGCCGGTGTGGGAGTCACGGTAGGGGCAAGCGCGGCCGGACCCCCGGTGGTCACCAAGGCCCCTTTAGCCGGCGCCCGAAGGAAGTCGCTGTCCCACTCGAACCCGCCACCTGAAACTAGGCCGGGCTATCGGGTCACTCGCGTCCTCAGAGGCCGCGCCCCGACGTAACCACGACACACTCCCTAAGGTCACTCCCCTCACGCTCCGCCGTGCGTCACCGCCCCCTCTGACGTCACGCCACGCCCCCACTCACCCTCTTCCGTGGCAGAGCCGTCCGGAACGCGGGTACCCCGCCGTGGCCGGCTGGGGGCGCTGGGCGAGCCAGGGCTGCCCGGCAGGTACGCAGGGGCCGCCTCCTTCGAGCCGGGGAGAGGCTCCCCGAGCTCCCGCGTGGGGCTCTCCTGCGGGATCACAGCACGCCTGCTCGGCCACCCACCCACCGCCCGCCTTGCCCTCACTGAGGGCGCAAACGCACCGCCGAGCGCACCCCCAAGCGGCGCGCTCACCTGGTCGAAGAGGTAGACGGTGACGTCGTCGAAGAAAGACACAGCCTTCTTCTTGCGGTCCAGGGCCTCGCAGAAGGCCTCCGACAGCAGACTGGGCATTTTGAGCAGGCTGCGCAGGTTGCGTGCGCTTTGGCTTTCGGCCACCACCACGGGCACCGCGGGCGACTCCTCCTCGCTGTCCTCGCTGGGCTCCTGGATGCTGTAGCAGCGGAGTTCCTCGTCAGACTCGTCACTGTCGTCACTCTCGGCCTCTTCCTCTTCCGGCCGGCCCTCCAAGGCCCCAGGGCACCCAGGAAGGGCCAGGCAGAGCGGGGCTCTGGGGGCGCCTGGGTTCCCTGTCCGCCCCGACGACAGTCCTGGGGGGCCCTGGAGCTCTGCACCATCACCATCTGGACTCCGTGGGACAGGGGTCAGTAGGAAGAACTTGGAGGAGCCGAGGCTGGCCACAGGCTGCCCCTCAGCTGAGCTTAGGGACGCAGGACGCTCTGGCCTAGGGATAGAGGGGCAGGCCCCTGGCTCTGAGGGAGACTGTTGAGGCCCCAGTGGGGGTGACAGCATCTGCCTGTGAGGAGCGCTGGGTGCCTCCCCCAGCACCCCAAATACAGGAGAGTTCTGCTCAGACTGTGGCCCAGGGTTCTGGCCAGAGGTTTGGACTGGGCTGCTGCTCTCAGGCCCCAGAGGGGGCTCAGGCTCAGCATCCAGGTCTGAGAAGTAGGCAGAGTCTCGGTAGGGGTTCTTCTCACTGAGGCCCCCCGGGGACTCTGAGCGCTGGGTCTCAGGCCCTGGGCTGTCTCCCTCTGTGGGCAGCTCCCTGGGCTCACTGGCCTCATACGCCTCCTTGAGCACAAACTCAGGAGACTCATTGTTCTCTGTGTCATAGCCACTGTCCAATGCACGGGGCTGCCCAGCAGGGGGGCCAGGAGCAGCCGGGCTGAGGACTTCACAGCCACCGTCACTGGCCAAGGACGGGATGACCAGTGAGTTCAGGGAGTCAGGCATCCCCATCTGCTTTTGCAGAGCACGTAAGGCTGGCACTATGCTGGGTTTCTCAGCCTGGGGGCCATCACTGGACACATCAGTGAAGATGCCCGAAGTGGCCTCCGTTGCGTCTTCATCCTCACTGCCGGGTTCCTCCACTTCAGGAGAGCTGGTGCTGCTGCCAGGGGTTAGGACCAGCTCTGGCACTGTCACCTGGCTTCCGGCAGCGGGCGTGGGGGAAGCTGGAAGGGTGTCAGGAGCACTGGCCTTCTCAGAGGGAAGAGGGGCTCCCTCATAGGAAGGGGAGGGGATGGAAGGAAGGGACAGCGGGGGCCCAGCAGAGCCCTCGGCTTCCTGGGCAAGCCTAGGTTCTGCTTGGGGGGTGTCACCCCCACGTACAGCTGCCCCAGTCCAGGGGGATATGACCTGGCAGGGAGCAGGTGCCAGGCCCTGGACAGAGCCAAGATGGGGAAGGGTGAGGCAGTGGCCTGGATCAGGGCCAAGGGAGACTGACTGTGGCCCAAGCAGAGGCTTTCTGCAGCCCAACTCCGGGGAAGCCCGTGGGGTCTGCACTGGGCTGGGGCAGTCATCCAGGTAGCTGTCGGGGTAGCTGCCCACATAGCCGAGGTCCCAAGACTCGGGGTCGCGGCTGGCACTGTTGTTGTTGGCTGACATGTTGGAGCTCCAGTGTCCATGCTGGGTGGCCCTCCGTGCCTTGGCTTCCCCCAGCTCCTCCTCACCCCCAGTCAGCAAAGCCCCTGAGCACGCAGAAGGGGATGTGCCCAAGGGGTCCTCAAAAAAGGGTGGGCAGAAGGCGGCCTCTCCCCAGTCCATGTCCTCTGCGGTGGGTGAAGGTGAGCGGGAGGGGCAGGGAGAGTCTCGGGGGCGCAGATGGTACTTGCGGCGTCCCCAGGGGCTGTCGGCCAGCGCAGCGCGGCCCAACAGTGGCTCCATGGCCAGTGAGGCGGAGGCGCTGCCGTCGGAGTCGCCATCGTCGTCGTCGTCGTCCTCTTGGTCGGCGGCAGCCACGTGGGGGCTGGGGACGCAACCTGCGCAGTCGGGGTCGTGGCCCGCGGTGGGTGCGGCCTCCTCCAGGCGGATGAAGTATTCGCTGCCCAGCGAGGGGCTGTGCGCGCTGAGCACCGGTACCACGCCCAGCGGCGCCCCGTCGAGGGCGCACAGCTCCTGCAGGCGCGGGGTGCGCCCCGGGCTGGGCGGAAAGGCTTCGGCGCCGCGGCCTGTCTCCCACTTGTACTCAAAGTTGAGGCCTCGGCTCGTCTCGGTCACCGTCAGCACGTCATCCCCGTCGCTGTGGAAGCTGTCGCCCGTGAACTGCTCCAGCAGTGGGAAAGATGAGGCCGCAGCCAACTCAGCCGCCACGCCCAGCGGAGGACCCGCTGCCCCCTGCCCGGGACCCGTGCTCTCCCGGCCTGGCCGCAGCGAGCGCCAGCGCTGCTCAAACTCCTCCTCCACCTCCGTGGCGCCCTTGGCGCATAGGTAGGACAGCAGCAGGTGAACCTCTTCCGCCGTGGGTCGCTGCTCGGGCTGCAGCCAGCAGAACTGCATCACTTCGTACCTGCCGGGAGGTTCCCATGGCTGGCCCAGCCCCCATCCAGAGGCAGGCTGGCCCGGAATCCCCCAAAGTGGAACACCAACCTCCACATGGGAGCTCCCCTGAACCCCAGGTGCCTCCGAGGCTGCTGGGGGAATCTCTCACTTCCTCAACACCCTGAATGTTCTGAGGCCCCCGGACACTGGGAGCAGAAGTGAGGGAAGGGGGCACTGCCTCGGGTCCTCTCCCTGGTTATAGGGAGTGGGAAGAGAGGACAGCTAGAACCACCCCAAACGGTCACAGGGAATCACTTGTCCCTAGAGACTTGGGGCACCTCCAGTGTCAGCATTCCCGCCCCAAAATGGTGGGGTCCTCACCAGCGATCAGATAAGGTCAGCTGTAGCTGGGGCTTGGGCAGCTTCAGCTGCTGCTCCCGGACAGCATAGGCCAGCACCTGTCGGTCCGAATGTTGAGGGTAGGGCTGCACACCCAGCTCGAAGAGCTCCCAGATGGTCACACCCAGGGACCTGCAGGGGTGACCGCCATGAGACAGACAGGCGTGGGCAGTACCGTACAAGACACCATCATGCCAGCTACTCTGGGTCCAGAGTTCGGAACACACCAGCTGCCTTCCCCAAGGACAGACTGCCAGGCCCGAGCTCAGTACAGAGTAGGCCTGGCCAGGTAAAGCCAGTCTGGCCTTGCACAGTCACAGCCATGGGTCTGCCCACCCATTCATTTGCCGGTCTCACTGAGGCTGCTGCACCAGGTGTGGGAGCAGCCAGTGAAGCTGAAACCAGGCGGGCCTGGTCCAAGAGGCTGAAGCAGGAGTAGACCAGACGGGCACCCTCGGCGGTGTAGGTAAGGCTGGGGTGGCAGGCAGGGGTGCCTAGAGGAGGCAGGGCTTCGAGAAAACAGCTGGGGGTCCCTTCCAGTGAGTGGTGGCTTCCCTTGGTTCCCTTGACCCTGGGAAGTAGGACAGGGCTGATTTGGCAGTGGAGCAGTCATGGGACCCTGGTGGCCAAAGTCCTGCGATGAGGACCCCAGCCAGGGTTCTGAGGATGAGCATGCCAAGCGGGGCTTCTCGGTAGGGTTCACAAGCAGGGTGATGGAGTGTCTGTGACAGGGCATAGTCAAAGGGTTCCACGTGTACCGGCTGTCATGGTCACGAGGAGTGGGAGGGAGCAGAGAGGCTGCTCCAGCCAGGAAGGGGCACCCCACTGGCAGGAGACACCCCCAACACCTGTGCAAGCCCCCAGGTCAGCTCAGCCCCATCCCTCTGAAAGCTGCAGAGCCTGGTCAGAAAGAACAGTTGCTCAGTGCCCAACTCGGTGCTGGGGCTCTGGATGGAGGTATCCAGGCTGCAAGGTCTGCAAGGTACCTCTGGAGGCCCTAGCATCTCCCTCCACTTGCTCCTCCATCCATGACCTGCACTCTCTCAAGGGCAGCAGAGAGCCCCCAGGGACGTGTGGCCTTTCCCTGAGTGGGAAGGGTAGGGTAGTGACCTGGAAATGCCCTGGCCCCTGCTGGCACCGCCCTCTGTTGTGGTCCCGTGCTCACCACACATTGCTGCTCTTGGTCTGGTCCACTACTAGCAGGTTCCCATGTACCTCGTCCACTAGCTCGGGCGCAATCCAGCGTAGCGGCACCCACAGCTGGTCAGCGGTCACGAAGTAGTCTTCCTGCGGGCACACGGGGCAGGGTCGGACCTCATGTGCAGCAGCCTCACCCCACAGGCCCCAGCTGCCTGGCTTACCCTGTATTTGCAGTGGGACAGGCCATAGTCACCAATCTTCACCGTCAGGTCAGCCGTCAGCAGGCAGTTCCGCAGGGCCAGGTCGCTGCAGGACGGGAAGCAGGGTCAGCTGAGGCTTTGGCACATGACCGAGTGGCTCATCCCCGAGGGGCGTCCTGGGCTTAGGCCAGCAGGCAGACAAGGAGCAGTGTCTGAGAGTGCTCCACACTGGGCACTTTGGAAGGCCTGTGTAGACAGGGCCTCAGAGGCGACAGTGGAGATGGGGAAAGTGAGGCCCATGGGGTGCCAGTGAAGACACTGCCCAGCTGCCACCCTTCTCTTGGGACACCGGTCTGCTGACCTACCCAGGGAGCTCCTGGGCCAGGGACAGCCCCGCCCTGTGTGTCTGAAGTCTTCACGACCATCTCCCCTCCTCCAAGCAATCAATAGGTAAACTGAGTCCTGGAGGGTACCAGGGGGTCCTGTCCACAGCCAGAGCCCATGGTCCAGGGCCTGGTCCTGCCCCACCAGGTAGGGGTGGAGCTTAGGCCCCAAAGCATGGTAAGTGTGGAGCGCCAGCAGGCAGGCCACGCAGGACGGCCTGGAGCCACCTCCACCAGCAGCCGGCACTGGCGCTGGCTCTCACCCTCCCATCTGGCTGGCGGCCACGTGGGAGTTGGGGCACAGAGCACTCTAGGGTGCATGATGCCCCCTGCACAGCTACTGCCTGTCTCTACTCTTTGAAGCCAGCGTCCACGTGCCAGATGGCAGCTGTGGGCAAGTGTCCTGGGCCACAGACATGTGCCTGCGCCTGTGGCAGCTGGGGCAGGGCACGGTGGGCAGGTCAGGAGGCTGGCAGCTGCCCTCTTCAACAAAATCACTGATGCTGGAGTTGCCTGTGTCATCACTCAGCACCAGGATATTGTTGGGGAGGACGGCCCGTGCGGCATCCGGGGCTGGCGGGGGCCACTTGTCCATCACTACTTCTTCCGGCACGTCCCCCAGGCGCCCAAGGCTCTGGGCATCCTGGCCCGTCTTTCCGACTGCCAGAGGCAGCACAGAGTGCCCCCCCATCCTGCAGGGCCAGCTGACCCCTTCTGCATCCTGAGGGGCTGAGGTGGCCTTCACAGCAAGGTTTCAAACCCCATCCATCTTCCCACTTTCTAAAGTGGTGTGAAACTCCCCGTAGCACGGCTGCGCGATGCCGCGTGGGGTGACCTGCTCGCCCTCACGAGGCCTGGGGAGTGGCAGTGCCATCCGCCCTCTGTGCCCGAGAGGAGCCCGCCCCCACGGGTAGGCAGGGAGGACCCTGCCTGGGTGGCCCTGCCTGCACCTCACCTGTGCACATAGTTGTTGCGGTGCAGGTGGAGGATACCGCAGGCCACCTCACAGGCCATTCGCTGCAAGGTCAGGGGGTCGGGCGCCATAGACTCCGTCACCCGGCAGCTCCGCAAGTAACCTTTAAGGTCTCCCTGCCAGGAGGGAGCACATGTCACCTGGTAGTAGAGGAGCAGCCGCCAGCCTGCTACCCTGCCCCGGGGCCCCCGCCTTGCCTTGCACCCCATCTATGCGGGGCCTAGACGGTGTCCGGCTAACAGCTGTGGTCAGCAGATACCTACAGAGCTGGGGAGAAGCTGTGTGTGCCAGGGACAGGCCAGCCAGGTGGCCCACTGGTAGGAGGCCCTTCCCAGAATGCCTTCACTAATGACCAGCTGGCCAGCCGTTCAGGGTCTGGAGCGCCATGTCCCCTTGAACAGACAAGAACACAAAGCCAAGTGGATCTGCTCGCTGCCAAGCAATGCAGGAAAGAACCCAGGGCTGGTGACCAGAGGGTGGGTCGGTAGCCATCACTGCTAAACAGCCAGCCCCAAGGAGTCCAGACACCAGACCGTAGGCACCTTTGTCCTGCAAGGGGACCCAGATATGTCCCAGGTGCTCTAGAATGTGCCAGTGCCGGAGCTGTGTGGGGCACACAGCAGGCACAGGACTCAAGTCTGCCCTGGGGAAGTGGCCAGGCGCTGGCCATGATTGAAACTGAAGCCCTGGAGCTCCCCGGGACACCCTGCACTGAACCACCAGCCAGGCTGTTCTGAGAGCCCAGCAGTGAGACACACTCACGCTACCCAAGCCCTCAGAGCCATTGCTGGTGTCGCTGGGTCCCCACTTTGCACAGGCCCCCTCTGGAAGACGGCAGGGCAGGGCAGGGCAGGGCAGGGCCCCCTGGGACTCTGCTTTAGGGGAGATGTGAGGCCCCGGGGATGGCACTATTTATGGGCAAGGCATGGAGGCCCCAACTCAGCAGAGGGCCTCTCATCCCATCTGGGGGGCAGCTCAGAGCCAAGGCCTAGACAAGCAGGGGCAGCTCTTCCTCCCCAGCAATCACTCACCAGCGGGCAGAACTCCATCACCAGCAGGTAGGGTGTCACCTCGGCACACTGGGCCAGGCACTGGAGCAGACTGGTGTGCTGCAGGGCCCTGCAAGAGCCACAGCGTGTCCTGACTTGCAGGACAGGGTGGCACAGAGCTCCCTGTGTTACAGGGGTCCTGGCCAACTGGCATGTGCCCCTCCAGCTGCCTGTCCCCAAGTGCCACCCACCTGTAGGGCTGTGCCTCCTCCAGGAACTGCATCTGCTCCTGCACGCTGGCGCTCACCTTCAGTTCTTTCACCACCACCTGGGTGCTGCTGACACCCGAGTGCACCTCTCCCAGGAACACCTGCAGGGACAGTGTCCCCAGGCCACACTCCAGCCCTGTTCTTCTGCCTCCCCGCCCCAGGATAAGCTTCTTCCTTCCTGTGCCTCAGTTTACCCCTTGCAGAATATGTTCTGGACTCCTCTGGCTGGAATACCATGAGCATGTGTCTACCCCAAGGCTGTGCTGGCTCCTCCGCCCGTCCGCAGTGAGGAAGGGGTCCAGAGGAAGCTGGGATCAGTACGCTGCTCCCCACCTCTGCCCCCCACAAGGCTGCTGTCAGACTCACCTTCCCGAACCAGCCGTGCCCAATCTCCTTCAGGTACAGAAGGCTGTGCCGGCCCAGGTCTGTGGACTTGAGGAGCTGCACTGTAACAGGGCAGGGGGCTCAGGACCCCTGTCAGCCCCCTCCCACTCTCCAGCCCCCTCCCTGGCTCCTCAGCTATCCTGGGGAGCTCCCCTGAGACCCCCAGCACCAGCCAGGGAGGGCAAGCCAGACCCCCAAAGCAGAGCTTCACTTGGGGGCCACCGTCAGGGGCCAAGCTGTCTTGTGAACAGGGACAGCTGATGTCCAGGACAGCCATGGTGCTGCCAGCTACACCCAGGCATCTCTGGGTGGCCTGGGCATGGGGGTGCCAGAGCCACAGGGACAGGTCAGACCAAGACAGCAGGGCTTGGGGCTGGACCTGCTGCACAGGGGACACCAGGCAGGCGGTGTGGCTGGGGCAGGAGGCTGGTGCCGAGGCTGGGACGGCTTCAGAGCGGCCCGCCCCATCCCTCCCAGCATCCCAGCACCAGGGACTCCAAAGGCTCCTTTGTTGGGGGCTGCTTGGCACAGCCCTGTACGGGACACACTGGGTCCATTCTCCCTGTGGGCCAGGCTGGGTGAGGTCAGCAGGCAGAAAGGGTCAGTGTAGGCTCAGGAGGAAAGGGCCACGGCTGGCTGCACCCACTCATGCCCTACTGGATTCCCCGGATTCTGTTCCCACACCAACTGCTCAGAGGGCGGAGGAGGGTGGAACTGAGCCTGGCTCCCAGGAGAGCCCAGGGGTCAGGGGGATATGTTGGCTTGATGTAGAATTTGGGGGGGGGGGTCCCCTTGGGCCTGTGTCCTAGGGCTTCTCTGCACCTCAGTCTGTCTTGGCAGCCCCCTCTCCCACCTTGGGGTCTCCAGGATCTCACTTGTCCCCAAGCAGGCTTAGGTCTTGTGCCAGTAGTCATCAGGAGAGCCAGCGAGGCAGGAATAGGCCTTAGCATCATAGGGCATGGCACATGGCCGGGGGTGGGGGGGCCTGGGTGGGTGGAGCTGTCCCCCTCTGCCATCTTGTGACCCCTACTGCCCACGTTCCTAATCTGGGACCCCTAGCCTAATCCTAAATCTCTCGTTCCCCTAGAAGCAGGGTGTCCCCTAGAAAACAGCAGATCTGCAACAATGGGAAAAATATACCTCTGTCTTCCCCTGGGTCCCTGTCCCCCTCATCCCCAGGGCGAGGCCTCCAGTGGCTGGGACCAGCTGGTTCTCAAGGATCATGGGGCCGTAGGCACACACTTGCCCCCAGCAGATAGGCCCAGGCTCAGTGCATTACGCTGAAGGCAGTCCGTGGCTCCCATCTGTTCCCAGCAGTGTCCACACAGGGCTCAGAGACCCCCACAGCACCCAGGAAGGAGGACCCCACACAGCTGAGAAGTCTGCACTTTCAGGAGGTGCTGGAGCAGCTGCAAGCCTTCAGGTCAGTGGACCCAGCCTGGAGTCCCAGGCCCAGCCTCCTGCCTGACCAGTGACCTCTCCTCCAAGAGATCTAAGGACACGTGTGGAGCACTGGGCCTGGGTGGTGGCTGGAAGTCATCTAGTTCTGTTTTACAGGCCCAACCAGTGCCTTGAGATGGGAAGCATGGTGGTCAGGGCTGAGCAGGGCAGGCCAAATGGCCACGGCGACATGCCTGGTGCCAACAGAGCCCGCATTGGGTCTGCGGGACTCCTGGTCTGACATGCCCTCCCTGTGTCCATGGAGGAGCCAGGCTGCACAATAAGAGGGGGCAGCCCCTGGCTACAACTTCCAGACGGGGGTAGCCTGTGAGATGACCACCATGGAGGTAGCCTGAGACCAGGGACCCTGCCCCATCTAGAACAGAACTTATCCCAAAGCCTCGGGCATCACCTCTGGACACTAGGCCCCATGTTTGTGCCTCTATGGCCAGCACTGTGGGAGGGACCCCAGAAGGCCTAAAGGGGGATATTCAGAGGGCAGTCCCAAGTCAAGGGAGCCCCAGGAAAAGACTGTGTCTTGCGGCACCCTTTTTCGTCCATGCCACGTCCTAGTCCATCCACACCTTGCGACAAGGTCCATGGGTGGAGGAGAGAGGCAGTGTCTGTACCTACTGGCTGGGTCCCCCACCCCAATTCCTGACCCCACCCATAGGGAAGCCATAGGAGAAACAGGAATCTAGGGTCGACCATCTCAGGGACAGCACAGAAAAGTGACCAATCCCAGGCCCATGGAGCCAGCACCCTGTCCGAGCCAGTCCTCTGCTCGGCAGTGCACCCTCTCGGGTGGGGAGGTGGCAGGTAGAAGGCTATCCCCAAACCTGTTGACAGCTGGTCCCCAGTTCCAGAGAGGGAAGTGCACCCTCAGCCACAGCCCAGCCTGGGAGGCACCCAGAGGATCCATGTGTGGTCCCAGCCCTTCCTGTCCCCACCGCCAGAGCTGAGGTCCTTGGGCTTCCCCAGGGCCAGGCCTGCTGACCCCCAAGGTGCGGGAGGCCAGGGAGGCCAGCCCTGTTCTCCCTACCCCGCCCACTCACCCGAGCGGCCCGGCTGCTTGGCCATAGGCAGGGAGACCTCAGTGAGTGGCAGGACGTACACGTCAGGCCCGTTCTGCGCCGCCGCCGGGGAGCCCTGGGCTGAACAGTCGGCAGCATACTCGTCCCCCTCAGCATTCTCAAACTCCTGCAGGCCAGGGCACAGCCATGAGGGTCAGAGGGAGGGTGCGACTGGGGCCCGCAAGGCACCCCTTCCTGAGGAGGTCTAGGCAGGAGGCGGAGGGCACCCACCCTGTGAAACTGTCCTGCCGCCTCCTCTGCAGAGCCCTCTCCTGGCTCCTCTCAGCTGTCCCAAGAGGGGCCAAGGCCAGGGGTAAGCCAGGACACATGCCTCAGCCCCCAGCAAACACCGTGAGCCCTGGGCCACCAGCCTCAGATTCAGGGATGGGCAGACCCCACCCTGGGGAGAAGCTGGAAGCTGGGGGCTGAACCGGAACCAGACCCCAACACCCAGCAGCCCTCACCCCAGGCTCTGTCTTAAGGTCCCATCCTGTCTTGGGACAATCTCAAGGACAGAGGACATCATCCCACCCGGTCCCCAAAGTCCTCTGGGAGAAGCAACTAGGTGTCCCCACCTCTGGCAGAAGAGGAGCAGCAAGCTCAGGCCATCTCCACCCCCAGGCAGGGTCCCGCCCCCTTCCCCATGGAGTCAGCCTGTGGGCCTCCACCCTGCACCCCCCCGCACCCCCCCCCCGAGGGGCCGGGCTCCTCTTGGCAAGGATGCTGACCTGAAATGGGGCTGCCACACCTCACTGGAGGAGACCCCACACCAGCTCTAGCACACCCCAAAGTCCCGGAAGGAGGCCCAGGCCTGATTTAAAACAAGAGCGCACACGTGCGTGCACACACACCCTAGTACCAGCTCCTGCTGGCCACATGCTGGCCTGCCCTACAACAACCACTGCCCAGCGGGGAAACTGAAGCTTTGCGGGGTTGAGGGGCATCCTGGGGAGCTGGAGCCTGGTTGCCCACTCCAGTGGACTAGCAGGGAGGAGGTCTCAGACCCTTGCTGCCTGGGGCTCCCCCTTTTCCGTCACTTTGCTCTCTGAGAAGAGGGAGTTGTGGGTTCCCTATTGGTTTTCCTGGGGGGAGATCGGGGTCCGCACCCAGAGGCAGAACCCTCAGGGAAAGGAGTGAGAGAAGAGCTGCTGATTCCCATGGCAACCCCCCTCCCCTGGGGCCCAGAGGACCTCCTGTCATCCCAGCTGCGGACCCCACCGGCTGGGCTATGGAGACCCCACCCCACCCCATGTGGGGTCAGCCCTGGCTCTAGCCCATTACCTGCCCATTCAGCCTGGGTGCCCACCAAGTGCTGCCAGCACAACGGGCGATCAGGTAGCACAGTGTCAGCATCGGGGGCTGCCCAGCCCCTTCCCCAGGGCAGCTCCAGGAGGGGAGCCTGAGAGACAGCTTCCCACCAGGGTCTGCTGGCGCTGGAATGTTCTGGGCACCATGCTCCCCAGGAGGTGAGGAGGGCACAGGGCGGGGGTGCCTGCCTGTGTGTAAGGCCTTGTTTTCACGGGGCCCCGAGCAAGGCCCAAGCCCCACCCTTTGTCCCACCCCCACCCCTGTCCCTACAGCTCTGAGGCTCTGGATTCAAGATCCTCCATGAAAACCACGCGCCAGGGGGCAGGGGGCACCAATGCTACCTGGACACTCAGCTCCCCCAAAAGCAGTCAGAGGCAGCTTGGAAAAAGCAGGGGCAAGCAGATGCCAGCCTGAAGCCTCTCCCTGGGGCTGGGGAGAGAAGTGGGACTCTAACGTGAGACCCACAGTGGCAGGGGCGCGAAATACACAGAGGCTACTGTGCTCAGCCATGAGGCTCCTCCCATCCCTGCTATCTAAGGGCAGGAATCTGACCCCCTGCCCAGCTGGGCTGCCCTGCGTGGGCACATGAATGGCTGGAGGGCCCAGCCAGGCTGCAATGTGCTGACCAGCAGGACTGCAGCCCACGCCACCCTAGGTGGAGCCTGTGTCGGGTTCAGCTTCATGCTTCTCCTGCTGGACGGAGCCACAGCTGGATGGGGTGACTGGGGGACTTGCATGGTGGGGAACAGTATTCTCAGGCCCAGTCTTCAGAGAGGGATCCACCTTTCAGGCCCAGCCTCGTGGGCCCAGTGAAGCTGCCAGTGTGGCTGCTGACAGATGCTCTAGCATCTAGATGCAGATGATGAGGATACTCAAACTGGGGACTCCAAGTGACTGTTTGGTGCCGAGGAAGCCTGTCTGCATGACTTCTGCTCCGTGATTCAGTGACAAAGGCCCAAGGGTTCTCCGCAAAGGGCAGCCCTTCCACTCGAAGACAGAGTTCTCAGGTTGCAGGGACCCCCTCCTGCCCCAGCCTTCAAGGCCCCCTCGGCCTCCTGAGCCCTGACAGGCCTGACCCTGACCTGGGACAGGACAGTAGGAGGCCATGGCTGACGGAGGGCACCCAAAGTGGGCAGGGGCCCATGAGAACCCTGGGAGGAGGGCTGTGGGATCCCAGGCCCCACAGAACCAGGAGGGAGGACAGTTCAAGCTGAGTGGCTGTGAGAGCCCCTAGGGACCCAGTGGGCAGCCCTGGTGGACCCCAGCCCTCACCTTGAACCCGATGCCACCTTTCTTACAGCACAGGCAGGCCAGCATGAGGACGATGACAGTGAAGAGTCCAGAGAAGGACACAGCCACCACGGCCAGGGAGGACGACCACGAGAGCTCACTGAGCGGGGCACCGTCTGCTGAGAAGGGAGCACATGAGGGGCTGAGCCGGGCATCCAGCAAAGGCCCAGGTCCTTCCCCTGGCCACAGCCCACCCCAGGCCCCCTGCTCTGCGCTGGGCCTCAGCACCAACTATGTGCTCAGGGCAGCTGTCCAGGACCCTGCACCCTGATAAGGCCCAGATCCAGCAGACAGAGCCTGTGGTCCTGTGGCTGACCACTAAGGGTCACTCTGCCCTCGGTGGGAACCCAGCTTCCAATGCAGGGGTTCACAGACATCTCTGCAAGATCAGGGTCTCAGGGGTTGTGGGAGGGCCCCTCTTTTCTCTGCTGGACTCTGGGTACCCTACTCTGTCCCTCTAAGGCTAGGAGGGCATCATAGACACTGTGAGAAGGAGCAACCACCAAGCTGGCTACTGGCCACTGGCCACCTGCTGGGGCCTAGACAGCTGGAGGCCAGGGCCCTGTGTTATAAGCCTCCTCCTGCAAGGTGCAGGGAGCTCCCTGGCCCTCAGAAGGTGGCCTTCTATGTACCAGGCAGGAGCTGCTCCAAGCTGTCCCATGCCCAACCCACCCCTAAGGCCTCTTGGTGCCTCTGCTTCTACAGGGCCGCCTCTCCAGCAGCACCTGGTTCATGTGAGCTCCATCCTTCAGAGGCGGAAACAGAGGCCAGGCTGCCAGCCTCACTACAGTGGGCCACAGGGAGGTGGGGTCACTCGGCACCACAGAGGGCAGCTAGAGAGCCAAGCAGACTTGCTCCATCCACCCACATCCTGAAGTGGTGGCCAGCACAGGACACAGTGGACCTGAGCTCACACCTGGAGCCTCAGCCAGGCCAGGCGGTGGCAGCCACAGTCCGAGTGAAGCAATCCACCCAGGATCTTTCTCCAGACTCATGCCCAGCCCTTCTGCAACAGGGACACCGAGGCCATGGGTCAGGAGACTCGGTCCAGGCCACGCGCCAGCGGTCCCACAGCACAGCACCAGGTGGAGAAGGCCAGCTCCTTGGCTTCAGGCTGACTCAGCCCACAGCTGTGCCAGCACTCAGCCACCCACACACCCTCAACTGAGGCTTCCGCCTGAGTCTCCCGGCATCTGTGGCAGCGAGGGCCCTGCTGGCCAGGCCACTGGGAGTCAGCTCCTAGGACAGAAAAGCCTGACCTGAGAAGGTGGGGACCAGGCCGGGTGCTCTGGGACCCCGCTGCACCTGCTGAACACAGCACAGCACACACGCTGCCTTCACATGCTGTGCACCAGACACTGCGTGGCCCACAGGAGTGAACGTGCACACAGACACACATGCACACACCACACGCACATGTGCACACACCATGTGCACATGCATGTACGGGCGTGTGTACACACATCTTCTCCTTCTGAGCCCACAAGCCTGCTCTGTAGGTATCAGCTCCACTTGGCAGATAAGAAAACAGGCTCAGGAGAGTTGCAAATGCACCCACAGAAATGCCCGCAGGTGTGCCAGGGGTCAAGGCTGGCCCTGCCCAGTCCTCTGTGAGCCATGACGGACTGCACCACTGTCCCCTAGGGATCTGCTCCCACTGGCGTCAGGAAGGTCCCCACTCTGTTTGTCCTTGTAGTAACCTCAGTCAGGGGTGAGACTCTGCTTGGTCCAAGAAATATAATCACCCTCCAGGTGCTGAGAGGGCCTAGAAACTACCGATCACCCAGGCTGACTGACAAAGAAAAAGAAAAGCCCCGGAACTGTGAGTGGACAGGGTACCCCCCAAGGCATGATTCTGGGGGGCATCCTGGCTGCAGGACAATATATCCTGAGGGCAGTGCCAGGCTCTGCAACTCATAAGGGACCCCAAGGGCTCAGGGGGCTAGGGAAGCCACGCAGCACTTTGGGGCTGGGCACAGGACCAAGGATGTGGAGGGCTGGGTAGAAGTGGCAGGAGAGAAAGGGGCCCAGAGAGTCAAGCCGGATCCAGCCTTGCTCTTTTGGCACAGGAAGTCCAGACACAGATGGGCCAGCAGAGAGCCCTGAGCTATTGCGCAAGCCAGGGCAGTGTTAAGAGCCCCGGTTATAAAATCCACCCCACACTTGAGATGCGCTGTCCACAAACAGACTTCCTGGCTCTGTCCACCAGGGGGCGAGGGAGCAGAGACCGGGAAACTGCCTTCCCTGTGTCCACGGCCCTGACCGGCAGCGCCAGCCTGGGAGTGGGGTGTGGGGTGTGGACAGGTCACAGGGGAGAGTGAGGCACCTGCGAACGCCCATCGGGACAGGCAGGCCAGTTGGCCCTCTAGGCAACATTTGGGAGATGGGCTAGGCTGGCCACCAGCGAGCCCTGATGAGAGTCTGAAGGCTTCCTGCTGCCTGTACGGAAGGGGCCAAGTGGGCCAGGCCACCTTCCAGGTCATCCAGGGTGAGCCCTGGAGTCCCCAAACCCATTCACTCGTCAACGTCCTTTGCTGGGGTCCAGGGCCAGCTATGCTGAGATGCAAGGCCCAAAGGAGGTGGACAGGAGGCTGAGAGAGGAGAGCCAAAGAGGACCAGAATGGGCCTGGACCTCAACGGCAGAGTTTGGAATCGGGCCCTGCCATCTTGCGTGTGGCCCCAACCTGTGGGGCTCCACCCACCCAGGCAGAGTTTCAGCCTTACCAGTGAGGCCCTGTCCCTGCTGCCCCAGGCAACCCCACCTTCACCTGAGGCCCCGCCCACACTCAGCCTGCCCCACCCATACCCTCCCCAGACCCCTCCCACTCCAGAGGCCCCACCCATACCCTTCCTGAGGCCCCGCCCACTCCAGAGGCCCCACCCATACCCTCCCCGAGGCCCCGCCCACCCAGAGGCCCCACCCTCACCGATGAAGCTCCGCCCCATCTTTCTGAGGGGCCACTGTCTGGGGTTGCTTAGGACTCAGGGTCCACCTGGGCACCTGCTCTACCCATAGCCCTTGAGGTCCAGCCACAGGCTAATCCTGTGTGACCTTCGTCCCCACCAGGTGGCACTCTGGCTGCTTTACACAAGTGGCTCAGAGCCGCAGGCTTCTCTGGGGTCCCTTGGCAGACGAGCAGAGGTTTATACGATGGTACAGGGCAGAAGCCTGTCTGAGGGGCCGCAGCCTGGGGACTCCAGTGTAGGGACACGTGTGAGCCCCAGGCCCTTTCCGGGAGGGTCGGGGGGCTCCTTGTGCCCTACCCAGCCGTGGCTAACCCTGATGACAGCAGACACCCCAGGGTTCCGCTAGGTAACTGCTGTGCCAGTCCCAGCCCCACCAGGGTCTCGGCTTCTACCGCTATTCCTGTGCACCTGCTCTGAACTCTGTCCATGGTTCTGTCACTATGGGCCCCTGAACCCTGTCCCTAAACACTGCCCTCACTGCCGGGGACTGCAGGAGCTGCCGTCCAGCCCCCTCTGAGACGCACCCTGAGAAGGGCCAGCAAATCCTAGGACTTGGGATCAGGGGCTTCTGCCCAGGGACTGGCCAACCAAGTGTGGCCACGTGTGGCTCCAGGAAGGCATTGCCAGGGGTGGGGTGGGAGGCTGCCCAGGAGACACCCCATTGGCCCCCGGAGCACTTGGTGCTGGGTTCCTGCCCCACTCTGCCTGTCTGGGTGCCCCTTGGGTGCTGCTGTGTACTGACCTGTAGGTAATGGGGCATCTGGCCATAGGGAGGAGTGACCACCTGCCACCCTCTGCAGCATGGCAGGGACAGTTCCAGGTGGATGGTGCTGCCTGGGCTCCATCAGGCAGGAAGTCCCTGCCAAACTGGGAGGGAGCAGGTAAGACCAAGGCTGACATTTCAGGGCAGCCTGGGGTGGAGGAGGCCAACTCTGCTACCCCCAGCTGTGGGCCCTGCGGGGGTGAGGCTGGACTGGCTTGGGGTCACCAGGGTAACTGGTGGAGCACACTTCTGGGGGTGTCCGGGTAGGTCAAGGAGGTGTAGCCTTGCGTTTTTTTTTTTTTTAATTTATTCACTTACTTTTTAGTTTTTTGAGAAGATTTTTGTGGGGTTTTTTTTTGCTGTTGTTGGGTTTTTCATTTTGGGGTATGTTTTTTGTTTTATTTTGTTTTGAGACAGGGTCTCACTGTGTAGTTCAGGTTGGCTTCAAACTCACAGCAATCCTCCTGCCTCAGCTCCCAACTGCTGAGATTACAGATATGCGCAACCACATCTGGCTATTTTTGAGTTTTTGAGACAGGGTCTCATTATGCAGTTCAGGCTGGCCTTAAACTCACTATTTAGCTCAGGCTGACCTCCAATTCATGGTAACTCTCCTGCCTCAGTCTCCTGAGCTCTGGGATTAGAGGCAAGTGTCACCCCATCCAACATGGCTTTGGGGTTTCTAATACTTCTGCCCCTTCCTCTCTGGCACTGTTTCCCTTCTGCGCTTCCCAGCCCCCATGAACTGAACACTTCTGCTCCACTAGCCCCTTTCAGCTTGATGTCTCTGCCTGGGAGTCAGGTGACCGTGAACTGAATACCCGGAAATCATAAGCCGAATCAAACTTTTCCTTTAAATGGTGACTACAGCGTCCAGCAGCTGAAACTCTAACACAGGCCCTGAGCCCCAGCGCCCCCATCTAGAAGCAAGGTTCATCCCCCAGTGTTACCTCATTCATTACAGGGTGCAACAGAGCCGTCAACCTCCCATGTCAGCTGGGGATGGCACCCTCGGCGCCCCCACCAGAAGGCCTTGTCCCCTCATCCGTGCTTTACGCTTGTGCTGAGCCTGAGCCACATGTGGAGTGACCACACACCCCAAGGCCCTCACCCACACTAGACGCATGCACTGGGCCATCTGCCACAGCCGGCCACCGTCAGACCCCATCTGTGAGCTCAGCCCCCTAACGCTGAGCTCCTGGCCCATCCCCCAGAGTGGCCCAGGAGTGACAGTCCCCTGGCCCCCTTCCCAAGCGGGGCCGCTGGTGAACAGCTGAGGGGATGCCGCCTACCACGGACAGGCCTGATCCCTGGACCCAGTGGCCTTGGGCTATCCCCTACCCCCACTTCGAGGCCACCAGCACCCAGGTCCCAGCAGTCTGGTCTACAGAGAGACTCACAGGGCTGAACACAGCCACTTCCTGACACTCCGGCCTGGTGCCTCTCCATGCGCCCCTAGGTGACAGGGAGGGTGTGAAACATGGAACCCTCCTGGCCTGCTCCACTCCAGCTCGAGCTCCGGGAGCCAGCCCCACCTCCCAGGGAAGGCCTTGCCGAGGTCATAAAAGCGACCAGTCCCTGGCTCCAGGCCAGCGGGAGGGTTTTGGGAGTGACCTGAGTGAGGCGGAGGTGGCCCCACTGCCCAAGCCCTGGCCACGCCTCCTGTGGCTCCCAGACAGGAACCTCAGCCCCGATGAGCACACACTTCCAGGTCACCGGACCTGCTCCGGCTCTGCACACAGCTGGATCCAGGGCCCTGCCACACGCCCTGAGTGCCAGCAAGTTGTCCCCATGGGGCCTGATCTGCTTCCCCAGGCTCCACCTGCGTCTGCTGCTGGCTGTCTGTGTACAAGCGCAGCCTCTGTGCACTCAGTCTCTGCACACTCACAGCCTGTATTCACACATATAATTCCTGTGCACACTCGCATTCTCTGTGCAGTCTCTGCAAACATGCAATCTCTGTGTACGTGTGTGACTTCTGTGCACACTCACAACCTCTGTGTATCCACATCCTCAGCATGTCAGCCCAGAACTAGCGCCCCACACCCCACATGAGCAGGACTGGGTCCTGACAGGCTCTAGGCAAAGAGGGAAAGGCCAGGCTCCCTCTCTCACTGCCCCTTCTCACCACCCTCCTGAGCCTCGCACCAGAATTCAGGGTCAGTACAGCCTGCCCCCTGCCACACTGATCTACATGGCCCAGGATGCAAGGAGGCCCCAGAGCACAGTCTGAGCTTGGGGCGCTGGCCTTTCCGGCCCCACAGAGGCACAAGGAACGCCAAGCCCAGGAACCACAGCCACGCCTCCTAAGCTGGGCCAAATCCCAGGGCAGCCAGCACACAGGCAAAGGGCAGCTGGGATCTCCAGTGCCCCTACCCCTTTGGGAAGGCTATGGCCAATGTATATACCCCTCTAGTGACTCAGGGCCCACTATCCTTTTCTTCTCTTCTCTTCTCTTCTCTTCTCTTCTCTTCTCTTCTCTTCTCTTTTTTTCCAGTATTGAGAATTTTCTTCAAGGGCTTCACACTAAGCTATGTTCCCAGTCCTCTTGTAATTTTTTTTTCCAAGACACCATCTTGCTAAGGTGTCCAGGTTGGGCTGGAACTTGCAACCCTCCTGCCTCAGCCTCCCAGAGTGCTGAGACTACAGGTGTGCACCAGCTCCTCATTTGTCTAGGGTGGCATGAAAAATCAAGGTTCCTTTGTGCAGACCCAGCTTGGTCCACACCAAATTTTCTCCAAACTGCCCATAAGTGGACAAGAGTAAGCAACGTTGCAGGCAGGAGTTTGGGGCTCGGACAGGAGCAAATGAGGCTCCTGGACCAAGACCCCTTTGTTCAGGACCTGAGAGTGGCTGGGGCTGAGCTTGTGGATGGACCCTGTGCCCCGTCTCCAGCAGGGGGGGATGCAAGAGATATGTGGGGGCCTGGGTGGGGGCTAGCGGAGATGGGCATGGGCCTCCCAGAGACCAAGGGGCATGGGCTGACCCCATACTCAGTGCAAGCTGAGTCGCTTCTCGGACCAAGAGAGTCCCACTCTGGTGATCAATGCTTCTGTTTTACCTGACAATTCAGGCCGGAGGGTAAACAGGGCCTCATCTGCTCCCACTGTTTCCTGCCCACGAAGGGGAACAGCTCCAACAGAGCCCTGGACAGGAAGGAGCCAACATGCGGGAAGGGAAGGGCAAAGGGCAGAGCCCACACCTGCAAACGCAGCAAAGCCGCCTGCCGCGGGGCCCCGCGCACCAGGAGGGTGGCCAGTGGGCTCAAGAGGCCAGGCCTGGCATCCCCGCTGGTCACCAGGTTGCTCCAGGGCATCCTAAGAGGAAACAGGTAAGCAGCAGGGGCTCGTTTTGGTTTTGCGTGGTGGCTGAGGTTGCATCCAGAGCTGTGTGCCAGCTGCACGCAGCACTGTGTCACTGGGCCACCCTCCAGCACAGCATCCCGGATGGAGGTGGCCATAGAAGGAATAAAACTTTTTTAAAAAGATGGGAGATCTGGCTATGAGAAAAACGTGTGATCAACACAAGCCCTCGAATTAAAGGCACACAGCACCAGGAAAAATGACTCAACGGAAAGTATGTCATTACCGTACAGAGCACATAATCTATAAAAAACTACTTTAAGACCCCAGAGCACGAAGGAGAAAACCACGTGATACCAGCTCAAAGTGAGGAAATCTAAATGTCCACCCCCTCCAAGGACATGTACAGCTTTGATCATAATTTTAAAATGCTTATATTTGTGCCATCCCAGAGATTGAACTAGGACCTTCACATAGAGCTACATCTCCTGCCCCTCTCTTCAGTTTTTATTTTGAGACAGTGTCTCACTAAGTCACTAAACTGCCCAGGTTGGGCCAGAACTTACCATTCTCCTGCTTCAGCCTCCCAGGGTGCTAGGATTACAGTCAGCGGGAGTTTTTAATGAGAGCTACAAAGCAGAGCTGCTGCCTGGGCTCTCCAGCCAGTGGTAAATCGGACAGCCTCGGAGCCTGGCCTGCCCTATGGTCAGGTAAGGCCCCATAGAGGATGTCAAGCTAAGGAGCCACCAGGGACACAGAAACAAAGGACAAAAGTGGATGGAAAATTGTGTAAGTCAAGGCCACAACCACAAAAACCTCCCCATGCAAACGAAGTGATTCACTGCAGTGGTGTTTGTGGAGAAGAAAGTAGCCTGAATATTTAACAATGAGAGGTCCTTATATAAAAACAGCGGTGGATTTGTAAAAAATGACATAAAAAGAGAATGTTAAAAGATGTCTTAAATAAACAGGGAAAGCCAGGCATGGTGGCACATGCTTGTCATCCCAGCACTCCAGAGGCTGAGGCAGGAGGATCACTGAGTTTGAGGCCAGCCTGGGCTACAAAATGAGTTCAAGGCTGTCCTGAACTGCATAATGAGACCCTGTCTTAACAAGAAAAAAGCAAGCAAAGCAAAGCAAAGCAAGCAAAGCAAAGCAGAGCAGAGCAGAGCAGAGCAAAGCAAGCAAAGCAGAGCAGAGCAGAGCAAAGCAAAGCAAAGCAAGCAAAGCAAAGGCAAAGCAAAGCAATAATCAGGGAGATGGCAATACCATAATGTCACACGGATTAAGAGATGGAGGTGCAGAGAGGCGTCTGGACACGGAGGGCACCTGTGGCACTGGCTGGGGGATCCGGGCTCACCGTGAACCCCAACACCTCTGCAGCCCAGAATATCTCTGAAATGTGTCAAAACTCCTGAGTACAGAGGCGCATGTCAGTCTACACTGATTCACCTCAATAAAGCGAAACCCAAGGGCAGAATATGGACGGTAAATACCAACCACGACTAAGGCCGAAAAGGTAAGGCTGGAAAACTGGGAAACGTGAACCGCAATTTCCTCGGCTGCAGAAACCTAGGTGGTTTCACTCTGCATGTTTTTCACAGTAAGCAGGCACTGTGCTGAGGACGAGAGGAGGCAGCAGTTTGTTCCATTTCCACCAGACCAGTGTGGTTGCGTCTTTCTTTAAAGAAACTCAAGGCCAGATTCCCACCCTGGGGTCTCAGATCCTGGGGTCTCCACCGGCCCTGTCTGCCTTGGCTGATTGGCCTCTCCTAGACCATGGGTCCCACTGGCATCTCCTCTGCTTCCGGAACATTCTTACATCCCTACAGTCCCTGTTTCCTAGGGCCCTGTGACCACACATCTCTGGCTGTCTCTAGAGTGGTCTGGCAGAGCACCCCACATCCCTGGACTTGCACAGGGCTGTTGTCCCTCACGCTCCACCACCCAGAGGCATCTCAGCTCACCACTCCTCACCATTGCTTGCTGTTTTGTTCTGCTAGACTGTGAGGGTCAGGCTGTTCTCCCCATCCTGCATCCAGCGCATCACACCCCCCGAACCCTGGAGAGGCTGAGGCACCTGCCAGGGCACTCCTAGGGGGTGGCCTGCCTGTCCGCTCCCCCTTTCTCTTTCTTTTCCTTTCCTTGTTTGTTTGTTTGTTTTTTGTGGTAGCAGAGATTGACCCCAGGCCTTTCATACTAAGCCACATCTCCAGCCTCCCTTTGCTTCTTACTTTGAGACAGGTCACTTCAAAAAGCCACCCCAAACCTCCTAGAATGACAGCCACATCCAGGAGCTATCGTCCTGGGAACCTCTTCCAGGGACCCCATCCAGTTTCCAAGCCCAAGGGCCCATCCTGCAGCCCCTGGGGAGATGAGGCATGGGCAGGCTGGGCCTCTGAGGACCTCCTGGCACCAGTCCCACCCCTGCCACCCGCCCGCCTGGTGATGCAAATAGGACCTGGGCAGGAAGGAACTCATGCAACCAAGACGGGGCCTCTGTAGCTGGGAAGCCAAGGCAGCCAGCCCCACAAGGGTGCCAGGCCAGGGCCACCCACCCCTAGCATCTGCTGCAGAGGTCCCCTCCAGCTCCTGGCTGGAGTGCGCAGCAGTGTTCTGGGGTTCCTGGGGCAGGAGAGGAGGAGGAGAGATGCCCTGTCACTCACAAGGCATCCGAAGACAGCAGAGCTGTGGGACTGAGGTCAGGGCTTCCTGGCAAAGGTTTACCCAAGCCCACACATGGAGAAGCAAACTTCCCAAGCAGAGACACAAGCACCCTGTCCAAGTGGAGAATGAAAGCCAGGTCTCGTGCCACCTGGTAACTCTGAAGAGCCCAGCCTCTCCAGCCAGCTGTCACTTGGACCTGTCTCTGCAGTCTCACAGGACAGAAGCCACATCCAGAGGTGCCCCACCCACACTAGCTGGTACTTCCTGCTAGCCCTCAGTCCCACAGGCAGGACACAGAGGGCCACGCTGCCCACCTCTGAAGCTGAGCTCCAGGAAGGGGGCAGCCGGATCCCACTGGCTCCCAAGCCTAGAGAGGAGACCATGACCCCCAGGGCACAGGTATAACACTGCCCACCCCAGCTCCTCCCCAGCCTCCCTAGCCCCAGGGAAGCCCAGGAAACTTCCTCAAGAAAGCGGAATGTGAATGTCTCATGGCTGAGAAGCAGCCACAGCCATTCTGCCAAGGGAGGTGTAACCCTCAGGGCCATGGCCAGCCCACCACTCGCAGCCACCAGGCCTTGGACAGACTGCTCAGTTTGGGCCTCATCCTTGCTTCCAAACAACTGAGAGGCACCCTGCTGGCCACCACTAAGGTGGCCAGGGTAGGGCTGCAGGCACAGTAATCCATGGGTCAGCCCCTCAGCAGGTGGACCACAGGAGGGGAGGCCACAGGTGGCCATGGCATTCCCAGACCCTGGATCCAGCTTTGGAGGGTGGCAAACAGTGGGCGAGAGTGGCGTTGGCCTCCTCTCTGGCTTCAGTGTGGACTGGGAAATAAAAGGTCACCAGTACCTGGAAGCCTAAGAGAAGAGATTGGAGCTGGGGAACCCAGAGGCTCCCAGGCAAGCCATGCACATTCCTGCTCCTCACACTGGGGCCTCACACACACAGGTGCCCACATGGACACACATGTGCGTGCCCAACAGCCAAGCGTGCAACCATATGTACACACTTGTGCTTGAACACATGCAAGCATGTCTATCCTCCCACCCATTCGTATGCTCACACACAAGTGCACACACATTCTCCATGTGTGCACCCCTTACAAGGAGAGCCATGTGTTCACCTGTGCACACCCCCCTCACACAGCCCCCACCCCCACGCCCTGGAGCACACACAGGCCACTCTTGTGAGAGCACCAGCCCTGGATGCCCTGTGTCTACTCCCTATGAGGGACCCCGTGGGACTCCCCAGAACTCTAAGACCCCCGAACCTACCTGGCCTGCCCCTCAACAGGCTGGACTGAAATCAACACACAGGCACCGGAGAGGCTCAGGGTGGAAAGTAAGTCCTGCCAGTGTGACACCTGCCGGTGACAGTCTGCTGTAATGCACGACATGCCCAGCACGGAGTCCTTCGACACCCACTGCTCTCCCTGGCAACCTAGGGCCCTCCCCAAGGCAGGCCTTCAAAAGGGGTGGGTGCCCAGGATGTCCCCCAGCCCTAGGCACCCTGTGCCCATGAGGTAGTGAGGCCGAGGTCGCACAGGGTCCTCACTGACCTGTCCTAGGGTTGGTCCCTGTGCTGCACAGACATCACCCCACTTCCACCCCAGGCTCAGCCTCCTGACACGCCGCCCTCAACTCCTAGTCCCAGCCTGACACCCCCAAATGCCAGCAGATCGAATGCCGGGAGGCTCAGCCCTGCCACGTGGGAAACCCCCAGGGCCAGCCGGACTGGGGTGCATAGGGCTGGAATTGTTTTTATTCAGACTTCTGGGCTGCCTGTCATGGAAGGAACATGATGCATCAGTTCTGGCTCTTGAGCAGCTGAATCTAGCTCTGTGCCCACCCAGGGCCCCTTGAACGGAGAGTGGGGTAGACAGGCCCTCAGAAGCCTCGCAGCCACGGAATGACTGGGGCAGGGCCCAGGCCAGGTGTAGCTGCAGCTGTGGGCAGCTCCATGCCCGTGGCCAGGCAGGGGCAGGTCGGATGGGACTAGCACAGCTGAGAACTGGCGCAGCATCACCCATCCAGGAATGGCTGCTTGGTTGATTCCAGGTAACTTCCGGGACCATCACGACATCTACACCCAGGGCTGTGCCTGGCAGTGCTTGGCACCCTGGGCTCTGGGGGAGACATGGGGGATGCACCTCCCCAGGTGTAAGTATGCCCACCACCACAGTCAACTCGGTACCCCGCGCCATACCCATCACCAGGCAGGACAAGGCTGCTGGGAAGCCAACAAGCAGGCTGAGGGCACGCATGTCTGACGGGACCCACCCAATGTGCATCAGGGCTTCCGCTAGAGCAACAAGAAGTCTCAGGTGCCATTCACAGAGCGGACTATACAAGGCCACCAGGTGCCCAGAAAGGCGCTCAGGGCCTCTGGCAATCAGGAGGCTGGGATTCAGGCCATGGAGCTCACCTGGCACAGAAAAGGTCTCCCTCAGGGTGGACACAGTGTGCAGGCCTCCGAGAGACCCTCGGCAGGGCCCGAGATTGTGACACACCACATCATGAGGCCCTGGCCCAGCGGTGCCCACACATTAAATGGTACAGGGCAGTGTGACAAGAAGCCACGGGACCTGCCAGCGGGAGGGCATCCAGGAGGGCTGAGTGCAGGCAGGAAGCAGACCTTGTGGCTTCAGGGCAGCATCAGCCAGGGAAGGAGTGATGGCTAACGGGCATGGGGCTTTCACGAGGAGGACAAAAACGCTCCAAAGTCGACAGTAGCTGTGGTCACACAACTTCATGAATCCACTAAAAGCATGGCCTCTAAACTAACTGGATGTGCAAATTAAACCTCGAGGCAGGTAAGGGAGAAGGGAGGGAGGCCTCACCTCGTGGGACAGCCCAAATCCAGACAGACTGAACTCTCACCCGCCAAGGAGCAGACGAGTCATCACCAGGACTGGCAGTGCAGTAGCCCAGAAGCTATGACAAGGCTGGAGCCAAGGAGGCTGCTGGGGCCGGGAGCACCGTCACATGAGGCATCCAGCTGAGGCAAATCCACTAAGACACCAGCACCTTTGCTGGGGCCATGTTCAGTGGGAAGCTGGGAGCTCAAGGAAAGGCCACTCGGACCACGATGGCTCCAGGCAGCAAGCACAGAGGAAACCCAACGGGACAGGAGCCCCAAAGCCACCACATGCCTCTACCAGGTGACAGCCCACCAGGATGCCTCCTGGCCTGGCCACTGGCTGACAGGTCACACTGAACAGTAGCAATCAGGGGGAAAGGAACTGCAGTGCCCATGCTAAGGGGAAGCCCAGGCCCTTGCTCAGAATGTGAAGAATGTCAAGCCGGCAGGGCAGGGCGTGAAGCCAGAGGGGCCCAACTGCGTGCAGACTCCACAGAAGACTCGCCCTCCCCGCTGTCCTGCTGGTCGCCAGGGATGACTTCAGGGCACAGCTGTGGCACCAGGCGCCCCACCCCTGACCTGGCAGGCAGGTCCTCCCCACCTTGAGGTCGAGGCCAGCTGCCCAGGGCTGCCTGATGCCAGGTGCCCAAGTAAGAGACCAGGAGGGGCTGCCTGGAAACCTGGGCCAGTGGGTGGAGTTAGTTTCTGGTTCCACTCTCTCAGCAGGGAGAAGGTAGAGTCACCCCCACATCATCAGGGGGTGGGGCCAGAACAGGATGGCCACCCCCCAGAGGTGACCTTGGGATGACTGGGTGAGCCATCCACAACCTAACCTCAGCCACTTGTGACAGGCGACCCCTGATGCCCAGAACTGCTCCCTGGGGAGGCCTGGCACACTCTGGTGTGGCTGTGTCCTCTGGCAGTGTCCTCGATGGCCCAAAGCCAATGTTCCCACTCCCACCCCAGGGTGGCCCCATGCACCCTACCAGCTCCGGTCGCTGCTCCCGCGTGGTTCCAGTTGAAGCAGTGCCCTGGGTAACCAACCCCCACCCACCCTTGGTCCTGGCACAGACAGGCAAGGGATGCCGTGTGATACTGCCTATGGTGACATTCTCAGGCAACCGTCCACCCAGACAGGCGGCCTGGGAACTGGCTGCGGCCCCGCGTCCGCTGCCCTCATTTCCTCTGTCAGCTTCCTCTGTGGGGGGCAGGGAGGCCATGGCTGCTCTCCTGTGGCCAGCTCCTCTGTGACAGCTAGGCAGGGCCAGCCAAGGGACCCAGAGGCCAATGGTCCACAGGGAGCAGCACAGGGCTCTCCCTGCCCACTCTGTCCTAGCCAGCTGGAGACAAGACAGCAGGGCTCAGTGGCCTGGACAGCAAGCCAGGGTCCCCGGGCAATGGTCTGCATCAGGAGAGGTCAAGTCAGCTTCCATGGGCCCAGCTTTATCCCCAGGATGTCCAAGATGACAGGAGAGGGAAAGCCAACCCACGGTCCAGCAGGTGGGGACACATGGCTAGGGATGGCAGGGACAGGTTTTCCCCCACCTACTTGGCCCCTCCAGCCAACCTTGCCACTAGAGACCAGCCAGTAACCACTGTGCACACAGCTGCACACAGGGTGGGGCTCGAGGCTGCCACCAGCCCACACCCCTTCACGGCACAACTGGTGAGCTGGTGGACTCTGAGGCAGAAACGTGCATGTCCCCTCTCCTTACGTCCCACCCAAGCCTACTGTCACCTGCCCACAGTACATGAGAAGCCACCACCTCTGGCCCGGGGGAGTTCTCAGCCCAGCTTCCTGGGGCTGCTGAAGCAAAGTACTACAAACTGGCAGCTTAAGTCAGACTTCATTTTCTCCATTCTGGAGACCAGATGTCTGAGCTCAAGGCACAGACAGGCCTCACTCACTCCAGGCTCTAGGGGAGGGTCCTCTCGGCCGCCTCCAGCTCCGGGTTCCGGGTGCCCTTGGCTTGTGGCTGCCTCACTCCAGTCTCTGCCTCCCGCTTCACGTGGCCATTGTTTCAGTTACTTTTCTCCTTGCCGGGACAAAATACCCACCACCCAGAGTTAAAGGGGGAAAGGTTTAATGAGCTCACAGTTTGTTAGAGGTTTCAGTCTGTCAGCTGGCTCCAAGGCAGGGTGGCATGGCAGGCAAGCATCACAAAGGAGAAATGGCCTGTGGTGCATGGAAGGCAGCAAAGCAACAAGGGACCAGACAAGCCTCTTCTGCCCCTGTGCTGTACCCAGGCTACTGGGACTAGGGCAATGCCACACCGATCAGTGGAGTGGTTTAGTAATCACCACGCTTAATTCTAGTACCCTTGACCCTAGCACTGCACCATGAATCGATCACACACTCTAGATCTAGTCACTTCTGAAAAAGCCTCGCCTGTGACCACGTGAGGCTTTGGGGGGGACATCTGGACACAAGCCATAACAGCCATCTTCCTGTGTGTGTCTGAGTCCCCTCACTGGATTTAGGGTCCCCCCTTCCTCAGTGTGACCTCATCTTAACTAATTACATCTCAAAGGCCCTATTTCTGCTGCACAGAAAGGTATGAACCTGTAATCCCGGCACTCTGGGAGGCTGAGGCAGAAAGATCTTGAGTTTGTGTCCCTCTTAGGCAGCCTAGTTACTCACTGTCCCCAAACAAAAAACCAAAAAGTTCTGGAGATGATTGAAAGGCCCAGTGTGCAGTCCTCAGTGCCACTGATTCCAAACGGGAGCCCACACTGAAGCTCCGGGTGGGTTTAAACCTGGGTGGCACCACTCAAACTCCCACAAACCTCAAGGGGAACCCCTCAGGTGGGACCTGGGGCACAGGGAGGAGCCCTCATGTCCAAGGGAGAAGGCTTCCCTGGCACTGCGAGCCAGAGCTGCCAAGCCCACTGGACAGAGAGAAGCCAAAAAGGCAAGACACTTATTCATGGACACATGGCAGGGTCAGGGCCAGGCTACCCTCTTTCACGGAGAAGAGCGGAGGCTAGGGACAGGGCGGGTGTGGAGGGGACTCTGTGCACCACGACATGCAAGGTGGCATTCGGGGGACCAACAAAGTCAGGGGTGGCCCAGCTAGCTCCAGGGGCTCAGGCCCATGCAAAAGCTGGGTCACCAATGTGCCCAGTTCCAGGTCACAAGGCCAGGAAGAGGAACCACCCCTGGGAAGGACTGAGTCCCACAACAGCTCCAAGCATGGGCTCCGATTAACAGAAGCCCCAAAGGGCACAGACAGGGATGAGCAAGCTCTGTGACCCTTGTTGCATGGGGTGGATGTGTGGGAACATGTGAGCACAGAGGTGGGTGAATGTGTCATCTTGGTACACATGTGAGCCATGTGTGCTACAGGTACACACGTGTGTGAACCCATGAGCCTTCTGTGCAGCTGCGGAGGCCTGGGGAGGGCGTGGGGAGGGTGTGGGGAGGGCAGGGGTCCTGCAGCCCCATGAGAGAGGGGCATGGCCTGGCTTCCTACAGAACACACGGTGGGGCTGCAACCTCACATGCCATCCCCAGTGTCACAAGCTGGCCAGCAGGGGCCACCTGCTCTGAGACCAGGCTCCAGCGAGGGCTTCTCCAAGGAGCCCCTCAGCCTGCCCTGTGTCCTCAGGTCCCATGACGGGCTGAGACAGGGCCTGGACAGCCTGCACTGCAGCCAGCCCCACACCCTCGGGCTGTGTGAGTGGGCCAGGCAGAAGCTTCTGGTTTCCATAGGACAAGGGGCCAAATCCATAAGCCGGAAAGCAGGACTCCTGGGGAACATCCTGCCCTGATCCCCCTGAATACAGGTGTCCAGGAGTGCATGGCCCCCCACTGCCACATGGTCACCGTGGGCCCCAGGTGTGGCCAGCCTGCACACTGAAGGAGGGAGCCATCAGCCTGGAGTTTCAAAGTGCTCGCCCAGAACCCCTGCTTGAGGCGAGGACTTGGGCAGGGGACAGGATGTAAGCCAGAGGCTGGACCTGCAGTGGAGCTGCCACCAACTCCAAGTACCACAGCCTGACCCACAGTGACACATATCCTGGGAGCAAGGGGGCACACACCACTAACCCCTCCAGCATGGGCACCACGGCAGTTTCCACCTCCCAGGTAAGGACACAGAAGTGTGAGGGAGCCAATTAGGAGGGCACTAGGGAGCAGGGGGAGGGCAGGAGCCAGCAGCACCCAGCCCCTCAACGTGCAGGGCAGCCTGGGGCCCCACACCGGCTGCCGTGCCCAGGACGGTCCAGAACTCCTGCTGGTCACACTGCAGCTGGGAGGAAGGAGTCCAGCCCTGCTCAGAGCACTGAGAAGAGGTAACCCCACTCCCCCATTCCAACCTAAACCCCAACCCCCCAGGAAGCCACCCATCACCCTGCATTCCTCAGCTTCCACACTTCCTGCCCGCTTGGTCTCCCCAGCGTAAGTTGCACTGGTGCAGAGCTGAGCTCGGAGAAGGTAACTGGCCAGCAGCAGAGAGGCCACTGGGCCACAACTGCCAAGACATCCACCACAGTCACCCGTCTTGCATGTCAGGGAGCCAGCGGCAGAGCCAGGCCTCAGAAGAGGCGGCACTCCGGGGCTCACCTGAGCTGTCTGCACTGTCCAGAAGTGATGCCCAGGTCTGGCCCATAACACTCCATTCTGCCCAGTGTGGCTGCTGGTGGGAGCAGGCAGCCCCATCTCTTGGACCTGTCCTCCACCTGTGTGACAATGAGGCCCTGCCCCCCAGGAAACCATCAAGTCCTGTGCCAGAAGCACACCGTGTGTGGGCAGCACATGGCCTGGATGGTCAGGACCCTGTGCCTATGCCAGGCCTCCTGAGCAAGTCTATAGGCAAACGGGTACCTCCGCAAAGGTGAGGGCCTCCCTCCCGGGGTCAGCAGCCCCAGTAGGACCCCCAAAGGTGCAAGAGACCCAGAGGGAGCCATCTGCCTCCATCTGGGATGGAAAGGCCAGCAGGCCACTGAGCAGAGCGGAGCCACTGTACTCAGACTGTGCCCCCAGAAGGCCACGAACCTCCACACCTCTCCCACTTTCACGCGCCTCCCGTCTCCACAGTTCCACACCTCTGCAGACCTGCACCGGCCCCACCTCTCACCCCCACCCGAGCCACCCTGCCCAGCTCGCCTCCATACCTGCCCTCACGCGCACACTCGTGGCCACACTTCTGGCACCTCTCACCTCCTCCCCTCCACTCACCCCACACCACCACACACCTCTGTGCCTCCACAGCGCCAGGTCTGGCACACAGCAGCATCACCAAGCGTCACACCCCTACCGGGCCTCACTGCAGCCATCTTACAGATGGGAAAACAGAGGCCTAGAGCGGCACAGGCAGACAGAGGAACTTCATGGGGTCAGGGAGCTCTGAACACTGGGTTCAGTTAGCAGGGGAAGAGAGGGAACCTCAACTCACTGTCTCCCTAATGTACATGGGGACTGTACAGAGACCTGGAGGCCCTGGTTTGTGACCCCAGGAGGGCCCTTGCCCCCTCCATCGCCACCTTCCTGGCTGAGGGGCGCAGCACCCACCTGACCCACGGCCCGGCCAGAGGCCTCCCTGTGCCTCCACACATCTTTCCTTTCCTCGGTCATTAGCCAGACACATCGTAATCACACTGATCACAGCTGTCTGCACACGTGTGCCAGAGCCGCAAAGGGCTGCAGCTCCTCCTGGCGGGGGAAGGGCCCCTCGCACCCTGGACAGTCACACCCGAGGGCAGGCAGAGTGGAGGCCAAGGCCGGGCAGAGGAATGCTCCCTCCTAGGGTCAGTCTCGACGGCACCTACTTCCCACCCCATCAACAGTTCCAGGCCGTCCACCCTGAAGTCTGGACTTGCCTCCCAGCAGCAAGGACCAAGCGCACTGGCCAGTGGCCTGGCCAGTCACTGCCACTGCCACTGGGTCCTTGGCCTTCCACTGATAGTGGCACTGTTATCCCTGAACCCCTCAAGTCACCCCAGGAAATCATTTTCTCAGCAAGTAACACCCTCAGCTGTAGGACGAGCAGACAGAACTCCTGTCAGCCGCCTCCCCCAGGAACAGATGCCTTCAGACCTGGCCCTGCCCAGGGCGCGTCACCATGCATGCTGGCCCCACTCCAGAGAGGGAGACCCAGGAGAGCTGTCACGTGTGCGCCAGGCTTTGTTTAGGCTGCACTGGGCCTGTGCCAGAGCCCTGGGGACATGTGGGTGGGACGCTGGGGCCCTAGGTAAGGGTTTAATCCCCCACTCAAGACAAGCAGGTGCGAGCACTGGAGAAGGCAGAGGGAAGAAAGCTCACCCTCCGGCAACACCTGGGACCTCCAGCTGACCCAGCCCCTCTGCTCCCAGGCTGCCAACCAGACCGTGCACCCACGGGTAAACATGCCACCACCAGGCCTGCTGCCGGGCTGGGTAAGAGGCCTGGCCTGGGTCCTGTGCAGCTGGCTTGACAGTGCCCCACTAGGCTTACCTACCATCTGTGAGCCCAGCACCTGAGGCCCATCCCGAGGCCCCTACTAGGTGGGCTCTGTCCTGGGGACCAGCTCTGGCTCCCACTTCTTCCCACAGGCTGCTAGGTGTCTGGGCAGGGATCCCTGGGAACAACCCCAGGCCTGAAAAGGAGCCTCCCACACAAGGCCGTGGAGAGGCAGGAGGCCACAGCAGGCCTGGGCCCCAGCCGCAGAGGCCCCTACCCTTCCCCAAGGGCCAGCAACCCCTGGCAACCTCCTCAGCTGCGCACTGGGGGCCAACATAGGCCCTCGGAGACCCTGGCACCTGCGCCGCGCCGGGAGGCATCCCGAAGACCCGGGGGCCCGGGGCTGCTGCCTTCGGGCAGCTGGAGGCCCCAGATGTACCTGGCCGGCCCCAACGCCTGCCCACCTCTGAAGAGCTTAGCGGTCCTGCCGCGCTGTCGTCCTTTGCGCGGGCTCGGGTGGAGGAAGGGTTAATTTCCATGCAAAACGGTGCCCCCAGCGCTGGGCGGCCGCAGCTGGTCCACAGTGGGGGACGGGCGGGGGTCAGCTGCGGCGGGGAGCGGGCCAGGGGCTCCCGCGCGCGCGGACTCACCAGGGTCGAAGTGCGAGCTGAAGGCGAAGCTTGGGTTGAAGAAGGAGGACGACATGGCCAGGGCCAGCGGCGCGCCGAGCATCCCGGGCAGGCGCTGCCTCAGAGCGCCCGCGGCCCCAGCCCGCGCCGCGGCATCGCCCAGCAGGTGCGGAGCTGGCGGCCCCGCGCCCAGTGCCCCCAGCCACCGCCGCAGAGCGGGCACCGGTGGGGGCGGCGACAGGACGGACGAGGCGCCTCCGCCCGCCGCC
>PVLA01003108.1:66488-229519 GCA_004027455.1 Hydrochoerus hydrochaeris
GCGGGGACGCCTGGGGGTGGGGAGTGGGGGTTCGGGGGTGAGGGCGGGGGCGAAGATGGGGGACGCAGAGACCAGCGGGGCGCGGAGGCCAAGGACACAGAGGCGTGGGGGTGTGTGGAAAAGCTGGGGATGGGGGCACAGGCGCGGAGGGGACACTGAGTCAGGGGGACACCAAAGCCAGAGGACGCGGAGGCCCAGAGGGCGCCCGATCCAGACTGGAGTGAGCGGCGGGGTGGGGGCTGCATAAGCCGTAGGGGGCTCGGCAGCACTGGGGTGGCTTGTAGGCGTCAGAGGTGGCCAGGATCTGGCACTCTGCGTGCCCACTGGGTGGCGCTTGTGCGGCGGGGCGGGAGGGGGGCTATTTTTGCACAAGCTGCCTGTACCTGTGCCGCGCTGCGACACCAGCGGCAGCCGTGTCGGCAGCCGTGGAGACGTGCTCCACCTCCCCCACCCGCAACGAACTGCACGGGAGCACAGGGAGACTGCTGTGTCCGTGTCCCCCCTCCCCCGCACGCAGTGTGTCCCCTAAGTCCCTCTGGGAGCTCCCCATCCTTCCACCCTACCGGCAGCACCATCTTGCAGGGCCACCCTGGGGGTCTTAAAGTGCTTGGAAACTTGGGGAGCTGGGTGGGGGGGGCGCTCATTCCAGGGCCATTTGCAAAGCCCCTTGGGGAGAGCAGCCGAAAGACAGAGGGAAGGGGGTGTCTGTCCCACGGGGCCCTAAGGGCTTAGAGAAAAGAATTCCAGGGACAAGAACAGGTGCTCAGGGTCAGCAGCTTGGGGGAGAGGGTGCTGCCTTGTGTTCCTCACACACAGGCAAAGCAAGAGGCCCCACCATGACCCCTGGAACCTCAGGACCCCCTGCCCTGGGCAGCCAGGCCTCATTCACGCTAAGCATGTGGAGCAGGCCAGGTGTCCGTAACATCCTTCCTGGCCCTGATGGCCTGGTCACCGCTCTCAGCGGCTTTGCCCCTGTAAACGGGCTGTGTGGGTGGAGCATCATGGGGGATTTGCTCCCAGAGGGTGTCACAGGTCATCATCCACTACTTCTGTGTCCTCTAGGGGTCCTTGAGGGTCACAGGTCCCTGGAGAACAGGCTTTCAAGGTGGCCCCTGAGGGCTGTGGCCCAGGAGTGTGAGGGACCAGGGCTGGGTCCCCAGGGTCAGCATTGCAGCCCCTGGCCTGCCCACCCGGAGGATGTCAGAGTCCTGGCCCCAGGCAGCGTGGGATAACTGGTACATGGAGTTGGTGCTGATATGGAGCTGGAAGAGGTCTCTGTCCAGACTGCCAGGGCCCGCAGTGACCCACTCCAGTGGCCGGGGCCCAGCTCCCAGGAGGGTGGGGAGCTCAGGTTTCCCAAGTCCCTGTGAACAGGGCAAGTAGAAGGGGCAACTAATGAGAGTGGGCCCAAGTACTGGCCTGTGCTCATCCCAGGCCAGGGTCATTGAGCACTTCTAAGTGAAAGGACCCTAAAGAAGAACCCTCCCCTGTCACCTAATGCGGGGGAGGGCACAGTCCCGCAGGGCCCTTGGAGGTCCTTCAGTGACCATAGCCAGGAGCCGCAGCTAAAAGACACAGTGTCAAAAAACACTCCCACCCATAGAGACATCTTCCCTCAAAGGAGCTGACCCAGGGCCAGCCTGGCCTCAGAGGGGGTTGCCGGTCCAAGAGGCAGGCACAAGAGGCTCTGGAAGGAAATACTGGGGTGTATGGAGGGGTGTGGGAGCAGAATGGGAGCCTTGGGGTGTTAGAGGCTTGGGGAATGGCTTGGCTCCGGTGAGTATAAGGCAGGCAAGGATCCACCTGAGTAAAACTTCAGTGACACCAAAAAACTCAATAATTATAAACCCGGCATAGTGGTGCACACCTGTGATCCAGAACTCGGGAAGTAGAGGCAGAAGGACCCCCAGGCGTGTGAGGCCAGCCTGGGCTACATAGTGAGTTCAAGGCCAGCCTGAGCTACATAGAGAGACCCTGTCTCGACCCCGCTCTGAAGAAAAACTCAGTAATTATGTCCATCTGCAGACGAACTGGCCCAGCTCTGAACAGCACCGTTAGGGTCTGTAGTCAGGATGAAGGCGCTGATGGGAGCTGTGGCCTGGAGAATCTGCGCATCTCGGTGCTTGGGAAGAAGCCCTCACAAGAGCTTCCCTCACAAAAGGCGGCGGAGTACGCGATTCTATTCCCATGAAACGTGCAGAAGAGCCAAAGCCAGCGACACAAAGTAGGCCGGTGGTTGCCAGAATCCTGGGCAGGGGGCAATGGGGCGTGTTGGCGGAGCTGTTTTGGGGATGGGGTGATGAAAATGCTCTGGAATTAGAAAGAAGTGATGGTTATAAGCCCTGTGAATACATCAAAAAAAAACAGACACCACGCCACTGAATTGACTGAGCTGGGTGTGGTGGCATGTACCTGTAGTCCAGAGCTCAAGGCTGAGGCAGGAGGATTTCAGGTGGCCAGGAATTTACAACCAGCCTGGACAACACAGTGAGGCCCTGCCTCAAACACACACATACCCCAAAATAAAAACTACTGAACTGAAGTCTTTAAAGTGGTGTTTTATTGTGACTTAGGTAACTAATACTTTAGTGAGGTATTTTAAGGAGTCAGAATTAATGTGAGAACATTAACAAGATGAGCAATACAAGATGAACAGAATCCCACAGTTTTGAACGAAGGCAGGAGCGGAAAGGCTGCCGAGTCCTCTGGAGCCCGTGGTCACTCCTGCTCAGCATCCTGTCCTGGACCCAGTGTGGGGCAGGAGAGGGGGACACCATGGGTTTTCCTTCCTACATCCTACATGTCCCCCCCACCCTGGCTTGGGGTGGCACCAACAATTCCGCTTCAGCAGACTGAGACTCAGGGGCTCAGGGAGGGGCAGGACAAGGGGCAGGAAGGGACCTACAGGGGGACTGGGAGTGTCCTGTGGCTTCCAGACAAAGGGTCGCCCACCGGGTGCCTGGAACCACGGAAGCCAGCTAGCCAACCGTCACCGAGTCAGGACCTACCCTGGGCCAGTTCCGCCTCATCTTTTTTGTCTTGCAGTGTGGGGGATGAAGCCAGGGCCTTGCAGCTGAGTACTCTGCCCCTGAGCTGCACCCCAGTCCAGTATGACCTCCCGTTACACCTGTGCAGACCCTGCTTCCGAGCACTGCACAGGCCAGTTCGCAGGAATGAGGTTAGGACTAGGACATGTCCTTTTTTCCAGGGGGACAGTTTAACCAGCTACAGTAGTGCAGAGTGGGGAAGACAGGGTTGAGGGGACTGGGCCAACACCTGCCTGAATTCTTCCCATAAGTGTTGTAATCCTGATTAGCTGTGTGAGCACTGCTGCCCTGAATTCAGCACTAACCCATGTGGGATACCCCGGAGGGCACCACAGGGGCGCCTCTGCCTGGCAGGAGCACACCAGGTGGGCAGTCCCCAAACACATCCCCAGCTCCTCCTGTCCAGCTCTGAACAGTATCTCTACGTGCTGGGGGCTCCCACTCAGCCACAGCACTGGACCTCCTGGAAACATAGGGAAACTGAGGCATGCACTACCCTGACCTGTGTGCAGGGGGAGGGCTGCCCGCCCCCAGCAGCCCAGCTTGCCCAGAGCTCCTTAGCCTGGGAGTAAGCCCTGCCCCACAATGCAGCCCGCCGTAGTCATGCCCAGCAGGCAGGGAGAGGCGGTTCTGGCAGTTGCCAAAGAGATACCACCAGTGGGCAGAGGGCAGCCTGTAAGGGTGCCCAGCCCTCCTGAGAAGGCAAGCCTGCTGCCCAGCGTTTACAGTGGGCCAAGAAGCACCCAGCCAGCTGGAGGGCACACCCAGGTCACAGCCTGGAGGAGGCCGATCGAGAGGCTCCTGGAGAGAGGAGCTAATTCTCATCCATTCCCATGCCCAGCTGAGTGGGGTGTCCAGCAGGAGGGGCCTGAATGCTCTGCTGGCCAGTGTTCCAGACAGGTGGTGGACAGTGCCCAGTGGGAGACCCCCTGCAGGCCTGCTTCACTCAGGGAGACCAGGGCGGGGGCAGTAGCTCCAGGCAAGAGTGGAACTGGAGGGGCCACAGGGGACAGGTTGCCTTGGGGTTGGTGCTGGTTCAGGAAGATCAAAGCCTGTGCCACGCCCTGTGTCCACAAGGCCGCTGCCCTTCTGCCCAGCCTCTAGCCCCAGCAAGAGGGCAAGCCCCCGCCTTGCTCTTTCCGGGGCTTTTGCTTTATTAAAGCATTCTCGGGGGCCGGGGATTTAGCTCAGTGGTGTAAGTGCCTGCTTGGCAAACTTGAGGTCATGCGTTCAATCCCCAGGACTAAAAAAAAAAACATTCTCACAAGCTCTCGGTTTCCTTTCTTCATTCTAGTGTAAGGAACATAACAAAATTAGCTATCTCAACACGTACCACCTGGTGGCATTTATACCTTCACAGTCACTTGCACACTGTCCAGGTAGGGGCATTCCCGCTGTCCCAGCAGGAAACCTGACCCCACTGAACACCAACCACCCCTACCTGCACTCTCCCTATCCTGGACATGGCACAAAAATAAATTCCCATGTCCCGTCGGCATGTCTCCCAGGTGGCTTCCTTTATCTGCTGTGTGTTCCTCATTCATCTGCATGGGGCTGAGTAAATCCCACTGTCTGGCAGGGCCACATCTTGTTAGTCTGTTCCGTGTCACCGTCAGTGCGGCTGCTCCTGGGGAGACGCTGACACTAGGATGTGCCCCACCCCTACCCCATCCGGGGCTGCCTGGACACCTGGGCTGAAGGCAAAGCCTCTTGGAGGGTTTGGCAGCACCGTGGCCCCTCCCTGGGCGAGGAGCTGGTGACGCTGCAGAGCCCAGTGGCCTGTGGGAAAAGGCAGAGAGAGCGCAGGAGCAGGGCGGGAAAGAGGCTGCTTGGGCCTTGATTTCCCTGTCACTGCTGAGGTACAGCTCAGTTTCTGAAGTACAAAGACAAAGAAGCCTTAGGCCTGGAAAACAAATGCACAGTGAGGAATCCCCTTCATGACAGGCTGTGACCAGAGGGACCCTCTGATGAGCGGTCCCTGCTCCGGTCCCCAAGGTCTCACTATGGTAACAGCCCTTCAAGGGCCCTATCCAAGGGCAGAGGGGCCCACAGGAGCCAACATGGCCCAACAGAGCCTCCCCTCCTCCGCTGGCCTTAATTCCCCAGGGCATTGACAAAGACAGCTGCTGGGCCCCTGTCACCTAGCAGGCTCGGGGTCTCCCGCTGCCCCTCGGGCACTCCTTTTTCCACCTGCATCACCATCTCTTGCTTCGCAGGAAGGCAATGGGCAGGTTCCTAGAAACACAAAACCTGCCAGGTCTAACGCACAAAAAACAGCGAACCAGATAGACTGATGGGTTCATAAGAGATTGAATTAGCAACCGAAAAATCTCCTGACCAAGCCCCAGACCCGCCGGCTTCAGTGCCAGATTCTACCACATGCTTAGGAAATTCCCACTGACCCTCTGTAAATTCTCCCAGAAAATGGGAGAGCAGGGATGGGGCCTGTGTCGTTGTTCTGTAAGCCACGCTCTGCCTAATACCAAAGGCAGCAAAGACACTGCAGAGAAGCAAACTGGGGAGCAGTAACCCTCAGGGACTCAAATGAGACACACCCTAATGAGACACACGCCAAATCCACCTGTGGGTTACAAGGGTCATCACCATCACGACACACCGGTGCAGCACCTCACTTGTCCGTCCCAGCACCAGCAGCTTCGTTCGAGAAGGAGACGGTGGCTGTGGTGTGGTCACGTGGGAACAGCATGGGGCATGGCGAAGAGAGCTGCTCGCCTCATGGCAGACAGGAAGCACGGAGTCGAAGGAGGAGCCAAGGAGAAGACACAGCCTTCTAGGTCACACCCAGGGGCCCGCCTCTTCCCACCCCACCTTCCAAATCAAGAGCCAGAGCACCCCGTGGCCCTGTCACCTTCTAAAGGCATGAGGCGATGGTGTCAAGGCCTTTTTAGATCTAAACTATCACCCTCCTTAGCAGAGCGAACAATGAAAATATCTCACTATCTTGGTGACTGAGGTAGAAAAGTGAGCTGACCAAATTCAATGCCCTTTCGTGACAGAAGCACTCCGCAAATTAGGCGTGGAGGGAAACTAGCTCAATGTAGTGCCAAGTGCCCAGGGAGAACCCAGAGCAAGCACCACACGCACCGAATGCTCCAACTGGTGCCCTTCCTCTGAGTTCAGGAACGAGCCCAAGAGCCACTCCGGCCGTTCCCACTCCAACAGCGCTGGGGAATCCAGCTGGAGCAACTAGGCGAGGAAAAATAAAAAGCCTTCCCACTGGAAAGAAATAACTAAAAATCACCTCTGCTCACAGATGACATAATCTTGTGTGCAGATTTTAAAGAGGTCACAAATAGATGGACATGGTAGCACACATCTGTCATCCCAGAACACTGTGAGAGGCTGGACAGGAGGACTGCAGGTTTGAGTGCAGTCAGGACAACTTGGTAACTTATCAAGATTTTTGTCTCAAAGAAAGAAGAGAAGAATGAGAAGGGAAGCAAGGGTGGGCTGGGTATATAGCTCAGTGCAGAGTTTAATTCCCACTACTGAAAAAAAAATTCCATAAATAAATGCCAGCACTAATAAATGGATCCAGCAAAGTAGCAAGGCCACACACAAATATCAGTTGTATTTCTAAACACTAACAATACTCAATCTAAAAAGGAAACTGCAAAAAACTAATTCCAGTTGTAATAGCATCAAAATGAATAAAATATTTAGGCAGTAACTAACTTGTCCATTGAGAACCACAAAACACTGCTGAGAGGAAAGAAGACATAAATAAATACCAATGCCTGTTAAGTCCGGGCTGCCCAAGTGATCAACAAATTCAGTGCAATCTCTCTCCAGCTTGCAGTGACTTTGGAGAAACAGAAAAACCCATCCTTTTTGAGACATTAATTTATTGGTACCTTTTAGGTATATATAACGAGCACATGCCTCATAGGGAGTTTGTACCTGTACGTGGTATATCTTGATTTCCTTCTTCCCCACTTCCCCTACCTCCCCGCTTCAACTCCTCTTCCCTTCCTTATTTACAAAAGTTTTGTTTCCATTTTTCCTTTTCCTTTTATCTTTTTTCTTTCCCTCCCTTTCTCCCCACCCCTTCCCTAGTTCTTTTTTCCCCTTTGAACATTTCTTCCTATTTCACAGTGTCTATTGTACATTTTGGTCCCTATTTACATTTTTTGGTTTCTCATACCACAGAAGCTATGCAGTATGTACGTATATGTGTCCGATTTATTTCACTTAAAAGTATGAGCTCGAGCTGCATCCATTTACCTAGAAATGTCTTAAGATTATCCTTCTTTATGGCTGAGTAGTACTCCATGGTATAAAAAACCCACACATCTTCTTTACCTAATCATCAGTTAATGGGCACCTGGGCTTTTCCAAGATTTACCTATTACCAACTGTGCTGCTATAAACATGGGTGCGCATTTATCACTGTGGTATGATGCTTTGAATTCTTTCAGGAAGATACCAAGAAGGGGACTAACTGGATCCATCAGGACTTCTATGCCTAGTTTTTTGAGGGATCTCCACACTAATTTCCTGTCTACACCTGTCTACATCCACAGTGGAGAAGGGTTCCTTTTTCTCCACAGCCCTGCCAGCATTTGTTATTGGTTAATTTCTCTTTTCTTTTTTCGAGACATAGTCCCCCTATGCAGTTCAGGCTGGCCTTGAACTCACTATGCAGCCCAGGCTGACCTCGAACTCATGACGATTCTCTTGCCCTAGCCTCCCTAGTGCAGGGGTTACAGATACGCACCACATCTGGCATATTGGCTGATTTCTTGATAATTGCAATTTTTTCTGGAGATGGAATCTTGGTATTGTTTTAATTTGCATCTCTTAAATGACTGGTGATATTGAATATCTTTTCCTATATTTATTTGCTGTTTCTACTTCTTTAACTGAGTGTCTATTCATTTCAGATGGCCATTTTTGGATTGGGTCTTTAAATTTGGGGTTCTGGGGTTTTTTGTTTTGTTTTGCTTTGCTTTTAGTTCTTTGTATGTTCTTGATAGTAATCCTTTGTCTGAGGAACAGCTGGCAAACATTTTTCTCACATTGTGGGGAGTCTCTTTACTCTGCTGATGGTTTCTCTTGTGCAAAGTTTTTAGTAAGATGGAATTCCAGATGTTGATTCTTCATGATAGTTCCTGTGCGACTGGGGTTTTGTTTATAAAGTCTTCATCTATACTGATGTTTTCAAGGGTTCTACCTCCTCTCTTTCCCAGCAGATTCAGTGTTTCTGTTTTTAATATTTAGATCTTTGTTTGATCCATTTTGATTTTAGTTTAGTGCATGGTAATAGGCATGGGTCTAGTTTTAGGCTTTGGCATGTGTAGATCCAGTTTTCCAGCACCACTTATTAAAGAGGCTGTCTTTTTTCAGTGAATGTGTTTGGCACCTTCGTCAAAGATAAGGTAGCTTAGTGTGTCTGGGGTTGTTTCTGCATCTTCGAATCTTTTCAATTGATCCTCTAGTCTGTTTTTGTGCCAATACCATGCTGGAAAAACCCATTTTGATATTCATATGAAATCTCTTCATGGAATTGTCAAAACAGTCTTGAAAAAGAAGAAAAAAAGCTGGCAGGCTCACATTTCCTAATTCAGAGCTTACTACAAAGCAACAGTAACGGAAAAAACAGTGGGGTGTGGCACATGCCAGACACACAGAGGCATAGGATGGAAGACAAGAGTTGGTCTCTTGCATATTCGGCCAAATTGTTGTTGACAAGGGTATGAAAACCAGTCATTGGGGAAGAGATAAACTTTTTTAAACAAATGGTTCTGGAAGTAGATGGCCAAGTGCAAGAGAATGAAGCTGGACTCTTAGCTCATATAATACCTAAACATAAGACTGAAAGCCATATGATTGTTAGAAGGAAACAGGATAAAACCTTCCCTGACACTGGATTTGGCAGCAATCTCTTGGACATGACACCAAAGATACCAACAATGAAAGAAAAGATAGACATACTTGACTTCATGAAAATTCAAAAATTTTCTGCCTCAAAAGAAAACATTAACAGGATAAAAAGGCAATCCAAGGAACGAAAAATAATACTTGCCAGTTGTGTATGTGAGGAAGGCTTAATATGAAGGGAATTTCTAAAGCTCAACAGCAAAAAAGCATACATTCAAAACTGGGCAGGGACTGGAATAGACGTGTCCCCAAAGAAGACCTGGAAATGGCCAGAAAGCAGGAGAAAAGCTCAGCGTGACCAGCCATGAGAGCCGTGCAGCCCCAAAGCGCACGGAGACCAAGCTCACACGGCGGAAGGGCTTCAGTGAAAAGCCAGAAGATAACAAGCACGGGCGAGGGCGAGGGGGACCAGGAGCTGCGGTGTTCTGCAGGGTGTGAGTGAGTGAGTGTGTGTGTGTGTGTGTGTGTGTGTGTGTGTGAGTGTGTGTGAGTGTGTGTGTGTGTGTGAGTGAGTGTGTGTGAGCCACTGTGGAAACAGTATTGTGGGTCCTCAACAAACCCAAAATGGAATTACACTGGGACACAGCTGTTCCACTTCTGCCTGTGACCCCCAAATAGCTGGAAGCAGGGACACAAGAAGACACTGGCCCACCCACGTTCACGGAAACAGTGTTCTCAGTGGCTAGCAGGGGGAAATCCCAAGTGTCCATCAGCGGTAAGAGGGCAAACAAAACGTGTCTCCTCGCATGATGAACTAGGATCCAGCCTCAGAAAGCCATGAATTCTGCCACATGCTACACGGTGAAGCAGGAGGCTGCCGAGCTAGAGGATCCCGGATGGGTGCGAAGGGCAGAACACTGGGCAAGTCCACTATGGAAGCCCCTGAAATTGCCCCGTTCCTAGAGCCAGAGAATGGAATGGGGCTTCCAGGGGCCTGGGAGAGGGTGTGGAGGAGTTCGTGCGATGTGGACAGTGTTTGGGGAGGGGAAACCTCTGGAGCTGGACAGTGGGGGTGGCCGCCTCATGATGCAAAGCAGCCTCACGCCACTGACCATGCTCAGAACGGATGAGGACATTGACTTCCCCAGGCTACAAAAGACCGGCACTAAGCACCGCGCAGAGGGCAAAGCGGCCGCACAGCCCAGACTCTTTGATCATCAGGTATCTTTCCATAGCTGCCTTCCTCTCCCTTGGCTTCTTTTGCATATTGCAAACTCCATGCATAGAACATTTCTTCATCTCTTCCAAAAAGTTAATTTTTTCCCAGGACTGGGTACTGAATCCAGGGCCTTTGCACTGGCTCTATCCCAGCCCCCTCCACCTTTTTGAGACAGGGTCCCTTTGAATTACTGAGTTGCCCAGGCTGGGCTCAAACTTGCAATCCTCTTGCCTCAGCCTCCTAGAGTGCTGGGATCACAGGCCTGTGCCACCACGCCTGGCTTATAAAGGTCTTTCATTCATTGCAGTTAAAATAGTGACACTCAGAGCCCAGCACAGGCAGGAATGCACCTGCCTCCGACTGCTGCTATGGACCAAGATGGACAGCTCCACCTTGTGGGAAAGTGAGCTGTGGAGACAAACTGGTGTCCCCACACTCCGCTGGCCTGGAGGTCTGCCCTGTATCTGACGTGACTGACACCTGTGGTTCCTGGCCGGGATGCGCCCCCATGGTCTTCTCTGGAGAAAACATCTGAGGCTCATCTTCTTATCCTCCTGAACCTGCCTGGGGGCTGCTCTGAGGGTCACTTGAGATTCTCTTGAGTGTGGCATGGGACAAAGCCCATTCAACCATGGTCACTGTCACTGGTTACCTATCATAAAAACATAACCTTCACTAGGACAAAACCTTTATGCCTCCACCAGGACCAGCCACTGTGGCAGCCCAGGGCCCCTGCCAGAAAGCCACGTCCCTCCACAGCGTGCAGCTCCCTTCTGAACCCCCTCCCAGCTTCTGTCCCTGGCATGACCAGCCCACTGATGCTGGGCAAGCTTTGAGTGCCATGAGGGGTGAAGCCACCTGTCCCAGACAAGAGTGATGATGTGCCTGGTGTCCCGAGCCAGAAAGGACCACTTTGCCTTCCCTTATCCCCTGCTAGAGGGACACAGGGTGACCTGGGAGGTAGCTATGGCATGGATGAGCCTCTCTGGATGCCCCTAGCTGCAGGTTTTGCTATGTGCCCCCTCGCCCTGCCATAGCACTCACCTTTCAAGCATGCCCTGAGCCCTACCCCTGGCCAACCCCACAGCCACTTCCTGCCCAGCACTGCAGGGCTGCAGCTGGAGGCCTGGTCTCTTGGGCAACGTCACAGGTTGGGCAACCCACCCCTGCTCACCCTCTCCCTGGTTCTGTCTGCTCCTCCTGCCCCCACCCACGGCCGGGCAAGGCCTGCTGCTGCTGGTCACTCTACCTGGCCCAAGGTGGACATGCCAAGTGAGCCCCTTGGGGCAGCCGGTGCCAGGCTGGAGTGCCCAGGACAGCAGGGGACAGCTGCAGCCTCCAGACATAAACAGGCGGAGCCACCACAGACATAAAACCTGAGCACTGCAGCCACGCAGCCACCGGCCTCACGCTGCCTGAGCCCAAGGAGAGCCCTGTGGAGAAGCCTGGCAGGAGAGGGATGGAGGGAGATGGGACAAAGGGCCCTGGGGTCTGGCAGAGCCCAGGGAAACAGGGGAGTGGAAGGTGGGACCCAGATCTGAGAGCTGCCGTGTGTGCGTGTGTAGGTCACAGGCATGTGCGTGTGTGCAGGTGTGAGCTCCCACTGACTCATCAGCAGCCTTTGAGGGTGGCCACGAAGGAGGACAGTCCAGGGCATCTGAGGTCTGCTCAGAACTTCAGGCCCCGGGTACTGGGTGGGGACAAGGTGGGAGCTGGCAGGGCCGGGGATCCAGGGCCTCCCAACGCAAGGGCTCCCCAGGCCCGCCAGGCTCCTGCCCGTGAGACCCCACTGCCCCATCACCCTGTCCCACCCATGAGCCCTTTCTCACATTTCAGCGTTGAGCTGGGCAGCCCTAGTTGGTGCTGCAGATCCTGACCCCCCCGGGGGGGCCGTGTGGGTGCTCTGCAGTGGTCAGGGAGCAGGAAGGGCATCCAGCGCCCAGCAATGCTGGGCCCATGTGGAGGGCAAGGAGGTGGGGGGTAGAAAGGGGAAAGGGAGGCTTCTGCAGGGAGAGAGGCAGCAGGACCTTCCTGGTACTGAGAGCGGTCCCAGAAGCTGGGCTGCCCAGCCTCACTGGGAGGGGAGGCTGCCCCAGACGTCTGCATACAACAGCTATAAACAAGCAACAGCTGGAGGCTGCTCTGTGGGGTGCAGCCTGGACATGGACGGAGTGGAGCGGATGTGGACTCCTGGCTTGACCTAGACTCTGGTGCAGCCTGTCCTCCATAAAGCAGGCGACAGGTCAGCTGGCTGTGGGGGCACATTCCCACGATCCCAGCTACTTGGGAGGCTGAGGCAGGAGAATCATAAACCCAAGGCCAGCCTGGGAAACTTATTGAGACCTTGGATGAAAAATAAAAAGTGCTGGGAATGGAACTCTGTGGTGAGCGCCTGCCTAGTGTGTGTGAGGCCTGCACCAAAAGCCAAAACCAAAACCAAAACCTACCAGAGGTGACCCCAAGGTCAGGTAAGGACCCCAAGGGGCAGGTAAGGGTCTTGTCTTCCAGAATGGATCTCGGGATGGCAGGGTAGGGGAGGAAAACAAGGTGTAGGGCCTGTCCTGGGGGCCTCAGAACCCCCAACCAGCTTGGTACCACCCTGCTCCCCTCCCTGCCACAGGTGACTGGGGTGACTGACAGGGACCCAGTTGCAGGGCACAAAGGTGCAAAGCCCCCTGCCCACCATTTCCCATCACCCCCAACGTCACAGAGCAGTGGGGACTCCAGGGCAGGAAGTGTTCCTTGCTCCTTCTTTTCTGGATTGCTACCTTTGACCTGTCAGGAGGTGGGGAGAAGTGACTCTACCCACCGCCCAGTCCCTGACTGGGACCAGGAGCCACTAGAGCTTCCCTTCTGGCAGGGAAGCATGTTCCAGAAGGTTCCACTACCCTGTGAAATTTTGGGAGGGTCAGGAGCCCCGGACACCTTCCAGCCCTGCAGCCTCTCAGGTGGCTGCTCCATAAGCCCCAAAATCCAGCCCGCCCTGGGGACACAGCCTGGCGGGTCTCAGGGTGCTGCTCTGAGGTCGCCTGTAGCCCCTCTGCCAGTGCCCAGACCCCTGCCCAGCTAGCTGGATTCTGGAATCCCAGCTGGCCTTGGCAGGCCTGGCAGGACAAAGGTGCCCTACAGAGTGGACGGTAACATCTGCCCCTCCCTGGCAAGAGCCGGTGACACAGACTCTGCTTAGGGACCTGTGACCGTCCTGTCTTTCTCAGCAGGAAGACTTGGGCACAGAGAGGCTGGAGCTGAGTCCTGAGGGAGTCCCTTGGCTTCTGCCCCTCTGTTAAGCCTTGTCCCCCCACCCAAGGTTTGTGGTCTTCTCTAGGGACGGGGCGCACAGCCAGGCAGGGCAGCTTCCCATGGGCCAGTTCTCCAGATGGATGAGGATTTCTCCCAGATGATGAGGTGGCACTGGCTCTGGGCACATCCCTGTCAGACATGGATACACAGCTGCTCCCTGCAGACATGAGACACCATGACACAGCATGGCCTGGCCTGGCCTGGCCAGCAGGGAGAAGACAGGACCAGCTGCCCTGTCCCTGGACCCAAGTCCAGCTATTACACTTTTTGTGTGTCCCAGGACTGTGAGCCCAGGAAATCATGACCTGTGGTGGGTGGGGAAGGGGTAACAGGCATTGCTGCCCTGTCCCTGGGCCCAGGCCAGCGCTGTTCACTAGACCGCTGGGCTACACACAGTGACCAGAGACCAGATGGCCTCAAAGCCCTTCAACTGCGCCAAGTTCTCTGAGTGCATGTGGAAGGCACAGGCCTCAGGGCAGCTGGAGAGCCATCCATAAGGCCTTCCAGACCCTAGACAAGGACCAGACAGCTTCACTGAATGGAATGTGCTTGAGTGAGCAGGGTGAGAACAGGGTGGGCACTGCCCAGCAGCTCCCTGAGGGACTCCTGCCTCCCTCAGCTCAGGCACATCCTGCCCGCCACTCCCAACTGATGAGGAGGCCAAGACCACGGTCCAGGCAGCTGATGCGGACAGGGATGGGAGGGTTGATGACAAGGTAGGGGAGCTTGACTGGGAGTCGGGAAACCCTGCCAGACCCGCCCTAGAGTGACCAGCCATGGGCAGGCATGCTGCACTGCAGAGGCAGGGGACGGGGGCGGGGGCAGCACCAAGTGTGCTCCCCAACTGCCCAGCCCTCAGCCTGCCCCAAGTCCCACAGCCCCATCTTCACCCCCTGGGGCTGGCACATGGGTGGCCCAAGGCTTCAAGGGGGGTGTGCTCAGGACTCAGCACCCCACTCTGTGCTGTTTTCACACTGCGAAAGGCTGCACCATCACAGCCTCGCGGGGCGAGGACCAGAGGGAATGCCCAAGGGTCTCCCTAGAGAGCCGGGTCATTGTGAGCCCCAGCAGGGGCCTCACATTATTGCCAAGGGTCTGGCTCAAGGCGCACGGCAAGGTCTCTGGCGCTCCTGTACCCACTGGAGGCTGGGGGCGGGGTGGGGCGGTCCCCAGACTGAGACCCTCTTAGAAGAGGCACCCTCACCGGCTCTAGGGACCAGTGGTCAGCCTTTGGCCCTCAACACAGAGGCTCCTGGGTCCTTTGGTGCAGTAAGTGGCAGACACCTGGATGCTCGTGGTCTTGCCCTCTCCAGTCCTGCCATCTAGGGGCACAGGGTGAGCAGCAGGGCTGGGGTAACCTTGGTTACCGCTCGCAGAAAGCGGGCGGCCTCCTCCAGGTCCGCCTGGCCTCTGAGGCTGATCTCTACACAACCCCAGGCATCCCTGCCATGTTGGGCATCCCAGCCTCTCCCCAGCCTCTCCCCGCCGCAATACCCTTGATCCACCATAATATTCACTATGAGTTATGTTTTTTTATAAGCAAACAAAATACCCAGGACACGGGGTCCTGAGGTTCCAGGGAACGGGAAGCCCGCAGAGGCCAAGTACCTGGTCTCCTCGCCAGGTGCTTCACAGGCAGTGGCCGGTCAGCGCCCGGCAGTCTCCCAGGTGTTCGGGACCTGGCAGGGAGCTTCCGTGGGGTGACCCAGGAGGAGTCGGGACAGCCCCACCAGTCAGTCCTCCCCAACCAGAGCCCACCCACGATCAGCCATCCTCCTCTCACTGCCTGGCTGCGGGTCAGGGTCAGCAAGTGACTGACCCCAACATGGTTTGCACATTATGTGTGGCTGCTGTTGTGCTGTGTTTAACTACAAGGCCACAGAAAGTACAAGGGAGGCAGAGACACACTGGTAGCACAGAGCTACTATCGGGTAAAGGGGACTTCAAGACACAAAGACGCACCTCCAGACAGGAAGAGGGGCGGTCCGTGAGGGCCAAGTCAGTCCACAGGGGGTCACAACCGCGCTAATGTGTGCACATCTAATAACACGGCTCCCAAATGCAGAAAGCAAAAATGAGCAAAGCCCAGCAAGGAAGAGATGACGTACAAATAAGGCGGGAGATTTTAGCCCTCCTGCCTTGGGCGCTGTACAGCAGGTAGGAAAGCAGTCGGTGTGGCTGTGGCAGTCAGAAAACAATGATTCCCTGGGCTTTGGTGGTACAGATATCACCCTGCATCTGACAACCGCAGACCACAGCCTCCCAAAATACACAGGTGGGCCATTTACCCAAACCGCCAAGTGCTAGGCTGGACCACGAGTCTCCAGCAAGTCAAAAGACTGAAATAAGATGGCACATTTTCTGTGAGCACAAGGGAAGCCAAGTCAGAAAACAAAAACAAAAAAAGACAAGAAAAGCAATGCAATCTACACAGCCTGGTTCAAAGAAACCACCATGAAAATTTGAAAATATTTTGGACCTAAGGGTAGGGAAAATGCAACACACCAATTCTCATGGGTGCGGCCGACTTCAATTATTTGAAAGGCAAAAGGGCTGGCAGCATCCTCAAGAAGTTAGAAAAAGAACACAAAGAGACTCAAGGAAAAGAGAAGGACGGAAATAAAGGCAGAAATGCTGGAATGCTAAATTCCTTGCTTTCTGTTCCCTCTTCCCAGCCCCTACAGCCACCCAGCCTGGCTGGCAAAGGACGGAGCAGGGGGAGGGAGCCTGGCTCTCAAGACGGCAGAGGGCAGAGAGGGGAGTTCCGTCCGGTGTGTGGCCTGCTGGGTGATGCCCAGCCCCATTGCCCCTGCCGCTTTCTCATCCACCCGGTGCTAGAAGGGCTGGATGGCCGAGCCGCCCAGAGCCCAGGCGGGTCCAGGCCCCTCCGCCCCTGCCTGGTCTCACCATCATCAGAAAGCAGAAATGGCATCTCAGTCCCCTTGCCCAGCTCATGCTTGCCTGCCTCCCCCAGCTCAGGCTCCTCGGGGACACTTCTCACCCAGGCAGAGCATGGGAGATGCGCCCCTTAGTAACGTCACACATGGATGATCGTGACAACCAAAACTCGAATATAAAAATAACCAGCGCGGAGGTGCGAAGGCGGCGGGTGTGGGAGGCCGGTGCCTGGGGGATGCCGGGCACAGGCCTGTGAGCACTGCAATGAATGCCCGAGCTGCGGAGTGACAAGGAAGGAACAAAGTCAGGAGTGAAGAAGGGAACGGGAGACTCAGTGAGAACCAAACAAAGGATGGGAGGAAGAAACAGAAAGTCAAATAACGGAGTAAGTGAACCCAGGCACCAATGAACAGATGAACAAATTATATTAAAGAAGCTCAGGACCGAATGAACCCCGGAAGGAGTGGAGCAGTGGAAGCCTTCAGATCGGGAGCCGAGGGGCAGCCCCCTGGCTGGGGCTGAGTCCCAAGGCCTTTTGCCTGTCTGCAGAGGTCAACTTTTGCCTCCATCTGTTCAATATGTCACTTGCAGAGGTGGCAGCTGGGGCCAGGAGCACCGAGGGCGACTGAGGTCCTGTGCTGACCTGCCTGTGCTCTTGCCAGCCTGTTTCTGCCCTGGGCCCTGTGTGCACAGGCCACGCGCCTTTCGTACGCTCCGAATGCCCTTTTGACTTAGGTTGTGCCCTTTGAACTCGGCGGTGGGAGCCAGTGGTCCTGCGCCTACACCCCGTATCATTTACAGCCCCTGGTCCCCAGAACCCAGCTGGGATCAGAGAGTAAGCCAGCTCCTCTCTGAGGACAAGAAACGGTTGATGGCGTCATGTCCCGGGGTGATCAGCCAGGGGCTGGGCAGCTGTGGGCCTGGTGGGTGAGACCTTCAGGCCCAGACGTGACCAGCAGTGCCTGCAACCCCCCGGGGGTCTTCCCAAGACCCTGGGCGCCCAGCTGCAGGTGAGGACAGAGGTTCAGGGTAATGGGTCCTTCTGACGGTCTGGGAGTGTGTCGGTGGCATCTCAGCTGACACAAAGCCGATCCTGGGATACCGTGGCCTTCCTGGACCCTCCCCCCCATTTCCGCCTCCATTCACATGGGCTGCCATCCTGGCCAGGTGCAGGGTGCACAGTGGGCAGAGGGTGGGCTCTGTGCTCCGGCTGGGCTGGTGCTGCTCTCCTCATAGCACCCCGTCCAGTTTGCTTTTCCGGAGGCTCCAGGCTGCCACGCCTCGATGGTGAGGAGGTGTCCTGGGAGGCTGCCCACTCCCTCAGGAGTCCCTCCAGCCTCAGGGACCTGGAACAGTGGCCTGGGGGCTTTGAGGCCCGCAGGGGTAGGGGGAAGGTCCTTCCAGGGGGTGAGATCCGAGTACTCCCCCCCAGCTAGGCTGGGGACAAAGGGCACTCCGTGCTCAGATTGGACCAGAGGCTGCGGGCCATAGGGCAAGGCAGGCCCTGGACAGGGAGCTGCGGGAGAATGGGGAAGGGAGGGAGCCGAGAATGCCGGTTCTGGGACCACGGGACCCATGCCTGGCTGTACTCCCACCCCGGCCCGTAAGAGAAAGGCAGCTGCACAGAACACTAAAACCCACAGTTCTTTACTATAAAACGTGGCTGCAGGAGCCCTGACCACAGGCCTCCCGAGCGGGGGGCGCAGGCGCTCAGCCAGTGCTCGCCCCCTGCACAGCCCCCCCGCCCCGGGCACCAGCCGCAGGGCCCAGCGCCCGCTCTGGCCTGTTCGCTCTGGCCTGTTCTCCATCGTCACTTGCCACTCAGAGGTGACTGCCGGTGCTGCCCCAGTAGCTCCTCCAGGTGGTCAGCCCGCCTCACTGCGGCCTGGAACACATCAGGGTCAGGCTGGGCCCCATGGCAGGTGGGATGCGGGGTGACAAGGGGTCCCTGCGGGACCCACCTCATGCTGCCTCCGGAGGCTGCTCACGGCTTCCTCCTTCTTGGCCAGGGCCATCTTCACCCTGCGGCACAGTACAGTGAGTCTCCCTGTAGTGCTCACCCGCAGCCGCTCGTTAGCCTCCTGCCACGGTCCCTGATGGCCACGGCTACTAGAGCTGCCCCTGGGTCACTGCGCACAAAAGAGGCCTCCATGGGAATCAGAACCCAAAGTAGGGTCCTGGAGTGGCTCGGGGTGGGGCCTCTGCTGCGATGGGCAGGAAGCCCTCATGCCAACCTCCCAGGCCCGTGGCAGGCTCTAGCAGACACAGGAGGGCTGAGGGGTTCCTGGGGGCACTCTGCTACCCTCCCTGTGTTTGCCCCTTCCCATACAAGGCCTGCTCCCTGGAGAACAACAGGCTGAGGCCCTCAGCACTGCTGGAGCAAAAACAGAAGACAGAGCATGGCCCTCTTGGGATGCCCGGTACCCTGGAGCTAGGTGCCCCCAAGGGACTAGCCCAGCCTCCCAGCCACAAATGTGGAACTTATGGAAGCCCTGCCCAGGGACTGTCTCTGCATCCTGCACAAGCAGAGAGGGCATCTGACCAGACTGCCCTCTGAGGCCATGATATTCTCTGGTTTGGTGCTGCAGGGGTCCTGGCTTCTTCCCTGCCTGTTTGACCCCACGTCCAGCCCCTGCAGTCCCCAGCTGCCCACCTGCGGTGCACCTCGTCCAGCTCCAGCTGCTGGCGGGCCTGCAACTCGGCCAGCTCAGCCTTGACCTGCCGATTCTCCTCCTCAGAGGCAGCCAGTTTGTCAGAAAACTCTTGGCGGACCACCTGGGTCACACTGCTGCGCTCACCGGACAGCTGTGCGTTCTCCTGGGGGACAGGAGAGGCAGCGGGCAAGCTGGCAGTGAGGCCAGGGGGCTGCGTACACAGGAGAGAGCTGGGGATACTCACTGCCCGCACGTCCTCCAGCTCCTTCTCCTTCTGCCGCACCAGGGCTTGCAGACGCTCCTTCTCCCCCTCCGCCTCCCCAAGACGCCCCTTCAGCTCCGTGCACCGCTCCTGAAGCTTCCGCTCTGACTGCTCCAGCTCCAAGAGCTCGGTTTCATACTTGTCACGCACACGCTTGACACTGGCGAGGGGGTAGAGGAGCAGGGTGGCAGGGGACCCGGATAAGCCACTGCTTGCCTCATCGCAGCTCCTGGTCCTCCCCTGGTCTTGGCCACCCTAAGGCAGCCCCAGCTCACCGGCTCTCGGCTGCCCTCTCCGTCTCCTCCTTGGCCAGTGTCATGTCAGCTTCCAACCGGTGGATCACCACCTCAATCTCCTGGTCCCGGCCTTTCCGGATTTCCTCCTTCAGCTCGCGCTCCCGGTTCAGGAGCCACGCTTCCTGCAGGGACACAGGGCTGGTTTGGGAGCTGCCATCAGGAGGGCAGAGGATGAGGGAGGGAGGGCAGGGACAGCTACACAAGCTCCCCTGCTCTGAACCACAGGGACACACAGATTCATGGGAACCAAGGGATCTTGCCCTGCCTCTGGGGAGGGCCAAGTCCTGTTACCAGCAGCTGGTGTGGGCAAGGGGCATGAAGAGGGAGCTGGGCAAGAGGTGCAAACTGGGAGGGCAGCTCCTTGCTGTTAAGTGTGGATGGGGCCAGTTCATGGGAGCAACTGGAAATTCCCAAAGGAAACACAGGAGACTGAGGCAGAAGCCCCTCGGAGGCTGGGCCAGCTGGCTCAGGAGCACAGGTGGGGCAGCTCTTGGGGAAGAGGGGCCGCTGTTCTAGCTCGAGCAGCCTGCCCCACCCAGGCGCGACACTGGAGAACCGAGAGAGAAGCACACAAGCTCAGGACAAACCCCAGTCCCAAAGCAGTCATACGTGACCAGGGAAGCAACCCTCTGCCCAGCCTGCCCAGCCTGCCCAGGCCCACCTCCTTCTTGGCACAGCAGGCAGCCCAGGCTTGTTGCTCCACCTCCAGCTGGTGCTTCAGGGCCTTCAGTTCCATCTGGACAGGGACAGGGACAGGGGCAAGGTACAGCAACCGTTCCGTGGCCTAATTAGCCCACAGCCGTGCCCTCTGCCCCGACCACCCCGTCCAGGGCCCTGACCACCCAATGGCCCCCTCCCAGGGACAGCAGCCTGGAGGGTCAGGCAGCAGAGGGCCGACCTGCTGGGTCCCAGGCTGGGCACAGCGCTCCAAGGGAGCAGGGAGAGGACCTGGTGCCGCTGCTCCTGCTCCTCCCTGCCCTTCTCAAACTCGGCCCTCAGTGTGCGGCTCAGTGCTGCGCTGCTGTCCTCCAGCTGCTGCCTCAGCTCCTCCAGCTCCGCCCGCTGCCTGTAACCATGTGAGGGGTCAGAGGGCAGAAGGCACTGGTGGGCTAGGCAAGGGGTTACTGGAAGAGGGTGGGTGGCTGAGGGGAAACTGGACGAGGCTGAGCCAGGGTCCCCCACGCGAGGGGTCAGTAGCCCTGTGCACCTGGCTGCCTGCTGGCCCAGCCGCTCCCTCTCCTCGGCCACCTCGCTGTAGAGCCGCCGTCGCTGCTGCTCCAGGGCTCGCTGCTCCTGCTCCAGGTGCTGCTCGAACCTGCAGGATGGTGGGGCTGGTTCACACGGGCAGGGCCACGAGCCCCAGGACACTGCTGCCCAGACATGGATGGGCCCTGGGTGTGGCCCTGGCCTCAGCTCCTGGGCCTAACCCGAAGGTTGCACCTCATGTACACGTTGGATTGACTCCCCTCCCTGGAGCAGAGGGACAGAGCAAAGAGGCCGTGCTCAGCACCAGAGCAGCTGTGAAGCCACCTGCCCAAGAGCTGGAGGCTTTGGGGCCCGCTGTGGAAGTCAGGACATCTAATAACAGCCACACACCCAATCTGCCTCCCGGAGGAACCCCTGGCCACCCCTGGCCGGTGGAAGGCGATGTACACAGAGCCCCACCGAGCCCACGGGCCGCCGCTGCGGGAGGCAGGGCCGCTGCTCTGGACCATGGTTCCTGCACCATTTCTGGAGCCCACGTGGTTCAGCAAGCAAGTCGACCCAAGCCTCGGGCTGAGGGTCCCCATGCAGGGACACCCACCGCTGCCGGGCACGCTCCCGCTCCTGCTGGCCCAGCGCCTCCTTCTCCCGCTCTGCATTCTCCCGCAGCTCCTCGGCTTGGCGCAGGTAGCGCTGTGCAGCCTGCTCCTCACGCTGCAGCAGCTCGGCCTCATGCAGGTCCCTGAGCCTCCTGACCTCCTGCTTGTGCTTGGCAATGAGCTTCTGGATCTCGGGCTCCAGCCCTGAGAAGCACAACCAGCTGCAGAGGAGCTAGGGGGCCCCATCACCGGAACAAGGAAAACTGGGGGGACCCCACCCACTGAGAGGATCCCATCTACCACAGGGATGGGATACAGCCCACCACGGCCACTGTGGGGCTGCTGCAGAGGCATAGCTGAGACCGAAGTGCCCAGGTGGGGAAAGGGCAGGGCCGCTCTGGGGCCACCACACACCTATCCCAGCCTATGGCAAACGCACCCCACCCAAACCCTGTGCTCTAACCACTGGGCAGAGGGGATACCCAGGACCCTGGGACAAGAGGCCAGGCCAGGGGAGCCCTGCACACACCTGAAGGGTCCACAGCTCCTTCAGACATCAATCTCAAGAGCCCAGATTTCCTCGACCACCTAGTCTCTGCCCTCACAGTGTGACTTGCATGCCAGCTGTCTGCTAACCCTGATTTCTCCAAGCTCAGCCCCTGGGGGGACATGCTGCTCCCAGGCCGGCCGAGGCTGGGGTGGGCCCTGTCACCTCCTCCCCAGGAGAGCTACCATTTCCAATGCTGGTGCTCCCCAAGGAAGGTCTCGTGCTAAGCACGTGCTATGCATGTGACGGAAGCTACTGTCCACTCTCAGAAGTGTGCCCCAACAGTGCCTACCTCTGATGGTGGCCCCACCTCTGACAATGACCTCTTGGGTCCCCTCCCCAGCCAGACCAGTCTCTGACAGTGACTTCCGCAGTCTCTCAGGGACCCCACCTCTGACGGTGATCTCCTTGATCTTTTTGGTCTTCTCATTGATCCACTTTTCCCGGCGGACTTTCTCAGTGGCACTCATAAGTTCTTTGAGTTTCTTAATCTCCTAGGAGTGGGAACACAGGAAACTGACAAGAACAGAAGCAAACAACACCCCGGTCCCTCTGTCCTGTCCTGGGTTTGTACTCCAGAGAGCGCCTTCTGTCTTCCCAGGGGGCCACGCTGGGCTGGAGGCTGGAGGCCTCTCCCACACCCAGCTGCCTGAGAGGCAAGAGGCCCCCACGGATTCCCCAGGACTGGCTCATGGCCAGTGCCCTGCTGTGAAGCTGGGGTCCTCAAATTTGGGTTTCAGTTATGGACACCAGAACCTTTCAGAATGTCACTGTCACCCCTACTCAGACTCTGGGCACAGGTCCAGGCTGGGGCCAAGGAAAGCAGGGTTGGCCAGGCTGCATCACTCTTCTAACCATGTCCTGCTATCTAAGGAGGAGGGAGCCAGGAGCACAGCAGGAAGCTAAGCAGGTCCCAGTGCCCGGGGGCCCATGCTGGATGGAGCAGACTTGGGCTCCTGGGTCCACAGCCTGTTGCCTCGTGGGAAGGGCCAGGCAGGCATGTGTCTTCACACAGGACTCCTCAAGGTCTGGCCCTACTGGACATGGGAAACAGCCCAAGGGGAAGGAGAGAAAGAGGGAATGTCCTCCCTGTCTGGCCCCCTGGACCCAAGTCCCTAGGCTGTGCTGCAGTGGTGTCACCCGAATCTGCTGTTTACAACCCCAGGGCCCCAGCATCCAGAGCCGGGAGTAAAGACGAGGCACGAGGTCTGTAGCAGCAGCCTGGCTCTCGCAGGGATGGGTTCTCACCAGCTCGTGCTGCTCCTGCACCTGAGCCAGGTGCTCCCGAAACCGCTGGTCCCCCTGCTTCAGCTGGGCCACCACTGCCTCGCATTTCTCGCTCAGGACCTTCTTGTCTTCAATCAGCTGTGACGAGGTCAGGAGGAACGGTTGTGTTTAGCCCCTCCCCAAAGGGGGGTGCTCCCTGTCCCAGGTGGTCCCCATCCTCCTATGACCAGACCCTGGAGTCAGCGGGAGGACATGTATGGGCTCCACTGCTGCCCAGTCTCAACCCAGGGAACACAGCACATGCCAGAGACGTCCTGCGGTGTCAGCAGTCTGGGTCCTACCATGACCACAACCAGGATCTTCCCAGGATGGGGAGCACTGTGACACCCCCGTCACTGCTCCCTGCCCACCAGGAAGTCCCTTGCGAAGCCCCCAGCAGGCCCCAGGGTTGCATGGCTGTGGTGATCACCAAGCAGCAGTCACCAGGCAAAGCACCTTCCTCCCCAGCCCCTAGGCCTGGTGCTCTCTTCAGACCAGCAGAGGCCTCCCCAGGGGCAGATGGCCACGGGGCAGCACTGGGAAGGTGTGGATGTACGTGCAGGGTGCCTCCCACTGGCAGCCAGTTACAGAGCTGCCTAGAGCCTCGGAGGGACCTGCGGGCTATGCCCTCCTGAGGTCCCTGTGGCCCACTGTGCCCAGCTGGATGGCAGGCCATGAGTGGCAGCCCATGTCCCTCTGTGTTGGACAGAGGGACAGGGACAAGCGTGAGAAGCCCCGTCTGGGGCTCGGCCCGAGGGCAGTACCACCTGGTCGATGAAGGTCAGGTGCCGCTGAATGGTGGCCTCGTAGTGCTCCCTCTGCTGCCGCAGCTGCCGGCTCAGCTCCTTCTCTGTTTCCTTGACCCGCCTGACAGTGAGGTCACGCTGCTGTGCCTATGGGGCACAGACAGGAGGGGGACGCTGGTGTCAGCCTGGGCCCTGGCAGCCGTGTTGGGGAGATGGCGCCTCCAGGAAAAATGTAGCGCCTTGGCTTGTGGGCAAGGGGCTGGCAAGGGGTTGTCCCAACTGGCCCCCTGGGATGGTGCACCAGTGGCCTTACCAGCGCCCTCTGCAGCAGCACCATGGCTTGCTTCTTCTCCTCCACCTCCAGCTTCAGCCGCATGACGGACGCACTTCCCCTGGCTGCCAGCTCTGGATGGCCCCGCCCCACCTCGGGCACCAGCCTCTGTGGATGGCTGAGGATCAGGTGGCAGCTCATGCCCACTGCCCACCTGCTAGATGGTGAGGGCGGCTAGGAACGTGGTGTGACACCCCACCTGTCCCATCCTCTGTGGGGAACCCTTGCAGGGCATCTGGTCAGAGTGAAGGACAGAGGGTGACAGCACCACTCCAGAGGCTGTTTTTATCATCCAGGAGAGTGAGGGTCACAGCCCTAATTACCAAACCGACTACTGAAAAAGTCATACTTCCGACTTCCCTGCCTGTAAATAGTAAAACCCACTTACTGCTCCACTCTGCTAGCCACTGGTGGTCATCCGGGACTGACAGACACAGCTCAAGGGACATCAGGGCCCGGGGTGCCAGAGATGACCCATCCAGAGAGGAAACTGCCCTGCCAGCTTCTACTTCCTGGAGGCCAGGCATGGGGCTGGGGCTGCTGTGTGGGTCCTTGGTGAGTAACCAGCTCTCACTGGGGGTCAGGGGGCCCTGCCAAGTGACTGTCCCCAATAAGGGGACAAGTGGAGAGCTGGTGAGCACCCACCTCCTGCTGCGGGGCCAGCCGGCTCTGCTCCGACTTCTCCATCTCGTCCAGGAAGTTCATGATGCTCTGTAGCTTGGCCTCTGAGAGAAGCGTCCCATCCTCAGGTGGTTCAGGGGGTGCACTGAGCTTCCCAAACTTCTCCAGGTTGTCAGCTGTCAGGGAACTGGTATCATCCTCCTGTAGGGTGGGGAACCCAGCACTGGGGACCACCCGGCAGCCTCAGCACTTTGCTGAGGGCAGGTGGTAGGCAGCAGAGAAGCAGGTGGGCCTGGGTCTGGGAGGAAGGGCCTCTCCAGGTACCCCAGAGCCTTGGGGTACACTGCTGGCAGAAGCAGGCACCCAGCCTGTGGGTTACAGTGTGTCCTGACTGCAGGGAGCCCACAGATTAGAGGCAAGAGCAAGGGTCAACCGGGACCTCTCCGTCCTTCGTTAGGTGATAACTGACCCTATAGTGACTCAGGACCCGCATGGATGATGCCAGAGCCTGAGCTGGGGTGAGAGTAGGTGTGTGGCCTAGTCACCTGGTCGATCCAGGCATATTTGTCCTTTTGATAGGTCCTGGGGTGGGGCAGTGGCTCTGGCTCCTCCTCTAGCAGGCGTAGCGAGTCCAACAGCTGATCTAGGGTCGCTCTGGACTTGGCCTTGCTCCTGACAGAGGCCACTGTCTCCATGTCTTGGCTAGCCAGGTCCTGGGAGTGGGTGTCCTGCAGCAGGCAGGCAGAGAGTGAGAATGCAGCCAAGATGTCACGGACCAGCCTGACCCAGAGGCATGGTGCTCCCTGCCCTATGGCGTGACAGCATCTTCCCACCTGGGAAGGTGTCTCAAGGTCCCTTTTCTGGGAAAACAGACAGGCTCAGCTACTGGGTCTCTTACAGGGAAGCCTGGTGGCCTTGCTGTTCCCTAGCCTCTGAGATTCTAGCTCCTTTTCCGTGGATGGGGGCACAGGATCCCACCTGGAGCAAATGGGAAAGCTCAACCAAATTTCAGAGCAGTCCCACGAGACCACGGCCCAGCCAGGGCTCCCCAGGTCACTGGTTCATCCCTCAGCAGGAGCCCCCCTCTGGGCGGCCTTTCAGGGCACAAGGACCCCGTGGTGGAGGTGAGTTCAGCCACCCCTGCCACAACTCGCCCGGTGACATTGACATCAGGAAACGCGGCTGTGTGCAGACCTGTTGCTTGTTCTCTGGAGGCTGCTGGGGCTCTGGGGATGAGCTGGAGACGGGCAGGCAGGGGTCCCTGGGGCTTTCAGGGTGGATGCTGGCACCTGCATGACAAAATACAGCACCATCCACCCAGAGCCCTAGCCCTAAGGAGCCCTGGGGGGTGCCAGGTGCAGGGAGGCAGGTGTGATTCCACAGAACAGAGGAAATGGGGAGCCTCAGCCTTCAAACCAACCAGCTGCAGTGTGGAGGTGGAGAGAACGCTGGCAGAGGCCACCCCCCTCCCCACTGCAAGCCTCCGGAGGCTGACCCCCAGTGCTCACCTGCGTTGCTAGCCTTGAGGTCCTGGCAAGCAGTGCTGCCTGGCATCAGGACAGGCTCCCGGGTGGGCAGAGGCCGCCCTGGCACTCTGGTCTCTGGGCTTTTCTTGGGCAGCTCAGCTTTCCCTGACTTCTGGGCTCGCTTCTCCTGCAGTTCCTGCAGGGCAGGGGGAGGTCTCTGAGCAGCCCCCGGGCAAGGATGGCCCCTCATCCTCCTGCGGGTGGCTGCCCCCAGGACCAGTGAGTGTCATAGTCAGGTTGGGGTCTGGGGGGTCTGCAAGGGCCCCTGCACCTGAATGGCCGCCTGCCTGGCCTGGCGAGCTTTCTCCTCCCGGGCCTTTTTCCTTGCCACTTCCTTCTGCCGGTGCAGCTCCAGGAGGTTCCCATTGCTTGGTCGCTGCTGCTGTTCCTGCCAGGGAAGCCAAAGCCACGTGGTTTGCAGATGAGCAGATGGATGGAGACCCTGGACCCAGCTGGGAGGTTTCCACTTGGCTCCTTCCATCCCTGGGAGACTGCAGAGTTCATGGGGATGGGCAAATGAGACCCCTGAAACCCCAAAACTGCCACCTCCACTCAAAGGAGAGCAAGTCCCCACCCTGGGCACCCATGGCTCAGTGGGGAGACAGCGCCCCACCTCAGGGGCAGAAGCCTGTGTGGCGCCTCCTTCCAGACCCGTAGGCACATCCCACCACCAGCCCCTGGTAACACTCACTGGAGGAACAAGTGGGCCCACAGATGGGAGATGCCAGGTCTCATTTCTACTTGTCCCTCAAATTCTATCTACGTGGTTTAAGATCCAGGGGTTTCTGGGCCCACCCTGGGGTCCTGGGGTAGCTCGTATGCTCACAGACCTCTCGCTTGGATGCCAGCAAGCGATCCAGGCTTCTGGCTCCTGCATGGCGCTGCTGCACCTGGCGGCGGTACCAGCGCTGGATGGTGACAGCAGCCTGGTTTACCTGGCGAATAAACCTGCCCAGAGAGAAGGGCGCAGGTCTAAGAGGGGGCCCATGGCCGCCATCCCCCTTGATGTCCTTCAGGAACCTGAAATCAAAGGTCCAGCTAGGCAGAGTGAAGCTGGCGGCTGTGTGCATAGAGCCCTTTCCAACCAGCCAGAATCAGACAGGGCCAGTGCTTCTGGGCTCGCTCCATTAAAGCCCAAAATCTACCCCCTGGAGAAGTTGCCCAGGGAAAGCAACTGATACAGGCTTGGGGGGCTTTTTGCGTAATTGCTAAAGACTAGAAATAACCCAAATGCCCACCAGCTAGCTACAGAGTAAACACAGGTACACCCGGGGGATGGGACACCACCCAGGACCAAAAAACCACCACCGACAACCCGTGCTGGGCACATGGTTCAGGCACCATGGTGCATTTCCTGGTGCCCTGGAAAAGGCAAGATTAGAGGTATATGGGCTGGTGGAGCTGGGGTTGGGGTGGGAGACAGGTAAAAGAAGCTGAAGGGAATCTTGAGGTTGCTGGAATGGTTTGGATGCTGCATGGCGTATCTGCAGCTCTCACCGTACACACTTCACTGCATTATAAAACTCCAAGCTGACTGAACACAGACTCCACTCTCAGCTCGAGGGACCAAGCACAGATCCATTCGGCAAAGGCACCAAGAACCCAGTACACAGATGGCCACCTGCCGTGAAGGCCTGGCTCTGGGCAGTGACACTGGTCCACCCTGAGAGACCATTCATGGAGGGCACCATAAAGGGGCACTCAAGGAGCGGCCAGCTCCCAGCCTCCTTCTCAGTGCCCTCCGCCCTTCTTGCGTTTACAGAGCTGGTGCCCGGGGCCCCTGAGCCCTGGGCAGCGGGGCAGGTGAGCCCAGGAGGCTCCCAGGAGCCAGGGTGGGAGGGGCCCGCAGTGGCTATGGCTCTGTTGCCAAGGGCTCTGCCCTACCACATCCACACCCAAGGGTGCCACAGTCCTTTAGGTGTTTTTGTTCCTCTCAGTGTTGTATTTTCTTTCCCCTAAACATTTTATAGTTAATAGTTTACTGAGGTATAACTTACATACTATACATCCCACCTATTTTAGCACGTAACTCCATGCTTTTTAGAAATCTACAGAGCTGCACGATCCACTTCCCAGTCACCACACAGAGCTCTCTGGATCCCACCCAGCCCCAGGCAACCATCGCCCTGCTTCCTGCCTCTAGGGATCTGCCTTGCTTTGGTGTGTCACACCGGGGGGCCCTGTCAGCCTCAGTGTTTTGAAATCGTCCTCAAGTGGCACTGCTGCCACTGGGGACCAGCTCCCAGAAGTGCTCACCTCTCGGCCTCCTCTTCAGTCACTTCCTTCCGCCTGAGAGGGCTGCTGCTCCCTGGGGCTGCGCTCGTGGCTGCATGGTTGCTGCTGGTGAAGTTCTTCCCGAAGCTGCCTCCCTCGCTGCCCTCACTGGTGGCCGCCTTGATGATGTTGCTGGCAGGAAGAAGAGGAGCCCTGGTTGCTGCCTAGGGAAACAGCTCTACCCCAGTACCAGAGAGCACCCTGAGCTGTCCTGTGGCAGAGCGTGGGCCACCACAAGGTCCAATCAGCTGGCACCCAGGCCAACATTCTTTATATTTAAAGAGTAAGTTCTCAAAAGCCACAGGAGCCCAGAGCTAGACGGAGTCAAGAAATTGCAAAGGCCACTGACCGAGCAAAACCACGGAAGGGGCACAGGCATGGGCCTTCTGCTCTGCTCGGCCACCACCACTGCGACACCCCAGCAGCTCTGGACATGAGAGCAGCTTCCCTAAGTGGGGGCCCACCGGCTGTGAGCCCTGGGCCTGGCCACGTCTGATCTGTCTTCTCTGTCCCTGGGAAATGGCCTTGGACCTTATGAGCCCAGGTGACAGCACAGAGCACGGCACCTGTACAGAGTGCCCTCATGTGTAGCCTTCCGTAGTCCAACCCCAGGTCCCATGCCTCCCAGTGGGCGCTGGCTTACTTGAGGGAGGAAGGGGTCTGGTTGGAGCTCTTGAGGGGGTGCACCTTCTCCGAGGGGGTGTAGCGGTTGTGTACCATGGAGGTGACACAGTTGCCCACAGCTCCCTTGTTGCTCCTGCCAGAGAGACAGGAAGCTGTCAGCGTAGGAGGCAGATGGCCAAGATCGTGTCTGAGGCACAAGCTCCAGCCCGGAGGAGCTGTCTGCTTCTCCCATGGCATCGCCAGAGGATCCCTCGGGGCCCCAAGGCCTGTGCCTAATGAAGAAGCCATTGTTGGGACGGGGAGCCCTCTTGTGCCCCAAGGGGGCAGCCTGTGTCTCCAGCCCCACTGAGGCTAAGTGGAGCCACATTGGCCTTGCAGACTTGGAGGGGACAAAGAGGGGACTTTCATTAGGTCCCAATGACCCAGCCCAATGGCCAAGACCACTCCCACACACTGGCCGAGTGCTTGGTGGGCCTGACCCCAAGAGTGACTGATGCAGCCCTGATGTGACGTCCCCTCCCCCTGCCCCTGGAATACACATGGCCTTGAAACTTAACCTAGGACCAGCCTTCAGAAGTCACCCGTCAGTGCCGCTCAAGCTGCCCAGGGCATCTCAGCCTCCGACAAAGGCTGTCTTGTGAGGAGCTGCTGGGCAGAGATGTGGTTCCGACAGGCCTGCTGGGCCACAGCAAGCCTTGCCCTTAAGTGGACAGACACCCCCTGCCACCTTGTAGCCTCTCCCTTCACAACTGGTAAAGAAGTCCACGCATGCTGGGTGGCACATGCCTTAATCCCAGCACTCTGGGAGGCTGAGTGAGGCAGGAGGATCATAATTTCAAGCCTAGCCTGGGCAACTTAGTGACTTAGGGAGACTCTGTCTCAAAATTTAAAATAATGATAATAACAAAAAAGGGCTGAGGATGTGGCTCAGTGTGAAGACCCTGGATTCCAGTACCACATACAAAATCGCCACTACTTCCTTTTTCCTTTCGTTCATTCTGAAGCAGTCTGATCCAGTCACAAAGAAAAACACAGAGTGCCTGCCGCAGGGCCTCAGGCCAGGGGCTGTCCCGTTACCTGCAGGGGCCCCACCTGTTGTTAGCGGTGAAGCTAGGTGCCAGGGTGCACTCCTTCCTCCGTGGACCCCCTGGGGCATCGGGGGCACTGGGGTTCTGGGTGTGGGCTGGCAAGACACAGCCCCTGGGCTGCTCGTCCTGTGGGTCACAGGGACAGCCCTCAGTATACCCCCACATCAGCCCCTGCCTACCTGACACTGCTGTACCCACAATCTCCACGCAAGCAGCAGACAGGGTGATGACCCCAGGGGCCTGCGATGCACCCTCTCACAGTCGCTGCTCCCTTGCGCAAAGACAGCAACCCTAGGCAGACGTGTGGCCTCCTTGAACCCAGCCTCACCAGGACATTCCAAGTGGCTGCCTTTTCACCAGATGCCTTGCTCAGCCCCGACAGCCTCTTTCTCCCACCAGGGCTGCTCTCGAACAGCGTCAGGAAGTCAGGGGACTCCACCGGCCTGTGTCCCAGGGAGAAGAACACACAAGGACAAAGTCAACCAGCAGGGACGCCAACTCCAGCAAGGAAGACAGGACTGCAGCTTATGAGGAAGGCCCAGGACGCAAGGGATTCTGCTCCCAAGGCCACAGCTTAAGACAGCCAGCCCTGATGCCACTGTGCCCAGCAAAGGTGCCTCAGTGGGACAAGGCCTGGGGAGTTCCCATCCAGCCCCGGCAAAGGCTGGGTCTCATTTCGCCATATGGAGCCTGGATGTCTGGGCCCTCCAACAGCTGGCCACCAGATGCTGCACTCTCCTCCCTGTGGGCCCAGAGCTACTTTAGGCCAGACCTGCAGCTCAGAGGGGATGAGGAGCCACCCAGGAGACCCAGGACACTCCCTGCCCCAACCGCCGAGCTGAATGGCAGTCAGAGCTCTGCCACGGCTCTGTGGAAGACCACGACTGCGGCAAAGCACAGCTGTGAGGCCGAGTACAGCCCACCCACGACTCAGCACACTGTTCGGCCATCCACAGGAGCGAGGCACCAGCACAGGCCACAGTGCAGCTGCAGCGTGAGCATGCTCAGTGAAAGAACCAGACCGGGGCCACGCAAGGTGGTGCACACCTGTGACGGCAGCACTCGGCGGGCGGGGGCTGGAGGACTCCGAGTCGGAGCCTAACCCCGGCAACTTGGTGACGATGAGACCCCGTCTCAAAAATAAAAAGGACTGGGATGCAGCTCAGTGAGAAGGCGCTGGGCTTAGCCCCCAGTGCCATGAGGAGAAGGAAGGAAGGAAGGAAGGAAGGAAGGAAGGAAGGAAGGAAGGAAGGAAGGAAGGAAGGAAGGAAGGAGAGAGAAAGCAGGCCCTAGGCCTCACACGCAACTGACCCTAGGTCTCAGCAACGCAAACTGTCCAGAGCAGGCAAATCCTAGGGGCATAACCCACAGTGGGGGTTCCCAGGGGGCTGGAGGAAGGGGAGTGGATATGTGGTTTTCTTTTAGGGTGATGAAAACACTCAACTTGATTGTGATGGTCATATAACCCTGTGAATACACCAAATAAAATAAAATAAAACCCAGCCCTGGACAGCACTCCACATGAGCAAGCCTTGGGAGGGTACAGTCATGCGGAAAGGCCCCCGGAACCCACCTACAGACAAAATGGGTCCTGGCAAACTTGATGTCTCCTTGAGGGTGCTGAGAGGTGGGTATCACCCCCAACAAACCCACTCCACTCCTGCCAGGGGGATGGGACGCAATGCAAAAAGAGTTAAAAGGGAACAGACAGTGTCTTTATTTGTGGACAATGTGATCGTCCACATGGACAGTGTGAGACTCAAACAAGGCCCAAATCAGGAGCACTCCTGCCCACCAGGAAGGACCCCACAGAGCACAGGCCGGGGAAGAAGACCCGCTCGCAACAGCAGAGGTATGTGGAGGGTTCCAGGGCTGCATCCAGCTGGGATGTGCAAGATCCTTCATCATAGGAACAGCTGGGACCTACGAGAGGCCACCCGAGCCCCACAACGAGGTCCAGGGCAGGGCAGAGCCAGAGGGGCAACCAGACTCCAAACAGGATACCTGTAAGTCACCCGCACCCCTGCTGGAAACCCCACAAGGTTAGCTTTGGAGAAATTGCAGATCATCCAAGCTCACGTCAGATCTCAGGGGGCAAGAAGCCCAGGATCCTGAAGACCTGGCACGGCCCTTTGCCTCAGAGCCATCAGCTTCAAGAGCAAGTGGTATAGGGGACGCACACAGGGCAGGGGACAGGAGTCAGGGCCCAAGCCAGCCCCCCACAGTCCTGGCACTATATATACAAAGGTGGAGGTGACCGGGTCCAGGAGGAAAGATGGATCAAGCAGTAAAAATACTGAGACCTTAACTGCTAACATGGCCAGACCCCTTCCGGCCTAGAGCCAGGAAAGAGATCCTGGACATCCTTCAAACAGCGCAGCCACCCTGCACAACCATGCACATGACACATACCACAGACACACCACACACGCTATCACGTACGCGCAATAAACAGTGCAAATCCCACACACACACAAACAACCCAGATACACACTGTGCATATTACTCATATGCACACCATACACACAAGCACGCCACACACCATGCACACACACACAATCCATGGATTCACCCCCCCACACACACACAGCACAGACACCACACACGCACACGCCCCGTGTCATATCACCCCCAGCACCGACATTGTACAGCTGCTAGCTGTACACACCTAGCTAGTCCTGCACCCTCAGCCCCTGCCACAGGCCACAGTGGACATCCTGGGGAGATAAGCATTATCTCGGCAAGGTCCCAGGCCATGCCCTGCACTGCCCTGGGCCCCGAAGGCTTGGGAGCAGTCCTACTGCTGGGCAGATGACACTGATCCTACTCCTCTGGAGAGAGTCTGCTCCTTGACTGGCCCAGAACTTAAAACCATCCACAGATCTGCAGCCCTAGAAGCGCCTGCCCGCTCAAGGTCACGGCCCATGACAGTGGGCAACTATCAGCCCAAAGGTGTCTGCTCCAACCCTCACACTGGCACAGGGGCTCCAAAGCAGCTTCTCCCATCAGTTTGGAGCCTGCAGGAGAGGGTGGCTGTCTAACTGTCAAGGGCAGGGACGGGGGCGTGGAGGATTCAGAACTGACTCGATGCCCCACCTCCTTCCTGCAGGGCACAGGTCTGGACATCTGAGGGCCAGGGCAACAGCTGCAGCCAGAAGACTGCAGATGAAGGCCAAGCGGGTCTCCTCGTGTGCCCACCATGCCCAGCAGCAGCAGAGGCACAGGCTGCAGACCCAAAACCTGTCTCAGGGCCCGGCTCCAGTGTCCTGCAGATGTGAGAGGACGGGCTGGCTGTGCGTGGCTTCTTTGGCCTTCCTGGCTCAAGAGGAGGGAGTGGGACCGAAGGGCTGGGCTGCAGAAAGGTCACCCCAAGTCCAGTGCCCTGCAAGAGCCACCACTGATGGCACTGGAAGGGCCCAGCTACCTGCCAGGTGGGGCTTCCACAAGCCCGATGCTGCCTGAGGGAGACAAAGATTACCTGGGGAAGCCAGTCCAGGGCTGGTTGACCTGTGTGGTACTGTTAGATCTCCGAAGGTTGTTGATGGCCCTGGAGCTCCCAGGCCCTGTGGCCTCCTGCAGAAGGGGAGAAAGCAGCCCATTCAGGGGCAAAGGTCTCAGACACCAACCAGGCTGGGTCCTAGAAAAATGGGTTAGCACAGAGGAGTGCCAGGTAAGTAGGGATGCAGGACCAGGGGCCAGTATGGGACATGGGCAAGGGGCGGGCAGGGCCCTGACACTGACACTTCAATTTCCTGCCCAAGGCAGAGCCATCCTCGCCTGCAGAGGAGGTCACGTGGTTGGCCAGGAATGGCTCCTCACTGCCACCCCCCACCCCGTCACAGTGAGCTCTGGGAATGGCAAGAAGAGAACACTCGGCCCCTCAGGACCACAGCCTTCCTGTCAGTGGGGAGTGCATCCCAGGGTACCCTGGGTTACTGTGAGGGCGAACGTGGAGACAAGGGACAGACGCAGCCATCTGCACGGACCATGGGAGCGGAGGAAGGTGCCTCCCAGACCCCAGCAGCCTGCGCCCTCACAAAGTTAGTAACAAAGGTGCTGATCAGTGTGTGAGCCCTCGGGTACCTCAGGTGGAGAAAGGAGGTTTGGGGATGGCAGAAGAAGGGATGAGCATTTATCAGATGTCACTATGGAGTCACAGGTGCTCCTGGGGAAAGCCCATTCCCTAGAGGAGAGGAATGGCAGCCTTAGGAGGCAGCTCACGCCACCCAGAGCTTGCTTTGCTGGGTGGAGGGACTGGCCAGTGGTTCACAGCACACATTATTCTACGCCCAGCTTTTCTGTAGGCTTAAAAAAAAATCTTCTAGAGGAAATATTTTGGGGAAAAGGACTCAAAATCAGTGGGACACCCTAGAGTTCCTCTACCCAGTGCTGGACAGTGGCCAGCGCCTGCCCCAAAACAGAGGCCTTGAGACCCAGAAAACAAACCTACAGACTTAACATTCTTCAGGTATTTTAAAACTTGAATCCTTAAACAAAAACTAACAACCCAACCATAATAAGACAAAACAAGAGAATGAGGAAACATGAAATCACACTACGATTTGCCAGGGCTTTCTCCCACATCATGAAACTGTTTTATTTTTGATTTTTTGAGAGAGGGTCTTGCTGTGCATTGCAGCCTGACCTCGAACTCACAGCAATCCTCTTGCCTCAGCCTTCCGAGGGCTGGGATTACAGGTGAGCACCACCACGCCCGGCATGAAATTGTTCTTACGTAGGGAAATGGCAGGTTGGGAGAGGCCACCACGAAGCAGGGCACTGAAGTGACAGAGGTTGAGATGCCCACTAGGGGGGACCTGTGCTTCCTGACCGGGCTGCAAACAGCAAACTGCTAAAGACCACGGAATGCTCCACACCAAGGCAGATGGCCTGGTCCCTGGCTGGGGATGCCAAGGCTTGGTTGGCATTTGTGAATGAATGTTCCAGGTGGACCACTAAGGGATCCCAGGCCAGTCACTGAAAGGACACCAGAGAGGATGGTACCTGTGTGGTGAGGGTCAGTCCCTTGCCCTGGGTTTCTGGGAGGTGACTACTAACCCCTCAGGGTAGCCCGCCTGACCAAAGCGCCCTGGTTCCCTGGGGGCCTGAGGCCACCCTCTTGGTCTAACAGTGTGACTTACAGCGTGAAGTCAGAGCCATAGCAGGAAGGTGATGTGGGATGGGGCACCTGTGCAGTGGCTGGAGACGGGTCAGCCACGTGATGCCGCAGGACCTCTGTCTGCAGCAGAGACCTGAGGACTCTGCGAGGCAGTGCTCTATGTGTGTTGTCACCAGCGGCTCCAGGAAAGCATGTCTGTCCCCCCACAATGGGAGAGGACCATGGAGACTCTGTCTGAGCCCTGGACTCTCCTGCTCTGGGCATTAATCTACATTCTTTTCCTGGGATGAACTGTCACTATGTCAGCTCTCATCAGCCTGGGGGTCCTTCTAGGAAATTACTGAATGGAAGGGTGGTCTTGTGGACCCCCAGACAGGCTGCTACAGACACAAGTGAGAGTGGCTGCAGGGGCTGCGCACCCTCTGACTCAGTCAGGCGACCCTCCTGAGGACGCCCTCTGCTGGTGGGCAGCTGGTGCAGCCTGCGGTCCAGGGCTCAGAGAGCGTGGAGGAGCAACGCAGGTGGCCGCTACTGAGCACAGCTGAAGAGTCACTGTGCAGAGGGAGGGGGCACTTCCACAGGGCTGCAAGGAGATGTAAACAAAGGACAGAATGACACCACGAGGAGACACTTGGGTTCTCAGTTTCATTTGTGATACAAACCATGCACCACAGGAAAAAAATACAAAAGTCAGCAAAAAATAAGGGCAGTCCCTAGAGAAGGGAAGATCAGTGGCTCTTAAACATACGCAAAGCCATCCGGCTCACTCCCGGGGGAATGCAGGCAGAGCGCTGCAGGGGCAGAGGGCACCGGGTGCACCCAGGTGACAATGGCTTAAGTGGGGCCCAGTGGAGGAGGGCAGAGGCACTGATAAGGCGCCGGCTGTTCCTGCAGGCCAGGCAGGCAGCCCCAACCTTACTCATCCACTGGAAATGAACCAGGATCTGAGGGGCCGGTCCTCAACTCAGGGTACCACAGATGAGCAAGGGAAGCAGTGACACTTGTCCAGGTGGTTTGGGACAGCTGGAGACCTCAGCAGGAACTCATGGTTGCTTAAAACAGGTACAGATGGAGACACAGAGAAACAGTAATTTGTGCGCGTGCACACACACACACACACACACACACACACACAGCACAAGGCCCAGCTCCTGGATCTCAGTCTAATACCACTCTCCAGTAGCAGGGACCAGGGCTGCCTGGAGAAATGGCCTGATTCCAGGCCAGAGTGGAAAGCACACAGGTAAGGCTAAGTAGCTTGTAGGGCCAGAAAGTAAAGGGTTACTCAAAAACAAACTGATGGCCCACAGACCTGCACCCTTCCCACCACCTCTGCATTTAAACGGGGGAGGGGTGCATGGGACCCACTTAAAAACAGCATTTGTGCACCTGCCTGGAAAGCGGGAGGATGGGCGTTTGATCCCCAGAACAACAACAACAAAAAATAATAAGAGAATAATTTAGCTGGGAGTGGTGGCTCACGCCTGTAATCCTAGCACTCGGGAGACTGAGGCAGGAGGATCGTTGCAAGTTCGAGACCAGCCTGGGCTACAAAGTAAGCTCAAGACCAGCCTGAACTGCATAGAGAGACCCTATCTCAAAAAAAGAAAAGAAAAAAAAGAAAAACAGCATTTGTAGAATTTTTGAAACAAAACAGCACTGGCCACTGTGTCTGGGGATGGGCTGTGGGGACCATCACCTTTTCTCCATCTTCCTGGCACCTCCCTGCTGAGAAGGAAGCGTCTTGAGCTCAGTCAAGAGCACCAAAGTGGAATGTAAACTCTCAAAAGGTAAATAAAGTCACGGGTTACAGACCCCCAAGCTCACAGGCAGGGGACCAAGAAATGACGAAGGTGGGAGAGAAGGGAAGGAGAAGTAGAAAGATCTCTGACACACAAATACTCAGCTCCCCGCGACGAATGTAATCACTGAACACCGAGCATGTGCTAAAAAACCAAAACCAAAGACACCAAACTCCACCTGGTCACAGGGCAGGGCATCGACAGCCCAAAGGTGCTGGGCGCTGCCTGGGGACAGAGCTGCTGCATGGTCGTGCCACATGCCTGGTGACACCTGCCCTACCAACATGCTCTGACTCTTGAGACATAAGGGGACTGGAGTGACACAGAGCGCAATGGGATCATGTGGCCACAGGGCTGCAGCAAGGACGAGGACCCTCTGGGTCTTACACCAATGTCACCTGGGCCAGATGGAGGAGGAGCAGTCTTCACGTCCCAGGGGGGAAGCTCCTGGGGTGGGTGGGGAAGCTCAGGCTCCAGGGCACAGGTTCTGGGTTGGGGGAGGTCTCCGGAGACAAAGGGTAGAGTGGAAGCAGCAGGCTGACAGCCCTGGAGGAGGCCCCGCCCCAGGGGCCAGCGCTCCCCACAGTCCCACAAAAACCAGGAAAACAGTCCTCATGCCTGTGTCAGGGGTGATACCATGGCCTGGCCAAATCAAATGCTGCCCACAAACCCTAACAACACCAAATGACAGTGAGGATGTGTAACTAGGACAAGGACTGCCAGAAAAATGCTCAGAGCCCACCAGGGAGGCCAGGGTGGGGCCGACTCACAGGGAGAGAGCTCCTTACAGAAATGAATGGCACAAGCATTTTTCTTTTCTTTTCTTTTTTTTTTTTGGGGGGGGGGGTTTGAGACAGGGTCTCACTATGAAGTTCAGGCTGACCTTGAGCTTACTTTGTAGCCCAGGCTGGTCTTGAACTCACAATGATCCTCCTGCCTCAGCCTCCCAAGTGCTAGGATTACAGTTGTGAGCCAACACACCTGGCTTTTTGCAAGCATTTCTTTAAGGATGGAACTTGTTCATTTCCCCACTCAACACCGGGGGCGTGGAAGGTGCCAGGCAGAGGAAAGTGTTAATGCTCACTCTGGCTTTGAATGAGTGCTCAGGAAGAGAAATTCTCCTGCAGGCAGCAGGAGACATGGTCAAGTGCCTGGGCAGCCACAGGTGCAGCCTGAGCACACAGCTGAGTGACAGCCATCACTGAGAGCAAGCAGGTCCCACAGCTCTCCAACCCTGTCCCTGTGGGAGCAGATCTGTGCCCCCTACATCCTCTCAGCCCTAGGCCCCTCCTTGGGCTTCAAAAGCAGTCCAGTGACCCAGGGCCAAGGCTGGGCCCCTGCTGGCTTGAGTTGGTCATCCCCCAGCTGAGAAAGCAGTGTATCTGACAACATGTCTGTCCTAAGTGACCTGGCAAGGACTTCTTAGGTCCCTGCTCTACAGGTCACAGGGTTTAGGAATTTGTGAGGACAAAAGGTCCTCTACCGGACAGCCATCCTTACCTAGCACTCAGATTGACAGCAAAGGCCCCAGCCTGCCTGACACAGGACTGGGTTCCTGCAGTGCAACCTCGGCCTGCACCCATCAGGCAAGCCTTGATACCCTTGTACCTGGCTACCTGCTCCTCTGCTGTGACCTCACACAGACCTCAGCCCTTGCAAGCCCATGCATTGGAGCTAAGTCTCCAGGCCCCTGCTATTCCAGAAGCTGAGACCAGCCTGGGAGCACACAGCACGCACTCCTCCCAACCCTGGGCGGATGGTGGCGCAGGCCTCCCTGGTCTCTCAAAGCCACTTCCACCCATCGAGGGCAGTGCCTTCCCCGCTCTGCAGAGATGGACAGGATGAAGAAAGGAGGCTCTTACCTCACCCACCTGAACCTTGCTGTTGCCCAAGGCCACAGGAGTGCATCACCCCCACCCCTGCAGGTCAACCCCAATTCTTTAGGCTCCAGGCAAAGCCAGAGGGCCACAGAGCAGGAGCACAGGCCAGTGCTGGGTGGGGAGCACTCCGCCTGGACCTCCGACAGTCAGTGGAACTGTCCCCAGAGCCAGAGGACCCAGGACCCATCCACCCTGGCTTCAGCACTCACCAGCGCCTTCCTCCTCGGCTCACTACCTGCAGCCACGGAGACAGAGCGCACAAAGGGCTTAGTGGCTGAAGCGCTGCTGGGCCGCCGGGACAACGGCGGAGGAAGGCCGGTCAGACTCAGGTCTGCGCTTTCGGGGCTGCCTTCAGGGGCACTTCTGACGGCCCTGGAGCTTTTCATGGTGCACAGTGGGTCCTGAAAGGAAATGAGAGATAAAGTGGAATCCCTGGAGAAGCCAAGGGCCCCTGCATCCACCACACCTGGCATAGCCTTAGACACAGGCCCGGACAGGGGCCACCTGCCACCGCCCACATGCTCATGGTGGATGGGCCCCTACCCCGGGCCCTTCCAAACACCATGTGGATATGGGGCTGGGCAGGGGGCCGTGGAGGCTGCTGTCACAGGCATGGGCCAGCAGGTAGTTGTGGGTATGAGCAGGCTCTGCCTCTCAAACCTACTCCGTGAGCCTGTGTCAGGAGCTCCACCTGTCTAGACGGCTTTCTCCTATAAAACAGGGAGTTCAAAAGTACATCCTGGGCCAGGAATGGTGGTGCAGGCCTGTAACCCCAGCACTCTAGGAGGCTGAAGCTGGAAGATACAAAGTTCAAGCCCAGCCTGAGTAACTTAATGAGACTCTGTCTCAACAATTTTATATGTATGAGCCAGGTGTGGCGGTGCACTTCTACAGCTGCCTGTAATACCAGCACTTGGGATGCAGAAGCGGAAGGATGGCTGTGAGTTTGAGGCTAGTCTGGGCTACACAGTGAGTTCAACGCCAGCCTGGACTACATAGCAAGACTCTTTCTCAACACCCCCCCCCCAAAAGAAATATATATGCCCCAACTGACAAACAAGTTCCGTTACAGGAGAATTATTCACAAGCTATATTCATCTGTAAACTGACAGTCTTACATAGCACACCTGTGAAATATTGCAACTCAACTTACGACCTCACAAATGTAAGTCCAGGACTTCAATAACAACTAAGAAAATTATTTAAAAAAGAGACTGGGACAGGTTGTAAATATTTAGAATGACCTGTGCAAAATTATACCCACACTAGCACTAGCAGTAATGATTCTAAATTATTGCCAAAATTTTTTTTTAAATCTTCTGTGTCTTTCAAGTTTACAGAACAGAAAGTGACAAGTACACTGCTGTCATTTTACTGTATAACAGATCACGTGCATTCAAAGAAGCTGTAACAGAAACTAATGATATAAAAACAAGGTACAGTACATTATTATTTTTCAAAAGCCAAAAATATTACAGTCAATGTTCTCCTGTAAAACATTTATAGATTTTAAACATGGTAAATTTTTTCTATTACAAGTTTATTTAAAATACTTTGTTTCTCAAGTTGTTATAAGTTAGTGTGTGAATGAACCTGCTGCAGACAGGGAAAAAGAAAGGTTCCTCAGTGATGGGAAACGAATGAATCACTATGAAGAACCACGGGCCCCTTTGGCCAATGCAATGAGAAAAGAAGTTTGTCAAGGGTTGGCCTTTAGGAAGGAAGTCACTGAATGTTTTTGATGGAATGAATGTTTTTGTATAACGGCCTTAAACTTTTCTGGAAGCATTTCAAATAAATTAGATTTAAAAATGTCAAAAAAAAAAAAAAAGGCTGGGAAGGTAGCTCAGTGCAAAGGCCCTGGGTTCAATTCCAAGTACTGCAAAATAAATAAATAACGCCTATTCACAGGGGCTATCATGAGGTTTGGACATGACCATGAGGCTGACACCTGGTAAGTGCTCAAAACAGTGAGTTGTTCAGCACGATTTGGGCTCAGATGTTCCACAGTAAAGACACCCCAGTTTGCAGGCTTACCTGGCAATAGGAATCCCAGTTCCACCCCTGCACTGCCTCAAAAACCCAGGAACATCCATGAGCTCCTGGGACGAGGCAACCTCCCTCTGACTCTGGCCCCCTTCTCCTGCAGGCCATACCTCTTCCTCTTTCCAAAGAGGTGGAGGCTTCCACCGATCAGTCCCTGCCTCCTTCCTTACCCACCCTCTCACCTGGGGACCACGTTTGCCTCCTGGCTTCCTCCACACCATAACTCTTGTCCAGCCACCAATTCACTTTGGACAACCGAAACTCTGTTCTCAGCTCTAGTCAGGCCCCAGGCTCTGGGAACGAAGCCCAAACATCCAACACCCACAGATCAGAGCCTGCTCTCTGACTCCCTGGCTCTGCTGAGGTTCCACTTGGCCAGCTTGTCCCAGCGCACCTCTGCCTACTGGCCGCTCGGCCTCACGATGCCTCCCCCTCACGATCTCCTTCCTGCCCCCACTCAGCACTCTTTCTTCCCTTATCTGGCTTTAGGGGTGTCCATCCTGGGACATGAGGGACACGGAGCGCGGAGCCCCCACACCCAAGGCGGCAGGCACTCGGGGGGCGAGCACTGAGTGAGTGCGGACACAAGACAAACCCATAGCGCCCACAGTCTCCCTGCCAGGGAGTCTGGGCTGATCAACGGCACACAGTTATCACCAGTGCTGTCCTGCTCGGCGCCGAAACTATACCTTAGAGGCTGCACGGCCAGCAGCCCGGCCGGTGTCCCCTGCTACATTTCCGGTTACTCGAGTGAAATCTGACACCCGGGCCAGGCTGGCTGTGGATAGAGCTTGGAGACGCGTGGCTTCCCCACCACGCGTGCAGGAGGAGCCTCGGGGTGGTGAACAGCCTCTCCATAGAAACCTCCAGGCCGCAGAGCGAGGCCTGGGAGGGGCCAGGGCCGGTGCCCCGCCTGTCCCTGCAGCACTGAGCTGACCCACGGATGCCAGAAGCAGGGCCGGCCGCGGCGGGGTGTCCAGGCTTCCCCCGCGGCCGCCCCCACCTCTCGGTCCCCACCGCGCTCTTCTAGGACCCCTCCTCCCCGCAGGCCCGACCGGCTCACCTGCGCGCACCGCCCCTTCTCCCGCGCGGAGCCCGCCACGGCGCGGAGCACCCAGAGCTGCGTGGACCCCCCCTCACCTGCGAGGGCAGGGCTCAGAGAACTGGGCCGGGAGACTCGGCCGGGTGTGCGACCCGTGCCCCGAAGTCCTCGGCGATGCCTCCGAGAAGGGTGACAATAAAGCTCGGAGCCACGGGTCGAGCACTGGCCGCTAGCAACCAGCCTGGCACCTCCTCCTTGTCCGTCACATCGGCCCGCCTTTCCTAAGCGCGCCACTTTCTGATTGGCCCTTCGGCCGCCCGCTCTGGCCACCTCGCGAGATCATTGGGTCTCTCGGCTGTCCTTCGGGAAGTTCAAGCGGAGGAGGAGCGGCGGAGCGCTGAGGGCCGCGAGCACCGCGGACTGCCGATTGGACGCGGCTGGAAGGGGGTGGGCGCGACGAGTAGGCCGGGACCGGCGGCGTGGGCGGGGCCTCCGGGCGTGGGCGGGGCCGGAGGCGGTGTCTGCCCGCACCCGGGGTATGGAAGCCTTCGACTCGCCCTGGGCTGGCTTCCCGTGGGCTGCCTAGAGAGCCCTCCTCGAGGTCTTGCGTCAAAAGTTATGTTAAAATAACAGTGCTGACCTCTTCCCGTTTTATTTATTAATTTTTTAAATGCAAAAGTTAATTGTATTAATTTTTTTAAATGCAAAAGTTTGACTTAGATACAGTGAAGTGCACACTTGGGGTGTGCAGTTGTATAAAAGCACGCCACAGTCCTGATGGAGGACACTGCCACCTCCGCCAGACCCGCTGGGTGGCCTTGTCGTCGCCAGACTCGCCCAGCCCTCAGCCTCCCCTGACCTGTCCGGGACCTCGGCGAACGTCACACTGTCCACCGCGTGGCTTTGGCCTGGCTTTTCCTGCTGGTGTTTTCAAGTCCATCTTCACACCCTGGAGAAGTATTGCAAACCACGGGTGCGGCACATGTGTTGCCTCACCCTCGCCCACCAAGGAACACGGTAATGACAGCTCAAGCCTAGCGGTAGACATCCTCTTAGGGGACATTTCTCTGGATAAACACCTGCCAATGACATTGCTGGCTCCGATGGTATTTACTGAACTTCGTAAGAAACTGCCGAACTGTTCTTCCAAACATGTATGTTTCACTCTCATCAGGATTGAGTTCTAGTCTCTCCCTACCCCCCAGTCACCCCTTGGTATCGTCAAGGTTTCTGTGCCTCTGAGATACTAGAGACTGAAGCCAGGGCCTTTGAACTGAGCGAAACCACCAGCGCTTTTTAATGTTGTTTTGTTTTATTTTGTTTTTGAGGCAAGATCTTACTGTGTAGCTCAGGCTGGCCTTGAGCTCATTGTGATCCTTTTGTGCTTCAGCCTCCCAAGTCCTGGGGTTTAGGCATGTGTTGCCATGCCTGCTTATTTTTTGAGAAAAGTTCTTGCTAAGTCACTAAACTGCCCAGGTTGGGCTAGAACTTGTGATTCCCCCCTGCCTCACCTTCCTAGAATGTTAGGATTGATTGTAGGTGTGCACCACCACGCCTCACTGGTTTGTGCTAAAATCTAATGTATAAAGCCGTTGCCTAACCCAATGATGGAAACTTTTCTTCCTTGTTTTCTTCTGGAAATTTGATAGTTTTGGGTATTGCATGTAGGCCCATGGCTTACTTTGTCTTGTGGAAGGTATGAGGTATGAGCCCCCAAATTTTTTCCAATTATTCCAGTCCTTGGTCTTAAAAGGCTATCCCTTCTTCACTGAGTTACCTTTGCATCTTTGTAGAAAATCAGTTGACCATATTTATGTGGGCTTTCTCAATTGTCTGCTGCTCAGTTGATCAATAGTATGAGTCTTTTTTTCTTTTGATAATGGGAATCAAACTCGAGATCTTTTGCTTGCCAGACAGGTGCTATGCCACTGAGCTACATCCCCAGCCCTACAATATGAGTCTTAACTTTTCCCCACCTTTTTTTTTTTTTTTAAATCGGTACTGGGGATCAAACTCACGACTGCACGCTTGTAAGGCAGGCGCTTATGCTGCTGAGCTAAATCCCCAGCCCCAACCTCCACAGCCTTGACTGGTGCAGGAAACCTTGACATCTAGTATTCATTCTTTTTCAAAATTATCTGTCTATTCTGACTCCCTTTTCTTAAAACTTTTAGTATCGCCAGGGATTTAGCTCAGCAGCATAAGCACCTGTCTTGCAAGCCCATGGTTGTGAGTTCGATCCCTGGTACCAAAAAAAAAAAAAAAAAACCTTTTAGTATCAGCTCCTCACTATATAAAAAATGCAGCCAGACAGTTGTACACCTGTATGTAATTCCTGCACTCAGGAGACTGAGGCAGGAAGATTGCTGTGAGTTCAAGGTCAACCTGGGCTACATAGCAAAACCCTGTCTCAAAAAAAAAAAAAAAAAACAATTCCGCTGAGGGGGCTGGAATACTTACCTAACAACCTAGCTTAGCTAACCATGAAACACACACACACACACACACACACACACACAGTCCAGCTGAGCCTTGATGGGGGGGGTCACCTTAAACTTAGACCTATGTACGCTTCAGGAAGCACTGATGTCATTCACCACATGGGGCACTCTGCTGTCTCACCCAGGACACCAGCTGAGTAACCACCACCAAGGTCTGAGGTATTCTCTCCCCTGAAGGTTAATGGTGAAGACAGAACCCCTGAGGAGTTCTACCAAACATCTGAGGAGTAACACCTGTCACTACTTTTGAGATGTTAAGTGTTCCCCTTCATAATGGTATTTTCATTAAAACACACCTGTTACAAAAGGAGAAAAAACAAGCCGTGTCCAGCTTCGTGTAAACAGTAGTGTTTATTCAGTGTTCACCCCGAGCTCCTGCAGGGTTTTCTGAGGACCGGTGTTTCGCACTCCAGCCCCACAGGCACACTGCCAGATGCTGCAGGCACTGAGCTCAAGAAGACCACAGAGCACCAGGCAGCCACGCCCAGCCCCAGCCCTAACCACCAAAATGCCTGGGCCACCTACCCCACGGGGGCAGCTCCAGATGCCGCAGCCTGCTGGGGAAGGCGGGGGCCAAGCCCCAGGCGCCTCCAAACCCATATCAGCAGCTTGTGCCCAAGGCCAAGATAGGTGAGAGTTGCCCTGGGTCCCCAGGCTGCGCTTCAGAGCCCTACCACCTGCCTGTCATAACTCAAGTCCCCACAGTCAGCCTTTGGCAAAGCAGAGGGGCAGTGCTGCCAGACAGGGACCAGGGGGCTCTGCAGTGAGGGAGCTGAAGGCCAAGCAGCATGAGCTCAGGACCAGGCCCTCAGATGTGCTAGCAAAAGCTGGGAACCTCTGCAGTGGGCAGGCTGGCCCCAGCCACAAGCAGTCCCGAGAGTAGCCTGTGTGGGTCCTGCCCCTTGCACGAAGAGGAAGCCCCATCATGCTTGATGGTCAGGGAGCCGGCCCTGGGGAGGACTTTGAGGATATAGATTAGCCCCTTCTTCACAACTGTGTTCTGTCCTGACCGGGCTCTAGCACCAAGGGACACTCAGACCCCCCAGTGACTTCACCGACTGCTGGGAGGCCCGCTTGGCACAGCCTGGCTCAGTTGATCCTGCAGCCAGGCCTCAGTGGCTAAAGGGTAAATGGAGGGGACAAGGCAGGTGGCTGCCAGCAGGAGGCCATGGAGTCCTGGGAGCCACCAGCAGAGGACAAGGAGACCCCCCCCATACAGCCAGCCCCTGGGTCCCACGAGGTCACTTGTTTAAGAATGCAAAGGCTGACAACTCTGGGCCTGGAGGCTCTGAGACTGCTGCCCTCTGGGCCCATGTTTGGGGGCCCTGGGGGGCCGGGTTGGGCTCCTCTGCTGTAGCCTGAACCCCCAACAGGCGGGGGCAGGCCACCAGCTCCATGCCAGCAAACAAGGAGTCGTGGCTCCATGGAGAGTGGCTAGGACCCTGTGTGGTGTCCGTGTCCCCCAGGCCCTGTCTGGGCTGTGCCCCCTGTTCTCTGGAAGCTGCTGGTGGGGTCTCAGCCTTCCTGGCTCGTCCAGGGGCTGGGATGGGGCTGGTATCTGGAATCAGGGTTGGTGCAGGGCTGCCCGGCAAGACAGGGGTGGAGCTCAGGGGCTGGAGGAAGACTTGGGTCCTGGAGGGAGGCACTGGACAGGTCAGCAGGTCAGACGGGCCCTTGAGGATGACTGCAGGGCTGGACTCAGCACAGGGCCTTGGGACTGGGGGCCACTGTCCACAGGAGGCTTCAAAGTGTCTCAGGATCTGGAAGAAAAGCAGAAGTGGTGAGAGCTTCGGTGCAGCTCCTGAGGGTCATGGTCTGAGACCTGAGCCTCTCCAGGTCCCTCCTCAGTCCACTGCCCAGAGGTAGGGCCAGGCTGGGGAGGCCTGGTCACCTGCTGCTGGCCTTGTAATGTCAAAACAGCTGGACACAGGGGCCATGCTGTTTCTGTACAGAGGCACATCCCCCATCCTTGTCAGCTTCCAGGCCCATCAGGGGAGCGGAGGGAGCCAGTACATCCGTGCGGCTCCCCGGGCTGAGGCTGAGGGCACAGCGGGGCAGACACGCAAAGCAAGGGAACAAGTTTTCAGCAGCCGCAAAGAAAATGGGAAGAAAGAAGCTGGGGACGCTACCAGGAAGACGGAGAGGCCTCCAGGCTCTCAGGTGCCTGAGGAACCGGAAACAGGCAAAAGGAGAGATTTCTGCTCACACGGAGCTGGGCCCGGGGAAGGAGCAGCCTTGGGCTTCCTGGTGGAAGCCATGAGCCCAGGCGAGAGTGAGGGAGCCACTGGTGGGGGAGCAGACAGCACTGGGGGAGCAGGCAGGCCCGGACCCTGGACCCTCTCTCTACTGGCACGGCCTGCTGGGCAGGGCCAGGGAGTCTGGCTGGACACAGGTTGACCATGGCAGATGAGGACCGCTGAGGTAGCCCCACGGTTCCCCAGGGCCCAGTGCACCTGTGGTTCCAACTGTTGCACACCTTGGTGGCCTTGCTGGTCACAGGCCCAGGGCTGCTCGTGCTGAGCTCCTCTAGCCGCCGCCGGGAGAGGAGGAGGATGTGCTCCTGGGGAAGGAGGTCAGCAGAACCGAGGGAGGCGATGGCACTCAGGGCCCTCTGTGGGTGCGGCACAGACAGGAGTCAGCCCTGGGCACACACTGCATCTGTAGGTTCCCTCCACTGACCCCTGTTTCTCCGCTTTTCCAGGCCTAGTACGAGAGGTGCCTGGCTGGCTCACACCCCACACACCCAGCTTCACAATGCCCACAGTGGGCCCCATGGCCCCTGGCCTCACCATTCGCTCGAGCTCACTGGCAGTGCCCAGCTGGAACAGTAGCAGCTCCAGCACTGCCTCACAGTTGAGCAGGCTGCACCTGCCAAAGGAAAGGACATGCAGGTGGGGTGCTGTGTGTCCCCTCTCTCCCTGGGGTGGGTAGCACTGCAGGGGTGTCACTCACTCTTTTAGGAAGTGCTGGACCTCCTCTCGGCTCAGGAAGGCACGGGGTCCCTGTGTCACAGTCCTCACCAGATTCAGCTCCTGCTGACAGTCACTCAGGGCCATGGCTTCGGCCCTGGCAAGGGCATGGCCAGGTCAGGGCAGCTCCATCCTTGGTGGAGGGCTGGGGCCGGCCTCCTCCCTCCCTGCACTGAGGTGAGCCTGGAGGGCGGAAGCCCGGCTGGAAGGCCGCTCCTCAAGGGCAGGTTATGGTTGCTCTACTCACCTTTCCGCCAGGTCACCTGGTTCTCGGCTGACACCTGAGTGGCTATCACTGCCTGACCGACTGCCCGAGTCTGAGGCCCGGCTCTGGTCACTGTTCCGGGAGGAGCTCTGGGAGCTGGGGCTGCTGTCCAGCTCATCCCAGCCTCCCCCGACCTGACCTGGCTGGTGTCTCACAGCTGGAAGAGACAAAGTTAGCAGCTGAGACCCTCAGGGACTTCCATCATCCTCACACGCTCTCTCCCCAGGCCCTCTGTGACCAAAACTGAGGATGGGACAGCTGCCTGGGTAGCAGCTCCAGAAAACCCCAGGCAGGTGTACTCCGGCCAACAGGCACCCCACTCCCTGCTCCACCCTCACCCACACCTGCCTGAGCTGGGGCCATGTCTCCTGCCTTGTGGTCATTTGCCTACAAATCCCTAAAGCCCAAAGTTCCAGCAAATGACAAGAGGGGTGACCCAGGGCTCTCCCCTCAATACCTTGAGCACCTGGGATGACCCCAGGGTACAGGTTCCCCGAAGTGGGGTGGCTGTGGCTGCCTGCAGGTGTCACAGCAGGCTGGTAGGCGTCACCTTGTGGCAGAGGCCTCTGGGCGCAGGAGTTCTCAGGCCTGGGGTGCACGGCGTTAACTACTACCTCTGCGGCCCTCTGGATGGTGGAGAGGAAGGCTTCACCCGCAGAGCCTGTGCCCAGAGGGGTCATGGTGCCAATGCTCCAGAACCGTGCCCACCTGCCCCAGATTCCCCAGACGGCAGAGCCAGGGCTGCTCCCTGCTCAGGGCTGGTGAGGCAAGGACATGTACTGCACATACAGAGGGGGGGCCTCTGGCAGGGGGTATCCCCGGGGGCTGTCGTTCACTTCAGGGGTGCTAGCAGGGGGCTGCCCTTGCCAGTGTGAGCTCCCTACAGTAGGTACTCTCCAGATTAAAGTGTGAGCCAGATCTGCAAGGCCGTGAGCAGGACAATCTGTACCAGTCAAACAGGGTACAGCTGGGCATGGCCTGAGGTCCTGCCCAGGGGACAGCTGAAATGCCTCTGCCACTTTGTGTACCTCCACCTAGAAGGCTCCATTTGTCCTGGAGCCTTCATGCAAAAGTGCCCCCCATTATAGCTCGCACATGGAACCACTCAGTTCTTGTGCCATGGCTGGGATCTCTTTCTTTGGCCCCTCGAGGTAGGAGTGAACCCCCACTGCCAGCCAACCCTGACAATGCCATGCCCGTGTTGCTCTCCTCTTGGAAGGGAGAGGAGGTGGCCGTGGGGAGAAGAGCAGTGTGGGTAGCGAGGCCTGCTGACTGCCTTGGTCTCCTGCCACCCCTGCGTGATGGGTACACAAGTGCCCCCTTACCTGCACGGCCCCACTCCTTGCTGTAACCGAAACCCTGGAGACCGCTGAGGGGCCTGGTCTGGGAGCCCATGCCTAGGAGGACCTGGGCTTCAGCAGGGACCACCCACCTTGGCCCTCCCCTCCAGACACCTGGCCCTGCCCACACAGACCCACCCACAGGTGTGCTGAGCTCAGGCCTGGAGGACAGGGAGCAAGGAGAGGCCTGCTAGGCAGTGCCAGGGCTTCCTACCTGCGGGGGGCAGTGTCCTGGCAGGCTGGGAGGGAGGCAGCGGCACAGTGTCAGAGAACAAGGTACTGCCCAGGTCCTGAGGGAGGAGGCAGGGCTCAGTGGGCCACTGGCTGCTTTCTTGACCCCTGCCCTGTCACTTGGCTCCATCCCAAATGTCCCCTGGAGTCTCCTAACCAGTCTAGGAGCTGTGAGCCAGCAGAGTGGGAAAGCAGCAAACGTTCTACTGACATCTCGGCATGTCTATGGACACTGGCGGTGACTAGGGCCAGGCTCACCTGGGCAGCTGCTCGCACCTTCTGGTATAAACTGTTCCCGTGCAGAGGATCTGGGGGTCCTGCAAAAACTGAGGGCAGAGAAGGCAGAAAGGAGCAGGCTGTGCTGACCACCCTGAGGGAGCTCCTAAGGCCCACTCCTCCCAGACATCAGCCACCCCTCCCCTCTCCTCCACAGTTGGTTGGGGTCCCCTTCCTCAGGGCCCTGCACAGGCCACGCTGGAACAGACCCTGGGCATCCCCCTTGCCCACCCCACATCCTGCCTCAGTTAGGGCACTGTCCACCTAATTGCTCCCACTGGCCCATTCTCTCTTCCCAGATGCAGTGTGAACTGACCAGGGTTCACAGAGTCTCTATCATGGCCTAACGGGCCCTACTCGGTCCAGCCTGCTTATCCCAGCCTTGGCCTGGGTTAAAGGCTTCACTCCTAGTAAATTGGGTATTCCTACGTCACATCAAATCACCCCTTTCTCTGCCTCAGGGCCTCTGCATGTGCGGGAAGGCACCACAGCACTCCTCTGCATGCCTACTCCACCTCATCCTTTCAGAGCCGAGAGCGCCTTCCCAGAGAATCCCCTGGTGGGGGCCTCCAGCACAGACAGATTTCTCTTTACCCCTCTTTGCAGGTCCAGAGCAGTCAATATCCTTCTCCCTACCACCCAAGGTGCTTGGCGTTCCCTGTGCTGGAAGCTCATACCTGTGGCTTCCTGGATTAGAGTACAATTGCGTCTGAGGGTGAGCAGGAAGGATGAGGAGCCATGGCTGCACAGGTAGAGCAAAATCTTCAGCACCTGGGGAGTCAGCAGGAAGTGGGGTGGGCAGGACCCTATACAGGATGCTCAGGGCTGGGCTCAGCCACCTGCCACCCAGACTGTGTGCTCCTCCCCTCTACCCTCAACACCTACAGGCAGGAGCTAGGGCCTGGCCAGCAGCCAGGACTCACCTTGAGCTTCACATGGCCAGAGCTGCTGTCCAGGCGGTTCAGGAGGTATTCCAGTAGGCACTGGCTGCTACCCACTGACTCATGGGAGATTTCTGGGATGCATTCGAGTTAGGAAAGAAACAAGGTGATGCACCAGGCCGTGCTGGCTGAGCAGAGAACCTGCCCTCCTGTGTTATCCACCTCCTTTAGGTCACTCTCCCTGCAGATACCTACACAGGCCTGGTTTCAGGAGGGCTGGAGTTTCTAGGGTCTCCCTGGCCCTCGGTCTCTGAGTTCACTTTCCTCAAAGCACGAGAAGTCCCAATTTGCCCACTGCTCCCACAGGCCACAGGTGCAGTTGGGCTGCATCCCAGGGGCCTAATGCACAGTGTCTCAGCTTCCAGACCCCACCCATGTCACATTACTGTGATAAAGGAGTTGAGGCTGCCCACAGCAGGCAGAACCTCCAGGAATCCCAGGTGCTGCACCAGGGCCCCTGCCATCCCCTCTGCTCACACTGGAGATGTCAAGGAAGGATACTAGCAATCTCTTCAAACAGGTACCCTGGACATGGGACATCATCGTCTGAGGTTCCCTTCAGGAGAATTGGGAGCTGCAAGGGAATAAGAGCCACAGAAAATCACCTTCTCACAGATGGTGAGACTGCAGCCACCAAAGGTTACAGAAACGGGAAGTGCTCTCATTGTTGACATGCTGGCCTGGGGCAGGACCTGAAAGAGGCCAGCCTCATTCTACCCACCATAGGGAGCCTGCAGGATGGTCTCCTCTGAATAGTCACTGATAAGTGGCTTCAGGAGAGAGGAGAATCAGTGATGACCCTCTATCTGGACAAGATGAGGGTCAGCCCCAGATTCCCGCAGTTTTTGGTAAGGCGATTTGAAGGTACCTTTAATATACCTACTTATGGACTAGAAGAAGCAAAATGTTCAAAGCTGTGACACTAACCTGAACACAGATAGGCAGAATCAGAACTCAGTTCAATTAACTCCACAGCTTCTTAGGAATAATCAAGCTGTGGGTTTATGTTCACACATCAGCCCAGACTCTTTGTTTATGTTACCTGCTTATCAGGAAAAGATGCCATTTATGAGGCTGAAAACTGGAAGTGCCTGTTCTATTTTTCAATACAGTGTATGAGGGGGGGGTCAAAGACATTTAAAATGACAAGTACGAGGACCCTGTCAGGTCTTGAGCACAGAATACAGTGTGAATGCCAAGCACCTACAGTCACAAATACAGGTAAAAGATAACTCGTGTGGGTATTCCGAGGCTGTGGGCACACATCACTCAGACACACCACACCATGAAGGGGGCCCGGAGGGAGGGCATAAGGACTCCCTCCGCCCGAGCCCTGCCCAGGAGTCCAGACCTCCCTGGGATTGCAAAGGCTCTGAGGCTTCAGCTTGAGAAAGCTGAGGGCTGTCAAAGGACTTTACGTTTTGTTCTGAGGAGCAGCTGGCAACAGGCCCCGGCCGTTCTCTTGGAGATCTACAACCCGCCCGCCGCTGCCTCAGTCCGAGGTGGCTTCATCTCCTACATTGTCGCCGGGCCCAGGACATCCCCGCAACTTGCCGTCTCGTGTTCTCCCGCGGTCGAAGCGAGCTCGCCTTCCTTTCACGCTGCTAAACTGTCCCCGCCACTCCAGTGACGTGCCGGAGCCCGGACATCAGCGAGCCAAGGTGCCCTAACTCACCCAGTGCAGGAAGCTCAGACGATCCCGCAGCGCTGGTGGGGCAGCCATGGTCCAGATGACCTCCCGGCCTGACCCGCTTCCGCCAGGCTGAGATTCTCCAATCTCCGCACGGCTCTGGCTGCAACAGCCAATTACTAGCGGGAGGCGGGCCTTAAGGGCGGCTTCATGAACAGTTTGAGCCTGAACCAATCCGAAGTCCCAAACTAGAGACAGACCAGGCTAAAAACCAATTGTAGTGCTAAAAGCCAGGACATACTGGCCAATCATGAAGAGTAGACGGGATTATGGCCGGAAGCGCAGGATGGTCAAGCAATGGACGCCGGAAGAGGGCGGGCCTAAAATGGCGGCCTCCACGGGTGCCCGGAAGAACCTCTCATGTCAGGGAACGGAGCGGTGTGGCGACGCGTGCGGAGCCGTTTCCGCGCTTTCCCGGAGCATCTGGCAGCCTGCGAAGCCGAGGTAAGGACCTGAGAGCTGTGCCGTGCCTGCAGGTTAGGAAGGGCCGGTCGGGCCTGACGTGGCCGGGGGTGGGGGTCAGGCGGTGGCTCCCTCAGGCTCCCGTGACCGCACCCGTCCCTTCGCAGGCCGTGGCGTACGGCAAGTGCGTGCAGGCCTCCACCGCCCCAGGCGGCCGCCTGAGCAAGGACCTTTGTGCACGGGAGTTCGCGGCGCTGCGGAGTTGCTTCGTCGCTGCGGTAGGTGGGCGCTGCCCCTTCCCTTCCCTTCCCGCGGACCGTCCCGGCCTGCCTTTGTGTCCCGCCCGGCCCGGAGCGGAAGGCTGACCCTGGCTCGCCGGGCAGCGTCTGTAACCCGGGGAGACCGCTAACCCCGGAAAGGCCCAGGGGCGATGTAGCGGGAAGCGCTGTCGCCACGGGCAGGACCCCGACCCTGGACCCTGAGCGAGTCCCCGGCTTTCGTGTCTACCCTGGTGGGGCCACTCGCAGGCCTGCGAGTGGCCCCTGACCTGCCAGGCACACCTTTCATAGAGGAGAAAAGGGAGTTCGTAGATTCTACCGAGACTCTACTAAGAAATGGCAGGTTCTCAAAGCCTCCGCTGGTTACGGTGGGAACAGCAGATGGCCCAGGACGGGGGGCGCCACCTGCCGATGGAGCTTTAACCACAGGATTTTTGGGTTGTCGTTCTGAGCCTGATTCTCAATGACAGCGTCACTGGGCCCCACCTGGAGCAGCCCGATTCAATGGACCGCCTGTTTCCAGGGAGATCCTAACGAAAACTGGATTGGGGGAGGGTAGTTGGGACAAGAACTAAGCGCAGTCTGTTACCGGAGCAGTCTCTTGGTGCCCCAGGACTGCCCTAAGCAGACTGGCAGAGCACATGGTAGGTACATTTCTTTCGGTCTTGCGCTCACTTTCTGGAAGGCTGGGAAAACTCATCCCTTGCTTGTGGTTGTTGTGGGCCCAGCCTGCGACCAAGAGGTGGGTCCTTCATCAGAAGTAGCATTTTTTGTCCTACTGACTGGCTTCCTGACTTTCAGGGAGTTCCTGACTTTTGAGTCTGCTGTGAGGGGAGAGGCACGCAGGCAGGCCGGCAGACAGGCCTTCACTCGGAGGTTCTTGGCTAGCAGCTCTCAGGGGCATACATGTCTGAGGGAACGATCAGATACACACAGATTTCTCTTTAGACCCTATCCTTGGCCAGGCATATGAGTTATTGATCAGGTATCTGGCCATCTGTGACCCCTACCTCCCTGACACTCCTTCATCTGGATTAAATAAAGACCCTCAGGAGCCCCTGCCCAGCACCTGGTGGGACCTTCTTCTGTCACAGGAGCCAGTCACCATCGTTAGACAGACTGAGCTCAGCTGGGACCCTCCAGGATCCCTCTCAATGACAAGCCTCTGCTCCTCAGGGAGTGCTGCCTGGGGAGGTGTACAGCTTGCACTGGGACTCAGACTCCAGCCCCTGAGCACTGTATGAGGGCCAGACCACTTGGCTATCTGTGAGCTCTGGTCTTTGGGGGAAGGGGTTCCACTGCCCTTGGCAACAGCATGTGACCCAGTGCAGTATGTAGGGGCCTGCATGGGGTCTGGTGTAGCAGTGACACCCAACAGTGAGCCCCAGCCAGCCTGGTCCCCACCACGCACCAGCCCCCAAGCTGTGTGTAAGGTGTTTGGATGAATGTAGCATTTGGTGTGGTAGCTTTCTTATTTTTGAGTAATACCTAACTTAGAAATAAGCAATTCAGACGAAATGCTTTTTCTTTCAGGCCAAGAAGAGCCTGAAGGGAGGCTCCTAGGAAAGACCCTGAGCTCCCCGCTGAAGAAGTAGGGGTGGCAAAGTTCGCAGTGACCCTGTGTGCTTTCCTCACCAGCATGGGCCTTGGGCAGGACAGGAATTTGTTTTCTGGCACTTTGTGCAGGAGGATCTGAGTTAGATTAAGATGTAACCAAACCCCAGTAAAGACTATTGAACCTCACACAGCTTTGTGTTCACTGTATCCTGGCCGTGCTGTATCCTGGGAATCTGGCCTCGCCTAGGGATAGTGGACCCTAGGACACCCCCCCGCCCCGCGCGCTTTGAAAAAGCTGGTGGGTCTGGGCTGTGAACTCTGCCACAGCACCCCCACCTAAAGACGTTTTCACTAAAAATATGTCATCTACATCTGGTGAAACCATGAGACCAAACCATGAACTATGTCATCTGAATATTGTCTAGGACATACCAAAGGAGAAAGCGCTACAGCAGCCTGAGAGATGGGCGCCTCTTGAGAAGGCTTTCCTGACTATTGCAGCCACGGGTCTGGCATGCTCAGCCCCTCCACGCAGGGACAGCCACGCCCCTGCAGCCCATCTTTGCTCCCCAGAGCTGTGGTACGCGGTAGGCAGGTCCTGCCTCCCCCCCCCCGTCCCCCCCAGAATCTAAGGCTAAACCCAGTAGTGCCACACTCAGAGTGCAGTGCAACCCAGGCGGGCCACGGGATTCCGCAGACCTGAGCACCACCTGCTGCTGGGTGTTGTGGGGACAACTGAGGCCCTCCCTCCTGGCTGTGGAAGCTGCAACCTGTGCCTGCTCAGATCCCCAGTGCCAGAGCAGGGCCAGGGCCCCAGGCACTGCAGCCTTGGGCTGCAATCTGTGCTTCCATGTCATCAAAACACAAATCCAGGGCTGGCCTGACTCCCCCAGAGCTAAGCCACGTCTCTGGTACAAACCAGGAGCTCATGGGACATGTGGCCTCCGGGTGGCGTAGGGTTGCCTTTGTGCAGCAGCCCAGGACCAGCTATGTTGTGGGCCACCAGCCAGGGCAGGGCGCAGTCCTCTGGGACCAGCATGTGCTCACCTGGCCTTGGGTGGAGCCCATTCCATCCTGGAGCCACCACAGCTGGGTGAAATGTAGGGTGGGTGGCCACCCATGCATCTCGGAAGCACTGCCTGGTGTGCAACCCAGGTCCAGGCCTCACTGGACAGGTACCCACTCCCAACCCAGCTGAGCCCCTCAACAGCCCCTGCCACCTTGCTGTCTTCCCAAAGACTTTTTTGTTTTTTGTTTTGAGACAGGGTCTCACTGTGGAGCCCAGGCTGGCCTCAACTCCTGGTGATCCTCCTGCCTCAGCCTCCTGAGTGCTGGGATCCACAGGTGTGGTCCCTTAGGACACCCCTGTGCAAATCCTTCCAAACTGGGCAGGTACTGCCTCCTGTGGTGGCAGGCAGGACCTCCCCTTCTCACAGCCCTCATGGCCTGGGCTCCAAACTCAGCTCTCTGGCTTCCTGGACCCCTCTGGTTGGCCATGTTACCCTAGATTTCCTCCCTCAGCTCCTTTGGCCTTGCTGTCTTCAGTACACCCGGCCCCCAGTCCGGCCATGACTCTGAGGGTGGGCTGTCGGCATGCAGCAGACGGCTTCCACTCTTCCGCGGCCACACTGCTGCATGCACACGTGCATGCACTTGGGGCTGGGTTGCAGTCTGGGCCGCTTCTGTGGTCTGGAAACTCAAAGTGTGTGATGGAGCACAGCGCAGGCAACCCGCATCGTATCCGCAGGGCCGGGGGCCACCTGCTAACTTGGTAAAAGCAAGAGTGCGCTCTGACTTGACACGCTAGGTGCTGTAGCCTCTGAGGCTGAGTTCACGTGCAGGGCTGTGGCGAGGCTGGGCCTGGCTGAACTGAGAACAAGGAGACACCTCAGGGGGCAAGACAGGCCACAGCCGAGGCCACCTGGGGACTTTCTGGATAGTTTTCCTTAATTAGCATCGGCTGTTGCTCTGAGGGGTCCTTTAACCCCTCCCAAGATCCTGCTCAGGCTTCCTGCATTGTCCACTCAGCTCCTTGCTTGTTCTGATTAAAGACGGGCTGCCCAGGGTCAGCCGGCCCGTGGCTGGCAGAGTTAGGAGCTCTGCCGAGGATCTCACTCCTCCTGCAGCCCTGAAGGCCATGCCGCGTGTCTCATTCCTTTGGGCCTTCACGGTGCACCCATTTGGGGGGTGGGGGTCTAGGCACAGACCCTAATGCCACAGCACTGTATAGGCCTCATAGGCCAGGCTGCGCACCCCTCAAAGGCCCGTGGCCCCTGATGCTCAGAAGGGCCACATTTGACCACAGCTGCTATAAATGTTCGCTCCTGGGTAAGACCTCAAGTTCCTGGAGGCGCCACCCCTGGCCCCTCATGGTCACTCCAGCTGTGTGGAGCCCATGCTGCTGCTGCTGCTGCTTGGAGGGGGTCACCTGTGGGGGATGGTGCTGCTGTAGGGTGCACCTGGCCCCGTGTCTGCACCAGCAGCAGCTAACTGAAGCGGATCCCTGCCCAGGCGCCCCACATCTCTCGGGGAGACTGCCCTCCCTCCCCTAGGGCTGCTGCTGCGAGGGGCAGAGAGGCTGGCAGGGGAAGGAGCGGAGTGCTGAGGGGTGGCCAGGGCAGGGCATGGGCAGGGCCAGTCGAGTCTGCCTGCTGCCTGTTCCAGTCAGGATACCTGGAGAACAGGAAGCAGGTAGGAGGACATCCAAGAGGAAACAACCCAGATCCGGATTCAGCAGCATCAACCAGAGCGAGACCCCACACGGGGCACAGTCCCTCTGGTGAACAGCACCTCAGTCAATGCAAAGGATGCAGCCAGACGTGTCGTGTCGGCACAGGCCTTAATCCCAGCACTCTGCAGGCGGAGGCAAGAGAATCACAAGTTTGAGCCTAGCCAAGGCAACTTACTGAGAGTCTCAAATTTTTAAAAAGGGCTGAGGACATAGCTTAGTACAAAGGCCCTGGGTTCAATCCCCAGGATTGCAAAAAGAAAAAAAAAAGACCTGGGACCCAGGCCCCTGGCCGGGCCAGCCAACCTGTGGGCGGAGCCCTGGCCCCTGCCTGGCCCTCCCGGGGCTCCGCAGGGACAACTCGACTGTGAGCCGTCCCACTCCTTCTGGTCACTGTCCAGTCTGCAGGGTACTGAGTGACATGTTTGAGGAAATTATGAGAAAGTCGAGAAAGGGTTTTGTCAGCTCCAGGGAGAACATGCCGGGTGCAGGCCAGGGCTCCCTGAAGCATTCACAAACATGGTCCTCCCATGGCCCTGGTGGCAGGTCGGGGACACAAGCCAGGCTCTTGCACCCTTGGCCTGTATATCTCAAGCCCTCCCTGGGCCAGGGCCTGTCAAACCCAGAACGCCCTCCCTGGCTATGAGGGGACAACACATCCACGCTCTTCTGCCTCACCTCAGAAGCGAGGCCCAGAGGCTCTGCTGACCAGCATGGGAAAGGGAGGCTGGCCTGGGGGCAGCCCGGTTCTGGCCTCGAGCCCACGCAGGGCAGACAGAACGCTTGAGTACTAGTCACTGCCATAACAGGTGTGTGGTGCACCTATAATCCCAGCACCTGGGAGGCTGAGGCAAGAGGATCACTGTGAGTTCAAGGCCAGCCTGGACTACATAGTGAAGCCCTGTCTCAAAAAGACTAAAAAAAAAAAAAGTTGCAACTTCAACAACTGGCCAGACGGTGCGCGAGGCTCGCCGGTCACAGGGCAGGCCACGCCCAAGTAGCAGGCATCCAAGATCGCCCGGTTTGCAAGTCCTGTGAGGTCTGGGTTGGGGCGCCGTGCCCCCTCCCACGTCTCTCCCTGCTACCATCCAGAATCCCGAATGAGTTTTCCTCTAGGAATGAACCATCACCAACTGGACTCACCACATATCAAGGGTTTTATTTTTCAAAGAGCAGATGCCAGAGCGCGTACAGGTGACAGAAGCCTGCGCAGCCGTGGACTCACTTTCTGCACCTCTCCAATGCCAAGGCCCAGGGGAGGGCACGGTGCCCATGGGGCTCTCCTGTGCTCCTGGGACCCTGGCAGCATCAGGACTGTTCCAGGGCAAGGCAGTTCTCAGAGCCCCAAGATGGCCCGGTCCTGGTGGTGTCAAAGGCGCACGGCAGCAGTGACCCAGCTCTCCTGGACACAAGCAGGGCCTTGTGCCACTGCACTGAGAGCTGCCTGGGGTCGCATGGGCCCAGCAGGTGCAGACGAAGTGGCCCTCGAAGCGGGCAGTGACAGCGCGGCGGCACACAGCGCAGATGGGAGGTTGTTAGATGCCACAGCCCTTGGCGAGTGTCTTGGACACAAACTTCCTGGGGATCAGTGAGTGTGAGCCAGGGAGGGCGGCTGCTCATGGCTCAGGGGCCCCCACTGGGCCAGCACTGTGTGGAGTGCTCAGGCCTCCTCGGGAGCCGCAGGCAGCTGTTTGATCTGCCGGCTGTGGAGGACCTGCAGTGCGTTTCCGGGGGCCTGGTGGAGCTGGGTGTCCAGGGCGCTGCGGAGGTCATTGACGGGGATGTCTGGGAGGGGGTTAAAGTTGATGATGACCCCGTCCCTTGGGGCCGGCTCACCCTCTGAGTGAGGGCCAAGAGCCCGCCGCCTCCTGCGAAGGTCAGAGCCAGCTTGCAGTTTCAGGTCTCGCTTGAGCTTGGCATTGTCTGGCTTCTGAGCCTCAGGGACTGCGAGTCTGGGCCCTGGCTCAGGGTCTGACCTCTGCCTGGTCTCCTGGATGGCAGCCTCCTCCCCAGCTCGAGGCTGTGAGCGAGGAGTAGGTGCGTGGTCTCCTCCGAGGGACTCCTGGTTTGCTTTTAGGTGACCACCCTGGTCCCCATCAGAGTTGGCCCAGGGCTCCCGCTGACCCAGTCCAGCCTGGGGCTGAGGGGCCATGCCTGCCGGCCTGCCAGATGGGCCCACAGCAGGTCCTAGGTCTGACTGCCTGGATTTCATGACAGTGTCTCCAGCATCTGCGCCTGCCCCGGCCTCAGCCCTGCCAGCCTCTTTCTGAGTGCTGGCTCTAGGGGCTGATGCTTTCTTTCCAGTTTGCTTCCTATCCTGGTTCTCCCTGGGGACTTCCTCAGCATGGAGTCTCTCTGCATTCCCAGGTGCCTCCGTGGGGTCCAACTTGGGCACTGGCTGCGGGTCCTGGGCCAGCAGCTTCCCAGCCCTGGCTGCCTCAGGCACAGCGCCCTTTTGGTTCTTGTTCAGCTTGGCCTGGGCTGCCTGGGGCTCTGTGTCAGGATACCCGGCCTGGTCTCTTCCCACAACCAGCCTGGGCTCCTCTGGATCACGCTGGCCAAGCTCTTGGGGTGGAGCAGGCCGGTTCCCCGGGGCTCTGAGCACGGGTTCCATGGGCTGTGGAGGGGGGTTCTCCACCACCTCCCCAGCATGCCCATCGCGAGCCTCCTTCTCCTGATCTCTGGGGACAGCCACCCCAGGCTCTGGTTGCATGTCCCCTGCAAACAAAGTTGTACACAGTTTAGCTACAGAAATGAACACAAGCTGTGGATGCAGGAACTGAACGGAACAAACTTTCAAGCAGTTAAGCATTAAGAATCCAAACCTCAATTCACACTGTAGGACTTCAGGCCACCAAGGCTCAGATCTGCCCTGCAGGGACACTGGAGATACCCTCACCAGGCCAGCTCCTGTCGCCTCCCTAGGCCAGGCCTGCCGCAAGCTCTGCCCTGCCCTGCCCACGGCCCCACCTACCCTGCCGGGCCTTGTCTTCCTCGTCCTCCTGCCGCTGCTGGTGGATCTCCTTGTGCTGCTCCTCAATCACAGCCAGCAGCTTCTCTTGCTGGTCCAGCAGGCGCTTCTGCTGCACCTGCTGCTCTTTGATCACCTGCAGCAGGACGGCGTGGTCCAGCATCTCTGCCCTGCCAGCTTCTGCTAAGGACACACAGCGCCAGGATGCATGACTGGCCATGTGGCACCACAGTGTGACCCAGGCACACGCAAGGAGCCTACCTGTGACATCCCACACTGGCAGTGCTGTCTCAGCAGCCTGCTCGCGCAAGCACACAGGAAAGTGTTCAACCCAGTCCCCAGAGCCTGGGCACCCCGGGCAGCCTGCTGGGCAGGCACAGCTGGGTCTGGCCTCACCCCCACCCCAGGCCTCTCTGGAGGCTGCCCTGCCTGCCCTGCTGCTGTGGATCCAACAGGCAGGTGGCCTGGTGGCCTCAAACACTGCCCAGCACTTGCCAAGTACTTGTGTCCAGTGGCCCCCTCGAGGGACTGTGCTAGCACTGGTACGGTTATCTGGGCTGGATGATCTCCCCCAGCTCACAAGTGTAGTTGTTCTAAAACAAGCATTAAGAAAATAAAGCTACTATTTGGGAAAAGAACATTCATACTTGAAGGAAGTTTTTTCCAGGTTTGGTGGGGGCGCGAACATCTACAGTCCCAGTTTACTCAGGAGGCTGAGGCAAGAGATAGTTCAATGCCAGCAGGGCAATAAGGAAGAAGACAAAGGAAGACAGGAAGGGAAACAAGAAAGGGAAGGGAAAGAGGACATTTCCTCCAAGATGAGAATTTAAAAAACAAAAACCATGTTCCCTCCCCTTTTTTTGCAGTACTGGGGTTTGTCCCAGGGCCTCGCATATGCTAGGAAAGTGGTGTTCCTCTTCAGTAGCACACAAAGGCCAGGGCATGCACAAGGCCACGGCCAGGGGCCAGCACACAACTGCTGACATGGCTCCTGACTGCTCACCAGAGCTCAGCAAGTCCCCTGGAAAAGGAGTCACGCACCGCACCAGAGGGCAGGGGAGCCGGAGACCAGTCTGGAGAAGGCTAGGGCTCATGCCAGCGGTGTCTCCCTGCGGACACAGTGCTTGGACTGCCAGCTGCGGAGGGAGCCGCCCTTCACTGCAGTCTGCCGGCACCGGCATTTGTGGGCCGCAAGAGCCACGGCCTATGCAGTTTTTACAACAATCATTATAAAACCAGGAATCTTTGAAAGAGGATGGTTAGGTGCACGAGTTCAAGTCAGGAGGAAGAAGAATGCTTGGCAAGCAGTCAGGGTGAGGGTCGCAGCGAGGGCCCCGTGTGCCCTGCACAGCCTGATGGGTGGCCAGGGCAGTTCAGGTCAGCATCATACCCACCCCCCAGCCCTGTCCAGACCCCAAGGGGCTAGGGCAAGGACACGCAGGTGGGCGGGCCAACAGAGAGGTCACTGCAGCTGACCGTGTGGAGGGGGGCAGCCTGCTCCCTGCTGACGGCCAAGGTCCAGACCCCTGCACAGGAAAGGCCCCACACACCCCTGCAGACGGCCCTGAGCCCACAGGCCAGCTCACCTCGTAGTCCGAGAGCGGTGAGTGTGCAACCACCTGGTACAGAGAGGGCGCCCACATGCCACTGGCCTCCCTTAACCCGCTGTGTGAGGACCCAGAAGGGCAGGACCCTACCTCACCTGCTCCTCCCTGAGGACTAGATCTGGGGCGGGCATGAAGGCGCCATGTCCAGCTGAGCTGCACAGGACAGATGTGAAGCAGTATGGAGGTGGCAGTCTGCCGGGATCAGAGTCCCTAGAAGCACTGGCACGCACACAGATGGGATGCTGAGGCGCATGAGGAACGTATAAGCACAGGCCATGCACATGGGAGCAGGGACATGCAGGGCCCCATCTCTGACTCAGTGGTACTCTAAGCATCCCTACCGGCAGACACCTTCAGCTGCCCTCTGAGGACAGCAACGTCACAGAGGGCTGAGAAAAACTGAGGCACTTGTAAGGGAGGGCACATAAGCTGGACGCCAAGCCCCGGGGCGGGGTGCGGGCCAGGCACTGGGGGCACCTGCAGACCCCGAAAGCGCACTTCTCATCTCACACACCCCTGTGAGTCGTACCTGCTACTATCTTTTTAATTTCAGCTGTTTATCCCGTTGAGAGGCATACGGAAGAAAGGCAGAATAGGAAACTGTGAAAAGTCTCTCAGAAAGAAAAACATCAAAGAATCAAACAGGTTTAGGTAACAGTACAGGCATTAGAATCAATTAATATAACCAGAGGCAAAAATACTAAGTGTGGAAAAGTTCTCCTGTTAGCTTGTGAATGCCAGGAACCTAACGTGTCCCCTTAGGTTCTACCTTCTAAGACTTCAGGGTTGGCCTTCGAGCTGGAACGGCTGCTCATACCTGCCTGCCGGGTCCCACACCTGGGACGGCGGTCCTGAGGCCACAGTCTCTGCTGGGGGCAGACCCAGGGGAGTAAAGCCAGGGCCCTAAGACAGTGGCAAGCCCTACACTGCGAGGCAAGCTGGTGCGGAGGCAGCCAAAACACCACCAGGTGTGGCCCAGGAGAACTGAGCAGTCCACACCACCCCCCCAGGCAGGGTCAGGCCCCCAGCACCCAAGCATGGTGGCTGTGTCCTGAGGGAATGGTGACACATGGGCACGAGGCCCAGCCAAGCCTGTGGAGTCACCAAAGAAAATGGATGAGGAGGGGTCACCAGCGAGGCATCAGGACAGCCACCACCATGTCCCTGGCAGGACAGGGGGCAGTACAAGGAGAGGGCACAAAAAGCCAAAACAGGCACAGAGGTGCAGCAGATTCAGGACGAGTGGCAGATGTGAACCTCTGAGGACAGGGGCCGAGCTGGACTCCAGGGCTGGGGCTCCAGCAGGACCACTCCAGTCAAAGCCCCTCCATGCGCCCAGGCAAGGCAAGGCCCCAGCCCGAAGAGTCTTCACATCTGGGCGCACTATCGCCTACACCCGGCTGGCTTTAAACACCCCAAGTACTGGAAATACTAACATACCTGCTTTAAAATGAAGTAAAAATTCTAATTAAAAGCCATATGACAAAGCAACAGATTTCTTTTTAAGGGTTTGAGAAAGGGAGATAAATAAAATGTTCCTAAGGGAACACCAGGGAGAAAGCTGTGGGCAGCGGCAGAGGGGAGTCCCTGAAGATGCTCCCGAGAAGGACAGGGGTGCAGAAGCCGAGCTGGCCGCCCCGCCCACCCGCCCTGGGCCCGGCCTCACCCTCCAGCTTGCTGCCGGTCTGGTCTCCTGGCTGCTCCACAGCCCGCTCCGCATCCCGCTGCTCCCGCGGCGGCAGCGCAGCCCCCGGAGGCAGCCTCTGCGCCGGGAGGGGCACCTTCCCACCTGCACAGCGCAGCAAGCGGGCCTCAGGCTTTGCAAAACGACAGCAGGGGCGGGGCAAGGGAGGCAGCAGCTGTTTCCTAAAATGACTCTCTGTTGCCGCCCTTCCCCCCACAGCACAGTTTATATTCAACCTGATGATTACCAAGGAAGTAATAAAAAAATATTTAACAATCTCATAGGCCGTGGCAGTGAGCCAATGTTAACTACCTTCGCCAATTAAAATGCAAGTCCTGTCCTAACCAGCTCTTAGATGGCACTTAACAATGTGTTACCTGTCAAGCGCTCCCGCGTCATCCCGTGTGCGCCCAGACACACGAGAACAGCGTGGCACCTGACACTTAGTGGTCTGGCAAACAACTGCGTGACGGATATTAGAGTAGCTGTCAGGCCACCAGACTCTCAGCTTTCTCTGCCAGCTGCCGAGGAGGCTGCTACATGCTCATGCTAACCTCGTGAATGGGAAAGAGATGGGGCAGGAGAACAATCGACTCTCCTGGCCTCCCCCACCCGCCGGGCCCAACACCCTGCCCAGGAGAGTCTCCCGCAGCAAGCCCCAGGCTGACACCCACCAGGGTTGCTCTCCACCACGACGTTCCCGGTGTCCCCTGCAGCGCCATGCGGGGCTTCCTCCCCTTCCCCTGCTGCCCTGGCCTTCTCCTCTGCTGACAGGGCTACCCTGGGCCCTGGATCATGACCTGGTCCAGGGTCCTCCTTCCTGGCCTGGACAGCAGGCTGACCATTTGCCTCGGCGACCTGCTGGTGGTCTTTAGGAAGAACCCCCACAGCCCCTAGGGACTGGGCCTGTTCAGGGCTCTTTCCAGCCTCTCCCCTCTCGGGTCCCTTCTCTCTCTCCAACTTGGGTGGAGGTGGCGCCATCTGTTCCTTGCCCCCGGGAGCTCCGCCGTCCATGTGTCTGGAAGGCAGCTTGTTCTCTTCTGGTCCTTCTTGGTCTTGACCCTCATCCACCACCACCCTGTCATGAGGAACAGGAGGCTCATGGCGGTGGGCCTCACCCAGAAGGACAGCAACACCTGGAAGGGGGATGAGGACAGTTGTGGGGTCAGGCTGAGGAGGGGGATCCCCACTTTCCCTTCCCAGGGAACCTGCATTCTGGCCCCTGACAGTGTGACATGGGCCAGCAAGCACCGCTGCCTGTGGAGCCCAAGCTCAACTGGGTGAGGATGGGCTATTTCTGGAGTCCCAGGAGGTACAGTGCACAGTGGCTTTGGCCAAGGGGGACGGGAAGATGAGGGAGATGGAGGCATGCAGCCCTGAGCATCTCTGCAGGCTACCGGAACCTTCTCTCTGCCCTTCAGCCCCAGTGCCACCCACCTTGGCCAGGGCGATCAAGCTGCGCAGCCTCCTGCTTTTCTGCAGCCTCTTCCCCACCGGGCATGTCCACGGGGCCCTTAATCTGGGCCGGCTCCAGCTCCTCCTTCTCCTCCAGCAGCTTCGGCTTCTCCCGGCCATCCTCAGCCACATCCACGACAGGGTCCTGGGCTGGAAGCAAGGCACGCGAGCTGCCCACCCTTCCCCACCGCCCCCCATCGTTGACGGCAGGGACTGGCGCTCCCCTGGGTTGTGGTCATATTTCCCAGCCAAATGGAACAGTCTAACCAGTCATTTTTCCTGCTCAGTTATTAGCATCTAAACAGAAGACTGTCATATTTCATGTGTAGTCATAACAAAACTATGTCAAAATGCAGTTTACATGTAACTAGGCACAGGTCACAGAATGTAATACTCAGCTGTGGCCACCAGGGGGCGGCACAAGCCCACTGAAGGCCTGTATCTCCTAAGGGGCTCCTTTGCAGTAGCCACCCCCAGCCTGAACCCCTCTCCTGAAAGGCTGGGGACGAGAGTGGCTGTAAGGGAAATAACGTTAGCAGTGTGCATCTGCAGCCCTGGCAGCCTCTTACTGCTGATGGGGGAAATTCACACCAAAAGGACCAGAACAAAAGGGGACCGCTTACGCCGCTGCCCATGGGCCCTGCGCCCCTTGAGAGCCAGCACTGGCTCTCCATTCAAAGACAGCACTTCCTGCGTGCTGGGCAGACACGATGGAACCTAAGGAACTAACCTGGGAGAAAAACAGCTTGGGAAAGTAATCATTTCAGCCCAAAGGCCCAAAGCCACCTCTGTACCCTCTCCCTAGACTCAAGTCACCCCAGAAGGGGAGCAGAAGTATGGGGGAACCTGAAGAGGTCACTGTGGCCAAGGACCTGGGGAAGTCAGGTGGAGAGGAGTCACACACAGCCCTGCTGGGGACAGCAGACGGGCCTGATGCCAGCCTGGGGCACCTGACCCGGCATCCTAGCCTAGAGAGGCAGAACTGTGGGCAGAGGGGCTATGCTTTGTTTTGGGGGAGCCGAGACTCTGAGGCAAACCAGAGGACAGCACCTCCCCACTGGGTGACAAGAGGGCCACAGTGGGCAGCTTGGGCTCCACAGTGTGGCCAACTCACTGGTGTGGCTGCACAGATGTCCATCACTCAGTTACCTCTCCGACAGATAGCCCTGTGTGTGAGTAAAAAGTGGCCATCAACCCAGAGGGTCTTCCGCGCCCCTGCAGAGCTGAGAGGGGTTGGGGAAGCGGACAACAAAACGTCCCCCACAGGACAGAGCTGCCTCTGGCAGTGGCCTCAGCAGGAAACAAACCCATCATGTACTGGGCAGGGAGTGCCTGCCGTTCCCTGGTTGTCAGGGCTCAGCCCGCTTCCTGCACAGGACAGATACAGGGGTGAAGTCCCTCCTTGGAAGTCCTCCAAGGAGTGTTGCTGGACTCCCAGGCAGGGCCTGAGAGGCTGCAAAGGCCTCTTGGCTCACACCTTCCAGCAGCCGCCTCAGCCCAGCACCTTGCGGCTACTGGCAGGCAGCAGATGTGGCCTTTTCCAGAACGGAACCAGCCTTTCACCACGGACAGCTGGCTAGCAGGGCCTCCTAGCTGCAGAAAAACTAACATAAAATCAGTGGCTAAGAAGACCCCTGTGCTCTCTTTGCTTTTGATCCCAAGGCCACCAGTGTGCACCAGCCCACAAGGTCACAGCCAGGAGCTCCTCAGAGAGTGCAGACAGGGCTTGAGGAAGGAGACAGGGCAGGCACCCAGCTATGCGAGCACACTGTTACTATGCTGAGGGACTCTGCTCAAGGGGACGGAAAGCGTCCCTGCTACCCTGGTCTCTCATGCAGCCTCTGGTCACTGGAAACCATGGCCTGCAGCAGAACCAGGAAAACTTCACATTTATTCTGCATTCTCCTCGCTGCTGGGGTGACAACATAGTTCTCAGCTCTCCCCACACGCAGGAATGCTGACCTGGTGCCATGCCTGCCCTCATCTCCCAGGACCAGCAAGGGGAGTGTCCCAAAGCTTGTGGAGGTTGGGGCTCAGAGCCCCATCTCTGGAGTCAGACACTTTCGGGGTGGCATATCCCATTCCTCAAGGGAAAGAGGCAACATCCAGTGTGGCCCCGACCACTATGCTGGAGCCAGCCTCTAACTCCCAAGGACAGGCAGGAAGGCTGGGCGGCAGGTGGACCCCTGCTCCAGGACAGCTGAGGGTCACTGGCACCACCTGCTGCCACTGTGTCTTATGGCCAGTAAAGCTGGGAAGGGCCACCTCCCGCTGCCAGCCCCAAAAGCAGCAATGTGGGAATACAATCCCCATATCTCACTGACAAGCTCCCACCAGCAGTGAGGAGGGCCCCAGATTCAGGGGCTTGGAGCCCCAAAGCTCCCTGCCCAGGAAGCAGGAGAAACTACTCTGATGGTTTTCTAAAAACCAGCCCTATTTTAGGTACCTTTCATATGTATCTGGTTTCTGCCATGAGGAAAAGGGTTAAGTGCTTGCTTTAAAAACTCAGTCTTCTGCACTCGGCTGCTAGGCCTCGCCATCTCATCTCTTGCAATGGAAGGACATCAGCGACAGCTCCTGGTACCCAGAAGGCGCAAGCAGCCCATGGCCAGTGCCAGTATTGGGCATCAGCCTGAAGGATGCTGCTTGCTCCTCCTCAAAGGTGGGGCAGTGGCCCTGCATTACACAGGCTCCATGCAGGTTAGTACCTGCCGGAAGGCGGCAGCCCTTCCTGCCCCTCGTGGGGGCCCTTCCAAACCCGAGTCTGCAACCTGGCACGGTCATCTCAGATGGCACTGGGGAGATCAGCACCAGCAGGGACACTGAATGAAAACTGTAACAGGAACAGGTGACATGGAGCAAAGCAGCTTTTAAAACGTGCTCAGTGGCTAGCACTCTGCAAGGCTGCAAGTTCAAGCTTAGCCTGGACAACCCAGTGGCTCAGCAAAACCCCGTCTCAAAATAAAAAGGGCTGGAAATGTACCTCAGTACAAAAGTTCCCAGTACTGCCAAAAAAAGAACAAGCAAGCAAAAGCAACCTGCTCAGCGGGGCTCAAGGGATCAGGCTGCCCCCCAGGTGGGAGGGCAGCGTGTGGCGTGGCACCAGGACCAAGGGCTGTGAGCCCTCTTGCTGCCGTAAGACAGAGGGCAGAGTGGGCAGCAGTGGAGGCCAAGGCAGGTCCTAGGAGTGAGTGGAGACGGAAGAGCAGAGGCAGCCACCAGCTGGAGGCACAGGGCACCAGGACACAGCCACGTGTCCACAAGGGCCCACGTCACCTCGGCACCAGGGCCCACTTGTGCAGCCACGCTGCTTGCTCAGTAGGTCCTGCCTCTGGCCTACACTGCTGAAGTCCTGATCTACTGTCCAGCACAGCTGGGATGGGCTGCAGGGGACCAGGATGGGCCAGGTTACACTGCCTCACAGTGCTGGAGGCGGGGAGACAAAGACACAGCAAAAGCTGGAAAACCACAAAATCCAAATCCATGCAGAGACCCTCTGGGGTGCTATCAGGCGTGGAGATGAATGGCCTAATTAGTCTTTTTAAATGGGTAACTGTCTTCTTGAGCTTTTCCAGGGACTTGGCCGTGCTTGCCATAGGCCCACGAGACCATGCATGGGGCTGGTGGCACTTGCCAATCATGCTGTCCCATAGGAGGACAGGACTCGGTCATGGCCATGTGGGCAGGTTCTGTCTGTGGCCTGCACAACATCACACAGCCAGTAAAGGCACTCACAAGTCGGCACAGCCTGCAGTCCTCAGCGCTCACCTAAAAGAGGCAGCGGCTGGAAGACAGCGAGCCTTGCTGCAAGCAGGGGCATGTGGTTCTGAGGGGGCGGTGCACACTGTTACGGCCTCACCGAAGAAATGGAAACCAGATGTGGCCTTGGAGAGCACCAGGTGAGCAGGCAGCCTGCACAAGCCGCAGTGACAGGATGCAGCTGCTGGCCATGGCTAGGGCCACAGTGCTGAATGACCAAGAAACTCACTGCCAGGCCTGCCTGCAACCCGCAGAGATGAGAACCAGGTGGCACCCATTGCTGCGCAGGTGGTCTCAGAGCGCTGCAGGAGGGGCCCTACTGTACTAGGATTCAGCTCCTGGCTCCCAGGATGCCACCCTCTCGCCCTGACTCCTCTCTTCCTTCCACAGCAGCCCAGCATCCGCACCTGCTCTGCCAGGTGGCCCAGAAGCAGCGCCAGACTGGTCCTCCCCAGGAGGACTGAGCCAGACCATCAGGTGGAAAGGGCAGCGGCACCCAGCGGCCGTCGTGTGGATGCCCCTCTCCATCACGCTGGATCGGCTGCAAGACAGCACAAGTGACCTCAGCTTTGATTCTCCAGGGACCCAAGGTGCCCCAGGGCCTGCCTGGAAAGCCCAGCCTGCTTCTTAGTCTGGTGACCAGAGGGAGGAGGACTTTCTTCATCAACCCAGGACAGCACAGGAAAGCACGGGCAGCTGATCAAAGCGCAAGGCCATGCGGAGGGAAAGGCTCTGGGCCCGCCACTCAGAGCAGTCTGCACGCAGGGACGGTGCTGGCGAGGCTAGGCAAGCTCTGACACAGCCAGCCAGACGCCTAAGGTCGCTGTGCTGAGGCAGAGCCCCCAAGAGCTCAGGCACGGCCAACAAGAGTGCTCACTGGGGCCCCCTTCAGGGGACTGTTACTTCTGTCCACCCCAGGAGGTTTGTCTTGAGCAGGTGCCAGAGCCAGCAGCTCCATGGCAACCTGAAACTTGCCAGCAAGGATGGCACTGGTCCCCGCAAGGGCCACCCAGCGTGGGTGGATTTGAATTCAAGCCTCCCTGTATCAGGGACCCAGCCACCTTCGGCTGCACCTATGTGAGTCATAGAACCTGACCATCACCCCCCACTGGCAGCCACACTGCTGCCACTCAGAGCCACCAGGCAGGGCTAGGCCTGGACCTGTGGACCAAGGAGAAACAGGACCAAGCACCAGGACTTTCTGCGTGAGGGAGTGTCAGCTGTGATTCTCTCGGGGGGACTGGTACACAAACAATAAGTGACACGAAACAGTAAAGCTGAGGCGCTGTGGTTGACTTTGTCAAGGAGAAACTAGTGAGAAATTTACATCCTCAAAACAAAAAACAAACATGAGCAACAACGTCCATACACATCTGCACACCCACAGCCAGGCATTGAGATCTCAGCCAGTGTGACACTGTCCCCTGCCCACAGGTGGATGCCACTGGCCAGTCACCAAGGGATGTGTGCCTTAATGGGCGGGGTGAGTGGGGTTCTGCCCACCCCCAGCTCCATCAGCCACGGGATGGAGGCTATGGTCAGAGGAGTGACAGGCTTGGTGCAGAGCCAACAGGCAGTCCAGAAAACACCACCTACAAACTATGGCCCCAGGGGACATGTGGACACTTGCTCTAGGATGGGCCTGGGGCCATGTGCCTACCTGAGAGCCGGGCCACCTCCGCTTTTGCCATGCCATCGGCCTCCCCTCGGCGGCCACTGGGAGCTTCCTTTGCCAAGTCCACAGGAGCCTCTTCGCTCGCAGATAGGGTGGTGAGTGTGCTGACCACCAGGACGCCCAGGCCAACCCAGAGCACCACCTGTACCAGACAGAGACCCAGAAGATACAGACACAGCAGTGAGAACTTTCCCTACCGGGAGCGAGGGAGTGGAGCTGGGGGTGGGGCAATGGCAGGAAGCACAGGCTGGCATCCATCTGGCCTGAGCATGGTGATGCCCAGCAGACAGTGCGCCTGCTGATGGCAAGGAACTGTAACGAAGCCCAGACTGTCACTGTCCCCAAGCCTATCAGAGTCCCCTGCATGCCCGCGTCCTTCCCTCCCTCAGTCAGGACCTCAGTCAAGCCTGCTGGAGCCGAGTCAGCAGAGATGGCAGGGTCAGAGTGGGATGGGGACAGAGTGGAGGCAGAGGGGCTGTGTCTCTGGGAAGCTGCAGGGTGAAGAGGAGCTAGGGAGGACATAGGGACTCCATGTGTGAAGGCTGCAGAGACCCAGGCCCTGATCCAGCTTCCCGAAAAGGGGCCAGGTCTCCTGACTACATAGCAAGAGGAGTAAGAATCCCAGTGCCACTATCCAACTTGGGGGTGTCCATGGCACATATCAAACTGCATGTGCCCTGACCCCCCGGAACAGGCCCTGTGCAGAGGACACAGGATACAGGGGTATGGATGTCTATCCCCAAACATCAGCCACACCCAGTGCCCAACAAAAGCCGGGCGTATTCAGAGACGGCAAGGGAAGCTGTGCTGGGTCACTGAGAAGAGACAGGCTTGGCGCCCCTCCGTTGTGGTGGGGTGCCTGTCAGTGTTCCCACAAGCTGTACTTGAGGCTCTACTGATTTTTGAGGGGCCTCTCCTGCCTTTGGAAGGATCACAAAGCCTGCAGTTTTACAGACCCCTCACCACGTAGCTGTCCTGCTGCAGCCTGGGCTACTTCAAGGCACGCACCTGCTGGGCCACGCCTCGCCCATGCGCTCTGCTGCCTCAGCCCAGGGGCTGCTACCTCTGGTTCCAGTTTCGTGATGAGGCAGGGAAGGCGGTCTTCCCGCCCAGCCTGAGAGACCCTCACTGGCCCACTGCCCAGAGGTCTCAGAGCCAGAATTCCTAGTTCTTTTCAGAAAGGTATGTTGATTCTTTAAACAAATCAGCTCAGAACTGGTGAGATTTTCTCAGGCTCAATGCAATTACACAGAACGATTTCCATAGGACAGAGAGATCTAAGGTCTCTGAAGTGGGTAGTGACCAACTTGGAGCAAAACTACTTCAAGGAAACTACCTCATCTGCTTCCTGCCACCACACACCCTGAGCTGGCTTCCACACCCACAAACACTCCAGGATGCCCGAGAGATCTACAGGGCTCTTGGGAGACCCACGGACCCCTCTGGCAGTAGCCGTGGCTGGTCTGCATATCAGGAGACAGTGGGGCTCCCAAAGGTGCAGATGAGACTCTGACCCAATCCCTATAGGCCAGAACCTACACACACTGTGAGACTCGGTGCTCAGGGTCAAGTGCTCCCGGCCGCTGCTCTGCCCTAAATTATTCTTCTCAACGTTCTCAGGGCCCAGCCTCAGCTGTGTGGCTGAAGACCAGCATATTACATTCTTCTTGAGCAATGACAGTGTCTGATGGCGGGCAGAGTAGTCTTAGAACAATCAAGGAGGAAACTCCAGTGTTCTGAAGCCATCAGCGCCTTGCAGAGAAGGTAATCAACAGCTGCCAGGGGATCCCCAGGCCCAGGTGGCACAGAAACTGGCAAAGGACGCAGGCCTGGGAGGGTCATAAAGGTCACTGGAACCTACTAACCTCTACTCTGCCCTCGTGCCTGTCCTAGATTGCGATGCCACCGGGCCTTCTGTTTTCAAGGCCCTGACCCTCCAGCTGCCATGCTCTGCCTTACGATGCAGAGCGGAAGCAAGGCACAGCCTTCAGGGTGGCAGATCCTCCTGCTCACCGGTGTGTGAGGCTGCAGCTGCCAACTGTGTACAGAGAAGCGATTCCAGTTCCCCTGAGGCCTTGAATAAGGACAGGAGCCCAGCTCTGTGCTCCTGTCAGCCAGGTGCACAAATCCCTTACAGCTGGGGAGCCTGGGAGGGGCAGCTGGCTGGAGCGTAGCCTCAGGCCAGGTGCAAGCCCCAGCCAGCTCACCAGGGCGGCCACCACCCTGTGGTTTACTGTGTGGTAGAAGAGCTGCTTCTGAAGCTGGGGACCTGGTCAACAGGTGAGATCCTGAATGTGCCAGACATCTATCTGCCTCAGAGGTCCCTGGCCACAGGGCCAGCAGGGGATAAGCACAAATCTATCCTGCATGGTTCAACCTTGGATTTTTGGGCTTGGAAAATCCAGGCCTTGAGTGGGAGCCACAGTCCATGAGGCCGCTGGGCAACCCTCCCCTCAGGTAATTACTGGGGACCCGGAACAGAGACAAACCTCAGGCACGGAAAGAAAATGTTCACTTCCGCGCGAGCCCACACGCTGTGCTTCCATGGACCAAAGAACACCTAGGGACTGGCTCCAGCCACGCTGTAGCAGGTGCCCCAGTCAGGTCCCACAGCCACACCCAGCCAGCCTCACTGCCCACTACGTAAGATGGTGGTGATCAACCACATCTTTCCAAGAGCGCTCCCCACCTCCCCGGGCCCCTCTGCTCCCCCAGGCTGGCCTTCCTTGCCCCTCAGGTCTCTTTCCTCTAAAAGCATGTCCTGGTCAGGCTCCAGCGCCCCCTGCTGGCCTTAGGACATCATCGACTCCACATGGCGGACCCAGACCAGCCTCACTCAGGATTAGAGAAGGACAAAAACTGAGACAGGGCTTCTTTTGCTTCACTGGGACCATCTTCATTAATTGCCTTCTGGGATGGCCCCAGAGCACCTTCCTTCCAACGCCCACCAGTCAGTACCACATGCAACCCCTGCCGACACATGGCTCTTCAGGGTCCCCAACTAGGGAACAAGCCGAGAGCTCAGGTGAACCGAGCAGACTCCAGACCTGTCCCATCTGTGGAAGGAGCAGAGCTCACAGGACAGGGCCACCGAGTCCCAGCCCCAGCCACACTTCAGGAGTCATCCCTTATAACTCATAAGCTGTAGCACACTCAGGTCAGCGGCTCTGAAAGCCTGATCCAGAGGGAGAACGGCAGCATCTCCCCGGCGTGGGCAGAGTAGTCGGGCCAGCTTGGGGGTGCCTGAGTGCAACCCCAGCACTCAAGCGACTGAAACAGGAGGACAGAGGCCAGCCTGGACTATACAACAAGACCCTGTCTCAAAAAACAAACAAAACAACAACAAGAAAGTAATCCAGACAATATAACACATGCTCTAGGCTTTAGGAAACTGTGAAAAGCTGGGGGCTGTGGCACAAGTCTATAATCTCTGTACTCAGGAGGCTGAAGCAAGAACATTGCCATGAGTTCGAGGCCAGCCTGGGCTACATAGTGAGTTTAAGACCAGCCTGAATGACAGAGTGAGACCCTGTATCCAAAAGAAAGAAAGGGGAGGGAAGGGGAGGGGAGCGAAGGACAGTAAAACAGGCCTGGGTAGGTCTTCGACATGATGCAGTATATGCTCACAGCCAAGTGCACACAAAGCTGTGACTTTGCACACTTGTTCCTCATATCAAGCCAAGAGCCAGCCTCAGGCTTAAGAGCCAAAAGCTAAAGCTAAAAGTCATTCCAGCTGGGTCAGGGAGACACTGAGCTCCTCTCTCACACCCAGACCCTGGATAGCAGGCACACAAAGTCACCTCGAAAAGAAGTGCTATTCGATGGGAAAGAATAACTGAATTTATTATTTGTTGCAGATGAAGAAACCAAGAGGTTCAGTAAGGGAGAGTTCAGTAAGGTTAACAGGTAAAAAATTAATGTATGGAAATCCACAGCTTCCCTGCATAGACTGCTTAGAAAAGCCAACAGAGGAGACCCCAGCTCAGCAGCTGCATTCAGGACAAGCGGTGGGCGGGGCAGGCAGCAGGAGGCCTGAGAGAGAGCGAGGAAGGCCGTGCCCAGCTGGACAAGGGGAAGCTCAGCTCACAGCTGTACAGCTGTACCCTGTACGTTACTCAGGGTCCAAAGATAGTGAGTTTTCCTAAATTAACCCACAGCTTCCATGAACTTCAACTAAATCAAAAAACAAAAGGTGGAACCCATTTTTCTTAGAGTTCTGTCACCTGATTCAAACATTCATATGGAAAATACACCAAATAAGAACATTCAAAAATATACTAATAAGAGTGAAAAGTAGGGATGCAAATGAATCCCTTAAAATATATTAATAAGAGCAAAGAGGAAGGATTAGAATTAAAAAGCTTCACTGAGTGGCAGGTCAGAGTGCAGAAATGTGGCCACCAGGCCATGAGAATTAAAACAGTTCAGAGCAAGAAACAGAGCAGCAAACTAAAATGAAAGTCCAGCCAGGCCGCGCCACACAGGAGAAGTCAACACAGTAACATTTCACCCGAGTGAGAAGCATTCAAATGGTTTGTGTCAGTGAGGGATCTAGTCATAAACAATGTTCCACAGCCAGGGAGCGCCTCGAAAAAGACAGGATACCTACTTGAATCTTACACCAAAATAGAACAGAGGAGTCAAAAATTTGAAGGAAAAAAAGCACTGGACAAAGTGATGGGAAAAAAAAATTTTTTTGATGGAAAAACGTTTAAAAAGTAATACTGGAGTGGGCAAGGTCTGAGTGATTTTTCCTTATGAAGAAATAAAATATGATGGGCTTGAGACTTTACAGACAGAGAAAAACATTTGTGATCTGACAGGCAACAGACGAATTTCCTCCAACTCACTAAAAATTTCTGCCTCAGACTACACTGGAACAGCAGGTGTGCAGCTCTCCCTGCACAGCAGTAAAAGCTGGAGCGACGCCCTCACGTCACCTGCCTGAAGACAGCGGTGAACAAGCACAGCAGCTCAGACCGGAGGGGCCATGACCCTGGGGGGCACTGGCAGAGAGCGAGGCTTGCTGCCAGGGCGCTCCCCTCGTGGGCTAGCACCAGGGATGATGCCGGATGCCATTCTAGATGCCAGGCAGACTTGGAACTGGGCATCAGGGGAGGAGCAGCAGGGGCTCCGCAGTCACAGCCCAGGGACAGAAGGAATCCCAGAGAGGCTGATGGCACAGCCCTGTGCACGGTTCTCCTGAGGCCCACACCGGTTTCCAGCTGTGCAGGGGTGAGCACGGACTGAGCAGGAGCAGCTGCCAAGAACACAAACTGAAGCAGACAATTTAGCAGCCTGAGGGGAACAGTGTTCAGTGGGCTCCCTAGCAGCCACAGCCAGTGGACATAGGTTTGCCTCAGCTAGACTCAGCCTTCTGCCTATCCGGTCTGACAGCCAGAAGGTCACATCACCCAGAACTTCTGCAGCTTCTCAAACACAGTGACTGCAAAATACCAAGCATGCCAGGAGACAGGACCAAGACAGAAAACCAAGAAACCAAAAAAGAAAGATCAGAAAGGACAGATTACGGATGTTCCTTGACTTACAGTGGGGCTCCATCTCAACAAACCCAACATATATTGAAACTAAGTTGAGAATGCATTGAACCAACCTACCCTCCAAATATCCTAGCCGAGAAACCCAGCAGGCTCGGCTGGTTTCCTCACTTGGCTGCAGGCTAACTGGGAGCTCCAGCTTGCTGCCACTGCTCAGCATCACAAGAGTTTCACACCACACACGGCCAGCTTAAGAAAAGAACAAAATTCAAAGCTCAAAGTACAGCTTCTGGGCCAGGGATTTAGCTCAGGGCCCAGCGCCTGCCTGGCAAGTGTGAGGCACGCTGAATTTGAAACACAGTATCAAAAAAATAAAAGTTTCTATTGAATACATATTGCTTTCATAGCATCACAAAGTCAATGACTGTTAAGCTGACCTATTATTAAGTCTGGAATCGTGTGCATTTGAAACAACGATAATATTGTTGTGTGCAGCTTTTTTTATCTTTTCTTTGTTCTTTTTTTGGTACTGGGAATTGAACTCAGGATCTTGCATTTGCCAGGCAGGTGCTTGTGCTACTGAGCTATATCCTAAGCCCTCTTTTGTTTTTTTAAATTAATTTAATTGATTGGTACATTTTAGGTAGAAATAATGATCACATTCATCATAGAAAATTTATACCTAAAATGGTTCGTGGTATATCTTGATTCTTTTTTTCCCACTTCCCCTACCCTCCCTTCATCCCCTCTTCCCCTCCTTATTTACAAAAGCTGTTTCCATTTTTCCCTTCTTTTCACTTTTTCTTCTTTTCTCTTCCTTTCCCCCTTACTCTTCCTTTCCCCCTTTCCATTTGAACATTTTCTTCCTATTTCACAATATTTATTATACATTTTGGTCCTTATTTACACTTTCAGTTTCTCATACCAGAGAAGCAAGGCAATATTTACACGTGTTTGATTTACTTCACTCATGAGTATGGATTCAAGGTATATCCATTGACCTAGAAATGTCTCAAGTATATCTTTCTTTAAGGCCGAGTATGAAAACAACCACATCTTCTTTATCCATTCATCAGCTGATGAGCATCTGAGCTGTTTCCAAGACTTAACTATTTCCAAGACTTAACTATTATGATAGAGACATAGTGTGTCTCTATAAACATGGGCGTGCCGTATCACTGTTGTACGATGTCTTTAATTCTTTGGGGAAGATACCAAGAAGGGAAATACCTGGGTCGGATGAAACCTCTAGCTTTAGTTTCTGAGAAAGCTCCACACTGATTTCCACCGTGGTTGCACCAGTCTGCACTCTCGCCAGCAGTGGAAAAGAGCCCCTCTTTCCCCACAGCCCCTCCAGCACTTGCTATTGGTTGACTTGTAGATCACAGCTGTTTTCCCTGGAATGAGATGAAATCTCAGAGTTGTTTTAATTTGTATCTCTCAAATGGTGATGTTGAACATTTTTTCATATATTTATCTGCTGTTTCTACTTCTTATCTGAAAAGTATCCATTCATTTCAGATTCCCATTTTTGTGTGGGGCTTTAAATGTATATAAAATAAAAATACTTAAGAACAATTGCACTGAAGGCTGGAGAAGATTACTAGGACTTCCAAATGTTTGGTCATCTAAAGAAGCTATGGGTGGGGCTGGGGATTTAGCTCAGCAGCATAAGTGCCTGTCTGACAAGTGCAAGGTCATGAGTTTGATCCCCAGTACAAAAAAAGAAAAAAGAAAAAAAAGAAGCTAGTGGTAAAAGAAATCACAATGGAAATCAGAAAATATGTTCAATTAAAGAATAATATCAGTTCTTCAATCTACTGTTTTGTTTTGTTTTGTTTTGTTTTGTAGTAGTACTGGGGAATGAACCTAGGACTTTTGCATTCAGCTGCACGCCTGGCCCTTTTCTTACTTTTAATTTTGCAATAGAATCTTACTAAATCACTAAGTTGTTCAGGCTAGGCTTGAACTTGAGATCTTTCTGTCTCAGCCTCCCAAAGTGCTGGGATTATAAGTATGGACCATGGTGCCTTTCTTCAAACTACTGTTTGATGCAACCTCAGTGAAAGTTTATCTGGCAGAAGCCAAGAGGTCATTCTAGGAAAGAGCTTTTTTTTTTTTTTTTTTTTTTTAAATGTACTGAGAATGAAACTCATGACCTTGCGCTTACCAGGCAGGCACTGTGCTGCTGAGCTACATCCCCAGCCCTGGAAAGAACATTTTAAAGAGAAACAGTGGAAGGACTTCTACCACTGGCAATCACAACATACTACAAAGCAACAACCTCTCAAACCGGCAGTACTAGTACAGCAGACAACAGTGCTCCCAGGAACAGAGAAGTCCTTGACAGCCTCACATATTCCCAGGGGATGGAGAGGGACGTGGGCGGGAAAGGATGGTGTGGACCCACCAGACCCATACAGCCCATTGCACACCAGTCTATTCTGAGTGAAATGCAGACTGAAATGTGAAAGATGAAATTAAAAGCCTCCAGAATATATAACTGTCTTTGGAAACTTGGAGCAGGCAAAAAGTTAAATAGGATATAAAAAGCACCAAGGAAAACAAAAAGATCGATAAACTGGACCACACTAAGACTGGAACTTCTATTCATCAACAGATGACCTAAGAAAGCAAAAAGGCAGCCAAGAGTAAAATGTTTGCAATGTGTATTTCTGAAAAAAGACATCTAGAATCTATTAAAAACTCTTATAAGTCAGTAAGAAAAAGACAGATAAGCCAACAAGAAAAAGAAAAAAAAAAAACCTAAAAAACAGGCATTCACAAATACGACAGCCACACAGCTAATGAGCCCACGCAAAGGCCCACGATGTCATCAATCACGGGGGAGGGGGGAGGGGCGCTGCACACGGGAAGCCAGTGAGACGCACCGGCCAGGCACACCCTTCAGAAGGCGCAGTGCAGGCAGGCGCAGTGGAGCACATCTGTAACCTAGCACTGCTGAAGGCCAAGGAGGAGGAGAATGGCCAGTCTGAGCCGAGCGAGGGCAACTCAGCAAGACCCCGTCTCAAAACAGAAAAACAATCAAGGTCTTGAGGTGCAGCTCAGTCCAAACACCCTGGACTCTGTCCACCGCACTTTAAAAAAATTAAAAGGGATCGTGGATGGGAACTGCAGCGGACTCTCCGAGCAGCGGCGGTCCCAGGAGAACTCAAACCCCAGATGGCGGCAGCCACAGACCCGACAGCTTCCTCGCAAGTGCGGAGCGCCACTCACCACAGGCACTGAAAGCAGCACTCGGGCCAGCAGTGCTGGACCAGAAGCTACCTGTCCTACCGAGTGCTAAGTCAGGGGTGCAAAAGGCATGAAGGGAAACTGCACCATGCGCCCCTCCCACACAGTCGGGTGAGTAAGCGCTGGCGGAGGCCGAGTAAAGGGCCACACCGAGGGCACGTAAGAGACTCAGCTTGTGTCAAGTCCAAGACAGACAACACCATCCGGAAGTGTCAGCAGACGGCCAGCAGTAATCTTTGGGACATGTGGAGGGTGACGAAGGCGTCCAAGGAAAGCCTCAGGTGCTGGATGTCATCACCCATCTCTTGCACAAGTGTTTCAAGCTGTATACACAGTTTACCTGCTTTCCTGCACACGTATTCTACTGTAAACACCCACCCATACACATCAGTAACAAAAGTGCAACAACCCTGTAACAAGTGAGCAATAGCAGTAACAGTTCACAGGAAAAAAAATGGAAGTGGCTCCCAAACCCAGAAAGATAAAGACGGAGAGGAGAGGCCATGGGGACAGGGGCTCCTCAGGTCTGCCCAGGGGAAGGACATCCCCACAGTCACACTCTGGCCTAGGAACCCTGTGCCCGGACTGTCACGGACATCAGAATGCCGTCTATAACAGCGAGAGACTGGGGAGGGGCTCAACCAGAGACTGGAATTATGGAAATTTCCTACAATGCATACCAGGAAGCAATTAAAAACAGCAAAGCAGCTGGATACACACACACACACACACACTCTCTCTCTCTCTCTCTCTCTCTCTTTCTCACTGAGGAGCAACTTGCTTTTTTTTTTTTTTTTTTATCGGTACCGGGGATCAAACTCACAACTGCACACTTGCAAGGCAGGCGCTTATGCCGCTGAGCTAAATCCCTGGCCCTGAGGAGCAACTTGTGCAAGATTTTAAGCAAAAGCAGCAGGAAGCTGGATCGCTACTAAAAAATAATGAAAACAGCACAAGTGTGAGCACATGCACGCTCACACATGCAGTGTCTCTGTGGACACACTAAAAAGTGCCAGTGATAGTGGTCTCAGGACATAGTGGACCCTGGGGGAGGGGACACCTATCACCGCATCTCCCCCAGAGGAGGAGCCACGAAGGCAGCATCATCTCTGGGAAGCTCACTTCTTGGACCCACTGTCTCCCATGCTTCTGTGACCAAGCTTCCCCTGAGCTAACAAACTGCAAGCGAGTCATCAGAGCCAGTGTGAGCACCTGAGTGGGACACTGCTCTGTGACAGCGCTCTGCAACCGAGCCAGGCCTGCCAGCTGCAGGTCTCCAGGCACTCACCTGGGCAGAGAGGGCATTCTTCTGGGCCTTCCTGTAGATTAGAGCTGGGCAGACGAAACAGATGAGGCTCCCCATAGTCGCCCCTGTGAGGCCCAGGATGGTCTCCACTAGGAACAGATAGGACACCAAGGCGGTGAGCAGGAGAGGCCTCAGCCAAGGGAGGCCTCGCTTTCACCCCGCATGCAGAGGAGGTGCTTTACAGAGGCACCAGCCAGGAACAGAGGCACCAGATCCATCAGACTGATGCAGACTGTGCTTCTGAAGGGCCAGGCTCTGGGGATTTCCCACCAACATCAGACACTGGTTCTGCATGGCTTGAGTCTTGCCGACTGGCACTTGGCAGGGTACCCAGGACCCACGTGAAAGACTGGTGTACTGGCTGAATATAGCCACTGTCAGGAAACTGGACTGGAGGCCTCAGGAGAGAACCTGCAAGTTCCCGTGTCTGTGACGCTCTCCAGCTGGGAATGAGTGTACCCAGACAACATAAATGCTTCTTCAGTGATCCACTGGGTATTATGTGGACAACTTTAGGAGCCAGAAGAGTGTGAGCAAAGAATGAGTAGCTCTGCAGACAGACAAACCAGGCCCATGTCCCAGCCCAGGATTGTCTGCCCAGGTGCGAAGCCCTTGGGTTTCAACATGTGCCAGGCTGCCAATGCTGTCCCCAGTCTTTCTCCATGAGCCAAAGAAAAATATGACCTGGGTGCTTCTAAACTTTTCTCAGGACACTGAGAGGACAGCATGAGACTCTGGGACACAGGAGAGGGATACCCTCGGGCCCAAATGTAACAGCAAGAATGACAAAATGAGAGAGAAAAGTGGCAAAGCCAGTTGCCAGAACAGCTGCCCACCTTACCATTGGGGATTATGATGCCACCAACCATGGTTCCAAACACAACCGAGAGGGTCAGCGCTTTAAACCGGAGTGGGGGCATGTAGCCTCCAGCAGCAAAGGTTCCATCTTTTTGCTACATGAAAGAAAACACAGAAGTTTTGAAATGACCGACTTCCTCCACCACTCCTGTGGGGCAATGCCAGGCACAGCAGTCTCTGCGAGGCACTGCCTGGAGCACTGTCCTGGCAGAAGTGCGAGCGTCACCTGTACCGTCAGGTTGGGCTGAGCAACTCTAACGGGAACCAATTCAATGCCAGGAAGGCACGAATGTGTGTCACGCCAGGTACTGAGCACAGAGCTCACAACTTTGCTCTGCAATGTGAGGGCGCAGTCCTTCCATTTTCCTTTGCACTTTCAGAGCAAAGCCACACAGGAGATTCCTACAAAGAGACATGAAGTGTGGACAACAGCACACAGACCCCGCAGGGACCCTGCCAAATGACTCGGCTTCTCTCAGCTCGTGGGTTTCAGACCTCAGGGAGAAGCCTCTCCTACACAGGTGCGCATGCCCTCCTGGCTGCACGGACTCAGCACATGACAAGCAGTTAACAGCTTCCAAGTCCAGGAAGAAGGATAGAGAAGAAGGGTGTGAGGCGGCACAGCCACATACCCTGCTCACGTTCCCCAGAGGGATGCAGGAACGGCTCGCCCAGAGGCAGTACCCTCAGACTCCACCTGCCCGGCAGCCCTGGCCGGCCAGCTCAGCCCGTGGCCCTCCATTCCCCAGCTCGGTGCCTTAGTTTCCCCTCTAACAACAGAAGCAGCTTCTGGTCAAGCTATGATAAGGACAAGAGGAGTTAACACACAGGCAAGATGACCATGACCATCATCCCTAGGTTAGGAAAAAGCAAAGAATCTGCCAGACCCAGAATTCACAAGTCCCCAATTTTTAGAATAAACTTTTACACCAGATGGACCAAGGGAGCTGGAGCCGGAATCTCTATCAACTCTGAATGACAGTTTAGAAAGGGAAGCAGGGGACCATGGGCATGGAGACAATCCTGAGACAGCTCTCCAGGGAGGTCACAGGCGGAGCCGGAAGGGAACCAGCAGCAACTAGAGGTGCCTGCAGGGTTCCCACAGACGCCCAGAGGCACAGCCACTGAAGACTGGAAGCCGCAGTGACAGAGTGTCACAGTGTCTCTGTACATGCCACCTCAGGGGGCGGGGTGGGGGCAGCCAAATGTTCTGAGTTCATACATCCTCTCCTGCCATTTTCGGTTTTTTAACTTTACAAAATGTATGATAAGTAGCAGTACCAGTGCTGCTCCCGTGCGAAGTGCACATCTGCGCCAGCGAGGGGCGGACTCCAGACCACAAGGTGGAGCAAGGCAAGCCTGGGACGACCCCGCAGCCAGGCAAGCCGCCTTGCCTCTTTCCCCGGGGACAGAGACCTAAAGCTTGCTCCCTCTGGCATCCAGCTCCCTGAACACCAGTGGAAGTGAACAAAAACAGAATCTACTGCTGGACTCTGCAAGGCCACTAAATCTCCCATGCCACAAGCAGTTGAAATGACCTCATGTCCCTGGCTACCAGAAGTCCCTGCTGAAGAGAGAGACTGGGCTGAAAGACTTCGGGCACTGAGCAGAAGAAGCCACCAAAGAGAAAAGCCACAAGCTGGCACAGGCCACCTTGCTTGGCTCAGAGAATGACTACACCCTGAGCAGCAGACAGGGTCCCATGATGTCCCACTGAGGGCTCGGGCGCCATGACCTGGGCACAAGGGCACCTTTGGTGATTAACTCAGTAAGAGGCAGGTCACACAGGCAGCCTTGTACTAAAAAATTTCTTGCAAAACAGTCATGGTTCAAAAACCTTTGGTTAAATTGTCAAAGTTAAAAAAAAAAACAAAAAAAAAACAGTTCAACAAGGCCACTTCTCAACTCCTGCCTTTACCAGTACTGGCCAAGCAGTCCAGGGCCCATGCGCCCCTTCCCCCCATCGAGGCAGCCCAGGAGGCTCAAGGCAGACTTCTGTTTCCTATTTCTGAGCCAGGGGACAGCACCAACGCTAGAAGGCACAGAGACGAGCCCAAGCTGCATGCGCACCAACACGACCCCGGCCTTCTCCGGTGCTCTTTTTCTACAGCTAGTTTAAAATTTTCCAGTTGGGGCCCAGGGTTGTAGTTCAGTGACAGAATCTGTGCTTAGCATGTACTGAAGCCTGGGTTCCATCCCAGGCAGAAAACCTTAAAACAAAATCTCTATGAAGAGACTTTGCTTCAACTGAATTTTGTTTCTCTTCAATCAGGAAAAGCTCCTGTTACTGCTGCTCACCTCCACCCCAGGACACCTCGAGAACTCTACCTGCTGTTCGAAAAGCAGCGTGTTCAGGGCCTGCCTGCAGGGCAGGATCATCATGGGGAAGCCCACGGCCACCGACATCATGAAGCCCACACGGATCATCTCCGTCACCGGGTTGGAGGGGAAATGCATCAACACGTTGCCTGCCGTGGCCTCGGTGAAGCTGACGTAACCACAAAACCCCACCTGCAGGAGGAGAAAAAGAGCAAGTGGTGAGCATGGCACCGGTGGGGGGGGGGTACCCCAAGAAGCTGGAGCAAGAGTCTCGGAGGCCAAAAACACCATTCAACTGCTCATTTACATACCCCTCTCTCTTGATAACAGAAGGAAAAGGCCACGAATGAGGGAGGGGCCCAATACAACTTCTCAAAAGAACCAGAGCTGTCTACTCAGAAAGGAAGGTGCCAGGGTGACCCCCCCAGCCTTCCGAGGGACTACTCTTAGCCTGGCTTCAAAACTCAACCAAGGAGCCATCAGGTAAGGCATGGTCCTGGTGGAAGAAGACAGATGTGGACAATGCTCTCCAGGGACCACGCACAATAACCTACAGGAGTGCTAAGGCCACAAAAGTAAGAAAACAAGCTGTGACTTCAGCATTTTCAGTCTTACTTAAAGACAACAAATGGGAGCAGTAAGAAGACTGGAAGGGAAAAAAAATCTACCAAAATCCCAACAGCTCCCTGAGCTTCTACGCAATCCAGGGAAGGTGGCTCACAGCATCAGGCCCTGGGTGACTGGGTCTGAGGAGTGGGACTGCTCTGTAACTGTACACGCCCTAGACACTGAGATGGCGAGGGAGAAGGAGGTGGCACCTGTGCAGACAGAACCTGGGAGAGGACAGGGCGTGGAAGGGCTCCTACCGTGACGTAGAAGGTAGTAACCACATTGAGGGAGGAGGCGAATATGGAACTCATGGTCTTCACGGACGGCTCGTCCAGGCTGTCATAGGTAGGCAGGACCTGGCTGTGGAAAGACAAGCAATTCACAAAGCAGACTCCAGGGTGCTTCACCAGCCGACTACACGGCAGCTCCAGAGGCCTCTCTTGCTGCCCGGCCAAACCCTCACTCTTCCTTCAGGTGACATCTACCATGCACTGCAACTCACGGCGCCAACAACGGCAGGTTTCACGACACTACAAATGGCAGCAATGTGAGGGTCCCACAGTGGCCCCCAAAACGCACCCTACACAGACATCTCACAAGTGCTACAGAGCCAGAGGCCAACTGGCAGGAATCACTACGTGGTCGCTGCAGGAAGCGCTGAGGTTGCTGCCGTGTTACAGGGAGCAGCCGCGCTCCCAGCAGTCAAGGGAGAAGTTAAACAAACAGCCCTGGCCAGCCACGGCCCAAGCGGCCGCACCTCGGCATAGGAGCAAGTGGAGTTGGGCACAGACGAGGAGTGAGCCAGGCATGTTTCCCAACTCGCACCCTCTCGCCTGCGCCTGGGGATGGGAGAACTGGCTTCCGTCCCAGGCCCAGTGCCAGGAGACTGGAGCTGCTGGGCGGGTGGCAGGGGCCCCAGTCACCAGCTGAGCAGGGAAAGAGAGCCCCACGAGGCTTTCATCAGACAGCTTGTCTTAGGACAAGGGTGACAGCTGAGGAAAGAAGCAAGACCTGGGCACCTGTGAGGGGTGGGATGTGGGAGGGGGTGCTGCTCTGCAGTCTGTAGTTCAGGCGAGAATAAACAGTGGCAGAGTGAGCCTAGACGGGGGGAGTCTGGTGCCGCCCTCCAGTGGTCTCTGGAGGCTGTGGCCTTCCAGGCTGGGTTCAGAGGCACAGAGACCAGGCCAGTGCAGGGAATGGGGAGGGGTCAGGATGCAGGGAATCGGCAGGCAGCATATGGGCAAGCATGAAGGTCAGGAAAGCCAGATTCCAAAACTGCCTTTAAAAAGTGAAGGAAAAGAAAAACAGAGTGCTCCAACTTGATCAAAAAGTAGACAAGCCCTCATGTGAAGGCATCATTCCTGTTCACCCCAGGCTCACAGCACACTGTCCCTCGGGCTACTCCCAGCATAGAGGTCACCACAGCGGTCAGGCCAGGAGGGAACAGAAAGCCCTGTGGGCACAGCAGAGCACCTAGAGGGGAGTTACCATGAGTCACCCTGAGCCCCAGCCTGGCACCCTGAAAAAGACTGTGCCCAGCACCAACTTCCCCGTACTGACTAGGCCTTGGCCACAGCTGCGTTTGTGCCAGGAAGCCCATCCTGCAGGGGCCACACCAGAGTCCCATGACATGTGCCTGCCCCCAGGAAACACAGGCCTATGAGAGTCGCTGTCTGGGAAGCTGTAGAGGCTGTGGAGGAGGCCAAGTCTGGGCACAGGGGGACAGGAAGGATGGTGAGGTCAAGCCAGGCTCCCCTCCAATCCTGACTGTGTGCTCCAGAGATCCCTTGGATTGGACCCCAGAGAGAAAGAAGGCAGAGCCCAAAGACACCCTGGATACCCATGCAGGATCGCCCTAGCCACTCGGGAGGGTGCCATAGCCATGAGCACCACCCACACCCAGTGGCATCCCAGACCCCCATCCTGCAGGGCAGTCTGTATGACTGCAGGCAGCTCTTGGGGTGCCACACACTGACCATCACTGGCTGGAACCTGACCCAGGTCTCCAGGCAGATCCTGCCCTGTCTGGACCTCACATGCTCAGTGACTACCCACTGCTTCCCTGGGCTCAGAATGACAGTCCTATAACCCCGACTCATTATTAGGAAGCGTGACCAGACGGGCAGTGATGGCAACAACCACTCCAGTCACGACACAGGGGTCTGGCTGTTGCCCCAGTGAGACAGGCCATCTGATGCAGGCTGCCACGGAAGGACAAGCCCTCTGCCATGCATGGGGCAGACACTCAGGCGGCCGGCACGGTGAAGTAGGCCAGTCTGCAGCCCCATGCTCTCCTGGGAGGAGAACGAGGCGGCACTTCACGAGCTGTGTGCTCCTGCCCTCCAGGAACCTGTAATTTGCCCCGAGAAACCCAACAGATGTGGGATGGCTGCTCCATGGCCACCACTGGAGGCTGATCACAGGCTTATTTTTTAAAAAGCAAACACACAGACAGAAAGGACAACTGGTAACTAGGTACACAGCACAAGAATGCAACTTCTGTCACTGATGATAATGGGGACATTAAACAGCAAGGCTGGAGCATGTTCTGGTAGAAACAGAGCTGCCAAGAGAGACGGTAAGTGGGAAATGTCGATTTGGATCTCGAATGTGGGTGTAAACACAGCAGTATGAGCAAATTTTATCTGTCACATTAGTTTACGATTGGCACAATACATGTGCACCAACACTATGGGGGGACCACTCTGCCAGCCTCCCCATGCGGATGGTCTTTTTTGGTCCATGCCGGATTTACACCTCACTTTTCAGCTGGTTCCTGCTCCCGTCCGGGCACGAATCACTAGCTCCTGCCACCCTGCAGGAGTAGGTACCGCTACTAAGACCATGGAGCAGCAGCCTGCTCTGCAGTCACGGAGCCCCGGTGCCAGCGAGCTCATCCACTGCCCACCCGGGTGCATGCAGGCCTTGGAGATGTCCCGGCAGCAGCCCGAAGTCAATGTTTGTATAATTTCCTCTCAAATATTCACAGAACAGCTAAGTTCTGGCAAAACACTCGGGACTCTGCACGCCCACAGCCAACTCTCCTCTCACAAGATCTGGCAAACAAGGTGCTTCTGCCAGCGAACCCAGCAGTTTCTCCTGAGTTCACACAGAACTCCCTGCCTCAGCCCGGAGGGTGCAGGTCACACTAGAATGTGACGCTGCTCCTCAGCAGCCAGCAATGAGTGGCTAAAGGAACATGAAGGAGAAAAACAGAGGATCCACGTCCGCTCCCCACACCTCCAGCCCACCTCAGCGCAGCAACACTTACGACTGGCAGGCGAAGGACATGCCAAAGATGGGGATGCAGCGGAACACACCCTCCCAGCGCACATAGCTGACCCGCTGCAGCCACTGCCCACTGAAGAGGCCATGCTTGAGGGAGGACAGCACGATCTGCACCGAGGAGAGAGCAGAGCAGAGGTCAGGAGGCAGCCGAGCTTCCACTGCCAGGAGCCATGCTGGGAGCAGGTCGGGAGACCCTTGGTTCTTGAGCCCAGAGTGCTGCCTGCTGAGCCCTGCAAACACAGCCTGGGCTGCCTGGAGGAGTGAGGGGATACCCACCTTGGAGGGCTCCCTGCCTATGACCCAGAACACTCCAGTCCATGCCATAGGCATGGCGTGGGAGGATTTCCTACACACACCACACCCTCTCCCCCTGTGCAGGCTACTCAGCACAAACAAAAACAGGAGGTCACTCCCTGGACCCAGCCCCAGAGGGTGGCAAGTCAGAGAGGATGGTGCCTTCAATATCCTGGCCCTTCCCTGGTCTTGGACTGAGCCACAGACATCTTTTAAGAGCTCAACCTACTGAGGACACAGCTATCCAAGAGTAAGAAACTGCCACCTGGCTGGTCTTCGCAGAGAGCAGAGAAATGCCGGTGACCCGCAGCCCACTCTGAAGCAGGCCTCCTGCAAAGATGCCCCCAAGAAAGGTGGTCTCTGGCCATCATATTGTGTGGGTGGGTCCAGAGCCTTGGGTGAAGGGGGACTGACAGGGCCAAAGCAGCCAGAGCCCTGATCTCTGTGAGGTTCCCATGTCCTCTGTCAACTCTGTACTTGATCTAGTCTACCCTACCACCAACTCTCACTTGGAAAAACAACTTGTCACATGCAACAAAATGCTGGCATCTGCTCTTCGTCACAAACCCCTCAGGAAGGTCTTTCTGCAGAACATGCAGACACTAAACCTGTATTTCCCAGAGGCCCTCCTACCCCAAGTCCCTTGCATCTTCTGCTGTCTGACTGCACCCGTCCCCACACGCTCCCTGGCCAGGACACGCTCGGGCCTTCACAGCATGTTCCACTAACTCAAACACTTCCCGGGCTCAGAGCTGCTTCTCTGTCATTCCCTAAAGGAAGCCAGAGGCCAAGCAAGACCCCTCCCACCGCATGCACGGGGCTTACCACAAACATGAAGAAGGTGTAGAAGATGAGGGCCATGGCACTGAAGGACTGGATGGAGGCCATCATGTTCCTCTGCAGACTGAGCGGCAGCACAATGCACAGGGACACCCCAAAGAGCAGGAACATGCGGAAGGTGCCACTCACCTGCAAGGGAAGAGTCCCCAGGGATCTGCAGCGCCGAGTTCACTCACCAGCTGGGTTTGTCTGTGTGGCTGCTGGACAAGGAGCACACAAGGCCCAATGTGCCAGTGGCATCAAGAGCAGAAGGCTGGAGGTGAACACACTGGCTCCTGAAGCTGTCCTGGAGGCCTCTGACCACTTCTGACCCTGCAGGGTCCAGCCCAGCCCCAGCGTGAGGCCAGCCAGAGAAAAAAGTCAGCTACCTCTTTCAACAGGGAGGAAGAGGGCAGGAGTAGAGAGCTGTGGTGCCCTGGGTCCTTCCTGTATGCTCAGCACTGATGGGCACAGGTGGGGACTCAAAGGAACCCACCACAAGGTGCTTCCTACTGAATGAAATCAACTGACCCTGCTTCAAGAAGGACAGGAGTCTTGAAATTCTGGTCCAAGACATTAGTCACCAAACTCCAGACTGGCATTTGTTACAGCAGAATACACAAAAGGCTAAACACACCTAACACCTAACTTGGCCGAAGCCAGTACACCCGATTTCCAGCTCCTAGCTGGGCGTGGTAGCACACGCCTGCAGTCCCAGCACTCAGAAGGCTGAGGCAGGAGGACAGCCATGAGTTTGAGGCCAACCTGGACTACACAGCAAGTTCGAGGGCAGCCTGAGCAGCACAGTGAGACTTTGTTGCCAAAAAAATAAATAAATAAAAACAGAGACAACAAAAAAACCCACACAAACCACCACAATTCCCAGTACCTTATTCACAGCTGACGACACTAGCTGGGGGGATGAAAGCTCTACCAAGACCCTTCAGGTGCATCCCTTGGCTCTCTCTCCCCAGCTCCAAATCCCTACAGGTGCAGCCCAGACCCATAGCTCTCAGCAGGGGCACATCTCACAAAGGGAGCCCTCAACACCATAGCAGCAAGGAACAAGGACAGAAAGGCTGGGCTCGCAGTGGCCAGAGGCAGCCAGCACAGCACTGGCTCTCCAAGTCCTATGGAACCAAAGGTCAGATGCCGGGCCTGAGGGCACAGGACAGCAAGTGCAGGAAAAGTTCCAAGTGCTCCATGGATAGGATGGACTCAAAGTGCTGTTCAGCCCACAGTGAAGTGTGCCAAACGGAAAGTCAAGGAGCAGACACGTTCAGAACACAGACCAGGGCCACGCTCATGGGGTGCTCTTGGATCCCACTGCTCCCACAGTGTAAAAACTGGGCACACTCTACCCTACCTCTGCTGCTGTGCTTTCTGCAAACTGAAATCCTTTTCTACCTTTGGGTTTCTACCTGACCCTGTCCATGCTGGTACCCAAATGTGAGGGGCCTATCATGGAGAAACCTCTCCAACCTGTGTCCCTCCCTCTCCCCGATAGTCAGCTTTGCTCCCATGAGTGCAAAAAAGGTACCCAGGGTCCAGATCACAGTGAGATCTCAGGAGCAGGGGCCACATGGTTGTCCCTGAGGCTTCATGGAGCAGAAGTCCAACAGGCCTGCTAGCAAGGCCCTTAAACCCAGGGTGAAGACCAAGCTCCCAGGAGAGCTGCTCTGGCTGGCAGCCAAGGCTGCATGACAGCCTGGTCATTTCTGCCCCTTAATGAGCAGCATTACCAAGACTGAGACCAAACCACTCTCCTTCCCTCTCTTAATGCCTTTCCCCGGTGCTACCCTAGCATGGCCCTGAACTCCAGACCTGAACGGACAGCCAGGCACAGGGAAGCTTCTCCCAGCCCAGCGCGGCAGTCAGTCTCATGCAGCTGATAGTGGGACACCCGCTGCCACAGTGGCAACCACAGCACTCAGTGCAGACACCCTTAGCGTGAAGTCCTTACCTGGAACCCAAAGAGCCGAGCAAAGAAGTTGGACCCCAGATCACCAATCACGACATAGAAGGCAATGCAGGTTCCCAGCATCAGCCCAATCATGCTGTAAAGAAGGGAAAAGTGTGGGTTTCAAAGAGTGTGCAGCCCTGTCACAGTCCAACCTGGGCCCATGCACGGAATGGGGGCCCTGGCACCTACAGGCCCAAGGACACCGAGGGCTGGGCCCTGTCCCTGGACTGCACATGAAGGCCCATAGCAAGCCCACAGCATGAGAGCTATGATCTAAGACACCCAGGGCCACAGGACCCAGACACGTTTTGTGGTAAACTCTACTGGGCTTAGAGTGAATACTGAACAGCACTGAGCTCTCTGCTGTGTGGTATTGTAGTTTTTCTCCATGGGAGGTTCCCAAAGTTTTAGGTGTGACAAAAATGCACCATGCCATTACACAAGTTAAAATCAACTGCTTCCAAAAAAGGTTTTCTTTCAAGTTTATGATTTGCTCATTTAGAAGCCTAAAAGTATAATTTCCCGGCAATTTTTCATTTCATAAAATTTTACTCCAAAGGAAGAAAAATGTAGCACTTTCAGTTTAATGCCATTTGGAGGCAGCAGTGTTGGAGGTACAGTTTAAGGAACAGCATTAAGAAAATAATTACAACAGAGGGAGAGCAATTTTCCTATGTTCCCCAGGTTGCCCATTTTTAAGTACTTTTTGGTAATTAAATAAAGTTTTCAATTTTGACAACAATCACTTGAAGGGTACAATAAAATTGGACTTTCAACTATTTTGTAGGTAACTCTTCAAAAACATACTCCGCACTAGAAACCCATCCACAGGTGAAACTCTTTATTAGTTACTGCTCCCATCTCTCTGCAGCTGTGGGGGACACAGAAGCAGGCTGCAGCCCTTACCTGGTCTCCACCAGCATCTTCCCGGCTTTCCCATAGGCGTGGAATGCTAGTGCAAAGGAGAGAGAACAGGCACTCAGACCTACGCAAAAGCGTACTGAGGAAAGCTGCAAAGGGAAACCTGATAAAGATCCACTGGCCCAGAGATCCTGAGGCAAAGGGGACACTTCTCAATCCTGCCCCTCAGGCATTTTCGGATTTACCTTCCGCGATCCAAACTAGTGTGACAAGGACAAAGCGAGGGAGACCCAAGGTGAATTGTTCTTTTCACACGATATTTAAGTGGGGTGAGGGGGAGGTTCCTTGCAAAATGGCAGCTCCCCACACATGGTGATCACGATGAGACCTTTCTAGAACAGTACCAGGCAGGCAAACTGGCCCCACGCAGGGCCCTAGCTCTGAGAGTGGGGTGGGGATTCCAGTCTTTACAGCCTGCACCACAGAGACACTGCAGGAGCTTTTATTTCATCCTTTCGGCATGACTGGAGGGGGGTGGGGTCTCTTTTCTTATTCTTTCTTTTTCAATACCAGGAATTGAACTCAGGTCCTCATGCTTGCCAGGTAAGCACTGCGCTACTGAGCTACATCCTGGGCCCCTTCAGGGCATGATTTACAGAAGAAAACAGAATCCTGGTAAGTGTGGCAGTTGGGGAGGGAGAGGACGGGAGCTCTGGGGCTCACCAATGCCCGGGAGGACATCCAGGGGCTTTCTGACCAGCAGTGTGCATCGCCACAGCACAGGCCGTTCTGCCACCAAAGGAGCCTCTGTTTCCCTTCCTGGACACAGGAAGTATTTCCAGTAGATGGGAAATTCCTGCCTTGCCAAACAAAGTCCCTCCAAGGACCTTAACAGTGAGCTGTCACTCAGCATTTCCTTAGTCCAGTACAATGAGGACAAAAGAAAGTTCTGGTCTCTAAAAAGGAGCGCATGACAGGATGGTTCCAGGTTCGTTGGAAGCCCAAATCCCTGGCCCTGGTTTTCTCCTTCTGCACAAGACCAGAGGTCCTTGTAAGGGTGTAAGGTAGGGTGTAAACACAGCCAGCTGGGTATGAACACGCCCACACACTCCAGGGTTACTTCCAGCTTACCAAGGAAGAAGGCAGTTGTCAAGGGCCCGAGGGCCTTGGGGCAGTGACAGGTTTGGCCTCCAGGGGTCACACTGCCTTTCCTGGACTTGGATCACCAGTAAAGGAGCCTGGCACCTATCAAGTGCCTCTAACCAAGTGAAGCCCAAGTAGGGCCCTACACAAAAGCCTGACTATGAATTAAGATCTAAACTGGAATTTTCAAAAACTAGGAACTCCAGAGGGCCTAGCCAGAGACCATATTCATTCAGATGTGGGCACCAGCACACCTGGCACAACAAAATATCTCAGCCCCACATGTGGAATCCTGAATGCCTACCCCTTTCCATTCCTTTACTCTCCAAAAGGAAGGAAGCAACACTCTACAGCCTGCTCCAAACCCTGGAGTGCCCTGCCTGGAAAGTGCCGGGATCCCTCTGTGACCGGGCACAGGAAAGCGGAAGACTGGCAGGAGGTCAGATCAGCGGGAAGCGGCTCTCTCCTCAGGTGCCCAGAACATGCTAAGTGGCAGCTGTGCCAAGACCAGGCCTTGTCACTGCAGCCTCCCCCTGTCCCCTTCTGCTCTTCCCCTGGGCCACCCCACACCCCAAGTGGTGTCCTCAGCGTGCACAGACAGGCCTTTCCCCACATTCCTTCTCATTCTCCCTCCAGGGCAGGCTATGCAGGAGGGCAGGCCACATATGCGGAGGCCAGTGGCTCTGGGCTCACCAAGGCTCCCAGGCTTTCTACCTGCCCTGCCCTTGCATTCCCTGAGCCTGAAAAATGGGGCCGGCTCCTCCCCAGGGCCAGAGCAAGGCTGACTGATTTCCTTTCCACCTGTCTCCAACACCAAGCTGTAGCAAGAGAAGCAGAGGTGCTGCTCAAGGCAGGGGCACATACAAGGCAGAGAAGCGTGCTGATCAAGAAGAGAGACACCTAAGAGACAAGGAAGGGGAGCCAGTGCCCAAAGGAGCTGCTGCCCTGAGGTTTCCAGGGGGCAGAGCCCCATCAGCACACTGCAGGTACATAATAAACAGCTGCCAGATGACGCAGTAACAAACCCAGCTTGTGTGCTAAGCCAGTAGCACATGCACAGGTCACCCCCAAGGACAAGCAGAGAGGAAATCCATTCCATACTATGGCCATGCAGACACTGCCCAAGCACAGGAAGGCCCAGTGACACAATGACCGGCGGTGTGAAACCCAGGTGACACACACCGGCAATGCTGTGTTGGTACCAAATGCTTCCTGCAGCTGGGATTGCTGCTTCCAGCCCAGGCCACACACCACATACCTTGGGGCTCGGGTCATAACTCAGGGTGAGGCCAAGGGAGGGTGGCACCTTAAGCAGTTCACTCTGATGTGCCAGTATATCTTTTGAAGTGGAACAAAATTTAGAGAGGGCCACCTGGAGTGGGACAGGGAAGAGGAGGCAAAAAACCACAGAACAGCCAGGACAGCAAAAGCAAACAAAACGAACGTGCACAATCCAAATAAAACCCCAACCTGTGTGACTCTCCACACCAGCAAAAATCACCCCAATACCTGGAGCAGTGGGCCACATCTGGGTGGAGAAGCACTTCCTGAGTCTGCCACACTGCCAAATGTCGGGACGCAAACCTGTGTCGAGGGGTGTCAGCACCAACTCTCCCATGCGGCATGCACAGGTGAACGGCTACTTAAAGACAAGCCTACAGCACAGCACCTGGATTTCCTTCCCCTTCTTCTAGTCTCCAGTTCCATATAAAGGCCATCTGCCCATCTCACCCTGACCTGGCCAACAAGGTGTTCCCCACATCTGCAAATGCAAGCCAGGTGCATCAGGGGCATCTCTGTAGCGCTGCAGCAGAAGCCTGTGAGGTCCTCCCCTGGGGACAAGGTGAAGGCACTCCCAGAGGGTGTCAGCATCAAGCCACCACACTACCAGAAGGGCCACCTTCATAGGAGCAGGACAGGGAGATCCTCCTCTACCTCTCTTCAGCTGCTGGCCTGTGTGGGTCCCATGCAGAGGGTCTACCCACCTCTGGGGACAAGGGGAAGCTGGTGCTAAGCAGATGGTGGTGCAGCGGCTCCCTCTGGGAGCAGGCACATGTGAGCCATCTTGTTTGGGATCAAATGCACAACCTGAGACCACTGGTATTTGGGAGTCTTTTGTTTCCAGTAGTCAGCCATTCGGGGGAAGTTGCAGCCCCAGCAGCCAGGGCACAAGGGTGTTCACCAGGCATCTTTCTTTCAGTCTAGCCAAACCGGTTTCACTTCTCAAGGACTTTCGAAGAATAATCAGCCAAATCAGAAACCACAGCCGCTCCAGCAGAAGGGTCCAAAGCCTCTTTCAGGATACAGTGCAGACTTCAGCTGTAGCCTCTGCTACAAAACCTAGACAGAGACCTCAGCAGCAAAGAGGCAATCTGGCCTATGGCTCCGGAAACCAGGAGAGAGGTTCACCCAAGCAGCTCGCCCTGGGTCCAGTGGGCACACCTCAACCCTAGTAGAATTAGATCACCTTGTCTGGGTCAAGCTAACTGACGGACCTCACTTCTTTAAGAGCCAAAAGTAAGACTGACAGACAGCACCACTCCCCTCAGAGCAGAAGAAAAGGAAGGCACTCCTTGGTTCTGAAGCCAGGAATGAGTGCCAATGTCCTGGTGCCAGCGCACAGCAGACCAGCAGGAGACAAGCTGCAGAAAAGCTCTTGTACACGTCTCCAGAGATGTCTATTTTGTTTGGCCCCAGAATTCTGTGGTCCATTTCCTTTCACACCTCCCCTCATCCATCAGAGGGCCAGGTCAGCCTTCTGCAGGTGGGGCCCAGCATCCCAGCCACACACCAGCTAGACAATCAGGAGCTTCACTGCAATCCAGGAATGTTCACTGAACCAAGCCCTGAGAACAGCAAAGTGGCATTTCAACACCCACACCAAATGTTCCCAGTATGAACTGCAGAGCTGGAAGGCTCAGAGCCGGGCTGAGGCAGGAAGAATTAGGCTTCACACACCAGCCTGAGAGTAGCAGACAAGAAAGTGAAGGACGGGGGCTGGGGATTTAGCTCAGTGTCCTAAGTGCCTGCCTTGAGAGCATGCGGTCATGAGTTCGATCCCTGGTACCAATTTAAAAAAAAAAAAAGAAAGTGAAGGATGGTGTCCTTGAACTAAGCTACCTAGAAAAGATTCCCAAGTGCTATGACCAGCTCTCTCTGGCTAAACTAATGGGAACAAACTACAACCCAGCAACCCCAGGAGGAAGCCAAGGCCTTCGGGGAGATGGGTTACATAATCCAGCATGAGCCTGGCCAGGCTACACTGCCTCCTGGGAACTGCAGGTGGGCAACTCAGCAGGATTCCTCTGGCCAACTCCAAAGAAGGTTCCCAGTACCTGGGGACTTACACAGCCAACAAGCTACTAAGCAGGCAAAATGAGTACAGCCCTCTATGGCAGACCTAGAGGGGGAGGTCATGTGTGCACCTGCTCAAGAGCTAGGGGGCCCCTCATATTCTTCTCTATCACTTCGATTATGAAGCAGTTTTTTAAAAAACTGTCTTAAATTTTAAAATAAGAAAAAACATTACTGTCCAAGAACCTCATTAAAATAAAGTAAAAAAAAATGAAATAACTAGACAAAAGGACTAAGTCACCAAGCTCTGAGAACTAGAGCGCCCCTCTGCTTGAGAAGGTACATAGCAGCACCCAAGCACCCCAAGAGCTGTCCTCACCCAGGCCGGCGTAGGTTCTCCGCTTGCTCAGGCTGGCAGACTTTACCAGGAACATGCATGACTGGTGCGTCATCCAGGAGCAGAAGACCAACAGCAGGGCACCCAGGACAATGCCACACTGCAGGGAGGACACAGAAAGCACTGTTCACAAAACCAGACAGTCCCCACATCTCCGCCTCACATATCGACAGCGCTGGGGCTCGCACAAGCCCCCTCTGTCTGTCCATGCCTGTGTATACTGGAGCCCCCTCCACTGCTGCCTACTCCTGTGGGCAAAGCCTCTGAGCGCTGAGAGAGCTGTTTCCCTGCAGCAGTGGTAGGGACCCTGCATGGGGATCCCAAAGAGCACCCAAGACACCCCCGCCCCTTTCTCAAGTCTTGCTGGGTAGCTGGGTGCTGCTTCTGCATAAACCCCATGTATACCACCTTGTAGCCACCCAGGTCACCTGTAAGTGGGAAATACCTTCTGGAAGGAAGAGATTAGAAATGACATGCGTACCTCTCTTTAAGCTAAACAGGCACTTACCGTGTGACTCCTAAGTGTTCCCCCAGAGAAGCGAAACATGGCCATGCACAAACTGTACTTTATAGCAGATTTAACCATAATCCAAAAGCTGAACAGCAACTGAACGGCCCTGAGCAGGTACCTGGACAAAGCATGGTCCATCTGTGCAAAGGAATATCACTCAGCAGTAAGAAGGGAACTACCAGCTCCGCATGGATATGGATGCTTCTCAAGTGCACCGTACTGAGAGAAAGAAGCTAGACTCACAGGCAGTGAACGGTGATGCCATTTACAGGATGAGCCAGAAAGGCAGACGGTACGGTAGGAAAGCAGTTGACAACAGATGGACAGAGTAACTTTTCTGACCACGGTAGCCACATGACTGTGCGTACACCAAAATCCAGGGAATCTCATTGTATGTGAACTATCTCCCAATAACTTTGACATTGAATGCAGCCCCCACTCTCATGCTCCAGTGGAGGCCCTACCAGCAAGGGAGAAGCAGCAAGGAATCCACGAAGCACCCACTCACCATGCACCCACAGAGGCTGCCTCTGCCTCCCGCCTCCTCCCTACCCGTAAGCAACACAGGCTGAGATGATAATAACTGAGGTAGGACGCAACCTGACTTTTTTTTTTTTGGTGCCGGGGATCGAACTCACGACCTCGCACTTGCCAGGCAGATGCTTAAGCCACTGAGCTAAATCCCCAGCCGCATCAACCTGACATTCATGTTGTTTGATGAACTCTGCAAGCCTGGGGCCGGCTCGTCTGAGCAACATTTAGAGGCTAACAATACACAGTATAATAATGATTGTGGGTTTCTTACAGTCCTATCCCTGCTTTGTTTCCTTTTACTGTTCTGTTTTACTCCTTAGAAAAATTTTGACAATAGGGCCGGGAATTTAGCTCAGTGGCTTAAGCGTCTGTCTAGCAAGCACAAACTTCAGCATCACTACACTAATGCAAGATATTAACAAAGGAGACTGAAGGGAGGGGAAGGAGGTCTAGTTCAAACTCCTTGGGCTTTCTACCCTATTAATCATAAATCTGAAACTGCTAAAAATAAATAAATAAATAAATTCTATTAATTAAAGAAAAATACATTCAAACAAGCCTCAAGCAGTGGTAGATCTGTAATTCCAGCTACCCCAAAGGCTGAGTCAAGAAAAATGCAAGTTCAAGAGCGGCCTAGGCAATTTAACAAGACTCTGTATCAAAATAAAATATTAAAAAGAGATGAGGCTATAGCTTAACCAACCCCCAGTATCACACACCCAAATACACCCACTCACCAAAACTGCACCACAGTGGCTCTGACTTCTCTGCAGGATTTGATGACATGTGGAGAATCTGGCCCTGAGGTACTCACTGGCAGGAGCACACACTGGTACATGTGCTGGAAACTCTGGGCAGTGTATCATGGAGCTGAACACACATATACCCCAGGCCTTTGCACTCTACCCAACAGACACAGTCAGACACTCACCAAAGCCTGGGCAACTGTCTGCACAACAGCACTTTGCACATTGGAAGAGCTGAAACACCAGACGTCTCACAAAAGCTATAGCAAACTGTGGTAAAGCCATTCAATGGGGTACTGGCCGGATGCCGATATGTACAAACACTACAATTCTACCTCAATTTGCAAATGGGTAACATTTCAGCGGGGTACCACACACCTATATTCCAGCATTTTGGGATGCCGAGGCAGGGGGCTTGCTGTAAGTTTGACACCAGCCAGGCTACATAACGAGTTCGAGGCCAACGTGAACTACATAGTGAGACCCTGGCTCAAACTAAACAAACAAAAAGGCCAAGTGTGGTACCACGTGCTGTAAACTCAGCACTGAGGAAGCTGAGGCAGGATTGCCAAGAGTTCCAGGCTTGACCAACAAAGAGAGACCTTGTCCCCAAAAAATAAAAAAAGAAAAAGAAAAAAGAAAACAGGCAACATGAAACTCTAGTACCAAAGCTGGTAGCAGGAGAGACTGGCAGAGGGGCTGGAACTGTGGTGTTCTTTGATGTGGAATGAGTCACATTTGTTTGTTCACTTTATGAAAATTCAACAAGAGCACACCCACCAGGCATAGTGGCACACACCTGTAATCCCAGTACTTAGGACACCTGAAGCAGAATATCCTCCAGATCAAGGCCAGCCTGAGCTCCATGGTGAGTTCAGGACAAGACCAGCCTAGGCTACATGCAAGACCGTCTCAAAAAGCAAAAAGAAAAAAAGAGCACACCTAAAATGTGTATAGGATTTTTTTTTTTTTTTTTTTGTACCAGGGATCAAACTTGCGACCTTGTGGGCTTGCAAGGCAGGCACTTATGCCACTGAGCTAAATCCCTGGCTTGTACAGTTTTCTAAACAGCAAACTTTACTAAGATATTCAAGTATTTTCAACAGTGCCAGAATTACTGAAACAAACAACAAAAAGAACCCAACACTAAACCAACAAAAATTTTTAATGACATGGTTGCCAAACACTAAATACACATCCACATACATCCCCAAATAGCCTGTTGGCCTCAGGCTGTGCTCTGGCCCAAGAAGCCTCCCTTGCAGGAGACCCTGAGTTCAGAGACAGCAGCAGCTGGCAGGCCCTCAGGACACAGGGTGACTGTTTCTACCCTTGCTGCCTGCTAAATTTCTCTGGGGCAAGTCTCTGCCTGCCTCATCTCTACATACTCTGGCAGGACACCTGGACCCAACACAGGGGTCACAATTAGTGCTCCAACCACTTTGAGGACTGGAGTCAGGGATGGCAGCATCAGATGGCAGATGAGGAACCAGCCACCATTCCACATCCCAGGACACAGTTCTGCTACTGGGCAAGTTGCTGTGGGCGCCAGGACACACAGGCATCCCAGAGACACCCAGAGGTGGCACAGCACTGAGATTCACAACAGGTATTTTCCCAGGGGCACCAGTGATCTGTAGCTCCATCCTCCCACCTACAATGTAATCACGTTAGACAGGACCCATACCATCATCCTCTACGCCTTTATGTCCAGGCCAGATGCAGGACCCTGTGGGATTTGAAAATTCTCACATCAAAAATAATCTTTCAGATTTTTATCCAAAAGATCCAAAGTATGAAAAATATATAAAAGTGTTAACCTAAAGTTAAACTACTAATACTACCATTTTCAGTTCCAAAATGTCCATCTAAGAGGGTACGGTGGTGCACGCCTGTAATCCCTGCACTCTGGGAGCCTGAGAAAGTCAAAACTTTGCAGCCAGCCTGGGCAACGGAGCAAGATCATCCCAAAGGGAGGATCATCCCTTAGGGAGGAGAGGCAAGGTTGGGGATGCAGTCCAAAAGCCCTGGGTTCAATCCCCAATACTGCAAAAAGAAAAAAAAGCCCACCTTATTTCATTCTCTACCTCTGGCGTCAACAGACATAACTCGCAGGTCTTTGCCCTGACATCCAGCTGCCAGGATCTGTCCAGTGCGCAGCTCCTTCCTGCCACGCAGCAAGCCACAGCAGCACACTTGGCAACATGACTCCCCTCAGGGGGGAGCCCCACGTTCATTTGTTAAAAGTCTTAAGGGAAGAAGTTACCCAATTTGATCTTTGCATCATTTCCAAGTGCCTGTTCACCTGTTAATTATCTAAACAGAAGTCACAGACACAGACGTTTTCTTTCGCGTGGCATTCAATGGTGAGACGAAACCAAACTTTTTTGCACGTAAGAATTTTCCAGTTGGCGAAAAATTCGTACATTACAGACCAAATATGCACAATATGTCTATAGAAAACAGCTCTCAAGTGACCGAGTTTTTAATCACCTTGTAGCCAAAGCCCCATTGCTTATAGCAGGATGAAATAAACCCTCCTGAACCCTCTTGTACTCTCTCTGCCCTCCGGTACGGTCTTGTCTGCGGCCCCCGCCAGGCGCGCGGACGTCACCTGTCCCGCATCCTGACCGCAGGGCCCCGACGAGGCGGCCCGGACGCACCTGTTTGAAGCAGAAGGGCATGGTGAGCACGCTGACCCCTACTATGCTGTTCACGACGTTCGTGACCAGCCCCCAGTTGGAGGAGGCGGCCGCGGTCATCCTGATGGCCGATGCGGGCAGAGGGCCCGGGAGCAGGCGACGAGACAGGTCAGCCTCCAGATCTCGCCGGGCCAAGCGGCCGCCCCATGGCCATTCTCCTTCGCTCGTTCTAGTGATCACCTCCGAACTTCCGAGCCCACAGCCGCAAAGGCCGTAGGCGACTCTAGCGACACCTCAGCTGCTTTGCTCCACTACCGACTTACACACTTCCGCCTTCCCCGGGCTCCCCTACCCGGAAGTAACGAACTCGGGGGCGGGGCGCGGCGGGAAGCAAGCCTAAGAAAAACTGCCAGAAAGCGCCAACAGGGAGGGGCCTGCCGTGCTGGGGCGAGGCTCGGCGGGACAGTAGCCAATGAGAGGCAAAATCGTAAGGCCTTGGTTGGGCAGGGCTAGGATGGAACTGGGATCTGGGCGGGGCTTATTTGACGTGAGCTAATGAGGAGGTCGGCTAGAGCCTGGCGGGGGCGCGGTCGGGCTCTGGGCGGGGCCGGGAGCGGGGAGAGGCGGGGCTAGGCCCGGCCTCCAGTGGTGGCGCACCGCCGGGAGGCGGAGCCGGGCTCCTTGGCGCGGGAGGATGGAGTTCCTGCGTGAGGCCTCAATCCCAAGGGGCGGAGGAGAAAGTGGGGTCCCGCGCGCTTTCCGGGGAGGTTGTGGAGAGTTCCTGGTCGGCCTGCAGCCCCTAGAACGGTTTCCATACGTGTTCCTGGTGCCCCGGGCGCAGGAGGCTGTGTGCTGGTTCTGGGCTACAAACAATCTGTGCAGAGAAATCGGCACCTCGGCTTTACAGAGGAGACGCGAGGCACTGGGGGCTTCGGCGACTCAGCTAAGGTCACACAGCTCGTAAGAGAGTGCATGGGGCTCGCCATGCTGCGGGTACTGGGCAAAACACCGCCCCCAGAGCAAGGAGAGAAGACGCCCTGAAATTAAAGGAGCAAAGGGGAAAAGCGAGAGGGAGAGACTCATGTGGCCAGAAAATCTGGGAAGGCTTCAAGAAGGGGTGGCTTCTGGGCTGAGGTTTGAAGGACAAATGAATGCATAGAAACTGACGGGGGCGGGGGAGTCCTCTGCAGGAAGCAAGTAAGTCCAAGTGGGCTGGAACTGTGCGTGGGAAGAATTACCAGCGGCTGGGAGAGGCCGTCAGGATAGCAGGGCCACGTTTGCAGGCACAGCAGCCCTTCAGGTCTAAGGAGGCTGCTGCTTCAGGCACCAGGCAGTCCCCTGGTGAGACTCTGACCTGCCCTCAAACCGAAGAGCAAGAAGAAGATATGACCCCATGAAGAGTGATGTAAGGGCTATACCTGTAATCACAGCTACTTGGGAGGCTGAGGCAGGAGGGTCGGAAGTTCAAAGCCAGCTTGGATCATTTAAGGAGACTGTCTCAAAATAAATGGGACTAGAGATGTAGCTCAGTGGCAGTGTGCCCCTGATTTCAGTCCTCAGTACTGGAGGGTAGGGGGATAATTGAATACAAAGCCCAAATAATGCCTGCTTTGTGCTCATTTATTTTTTACGTGAATAAAATCATATGTATAATCTATAACCTTTTGATTATGTAATTTTTAAAGAACTATCACACACATACCAGATAGGATGTGAAATTTAAATATATTTTAGTGAATAATAATAAATACCCATGGAACCAACATCATGTTTGAAAACAGGATGTTAGCAGAGTCTCTCTGTTCCCTCCTGATTCTGCCTTCTTCCTGCTCTCTTCACTGCCATCCTGGGATCATCTCTGTCCAGATTTTCTCATTACTTTCCTTTAATATCGAATACAGCCCTAAACAATTATAGAAAGACTGCTACTATGTCTCTTAATATTCATGTGGTCCGTCTCCTAATATAATAGGCATGCACATGTGGGTGCCTAGAATAAAACACTCAATCCATAGAAGGCATGATCTGTCTCTTTCATCGTGGAGTTTGGAACACAGAGGTGGTGGTATGAAGCTATCTTGGGCCTTGAGGCTGAGGGTGGGGGTGGAGCAATAAGCCAGAGAGAGCCCAGATTGGAGCAGAGCCACCCCACTGGTCCCTGACTACCTTCTCCCTACTACCCCATGGCAGGCTGCTATTTTGGATTCTGTTTGGTGAAGCTAATAGGGTCTAATTCAGTAGTCTATTAGGATAGAGCATTTCTGTACTTTTTTCATTATAAGGGAATCATATTCAGATATTCTTCTGCAACTCTCTCATTCAACATTTACAAGATTGACCCTTGGGCTGGAGATTTAGCTCAATGGCATAAGTGCCTGCATGGAAAACTCCAGGTCATGAGTTCCATCCCTGGTACAAAAACAAAAATGTAAGATTCACTCCTACTTGTGTATTGCACATGTGTGCTGTGAGTCGTTTGTTCTCACTAAATGGAATCCTATTGTTCTGTTTTTGTTTGGGTACTGGGGATCGAACTCACCTTGCACTTGCCAGGCAGGTACTTGTGCCCCCGGCTAGAATCCCCTTGTTAAAGTAGCCCATTCTCCTGCCAAGGGATCTGGGCGGGGCTTATTTGACGTGAGCTAATGAGGAGGTCGGCTAGAGCCTGAGTTGTTTCCAGTTGTTTGCCATGAACATCGATGCAGTGAGCATTTCTGGACTTGTCTCCTGAATGTCTGCATGTTAGAATCTCTCTAGTGTGAATAATTACACGTGGAGTTGCAGATCCAAGAGCAAGTGCACCTATGACTTTTTAGTCACAGTGTTCTTCAGAGTGGCTATAAAAGTTCTCCTGGTTTACATCACAGGTTGGCAAGCGTTTTCTAAGGGTTAGATGGTACATATTTTTGGATGGTCAGGCTATAACAGTCTCTGTCACTACTCAAGTCTTGCCATGGTGGAAGCAGCCTTGCACAAGTGGGCATGCCAGCATTCCAGTAAAACTTCTATTTACAAAGCAGGAGCTCTCCCAGTTAGCCCTGAAGGCTGCATATTGTGGACGCCTGCTGTGTGTTGTCTTCCCTCATCCCCAACAGTATGAGACCATCAATTTAGCTAATGTGCTGAACAGAATGGATTCCTGTGGTAGGTTTAATTTCTTCTCCCTTAGTCATCTTTTTTCATTGTTTTGTTTTGTTTTGTCTGATTTTTGAGGCAGAGTCTCCCTCTGTAGTTCAGGCTAGCCTTGAATTTACAGCGTAGCCCAGGCTGGTGTTTACCTCATGATGATCCTCTTACCTCAGCTTCCCAAGTGCTAGGGTTACATACATGTGCCACACACCTGGTTTATTCATATTTTGGTTGTTCCTTCATGTGTCTTCTGTGAAATGTGTGTTCATTTTTGGCCCGTCTTGCTACTTATGTCTGTTCTTATTTTGAGCAGTTTGGGTTTTTTGGTGGGCGAGGGGGAAGAGCCTCACATGCTAGGCAAGCCCTCTACCACCAATATACATCCTCACACTTGCTTTTGAGACAGGTTCTCTCTACAGTTGCCCAGCATGGCTTTAAACTTGTAATCCTCCTGCTTATGCCTCCTGAGTAGCTGGGATCACAGGTATGCACTGCTCCGTGTGCCTGGCTTCTTGAATTCTCACTTGACAGCTAACCCTGGAGTCCCAAGGGAACACAGCTGGCCCTCATGAAGCTGCCATGGAACCGAGGCCGAGACAGGAGGATCCTGGTGACTTAGAAGCATGTGGGATGCTGGGGATGTAGCTCAGTGGCATAAGCAGCTGCCTGGCAAGCGTAAGGTCACGAGTTCGATCCTCAACACCAAAAAAAAAAAAAAAGAAGTGTGTGGGAGCAACAGAGGGTGCTCCTCACCTTCTCCTCCTGTGAAAGTGGGGTGTGCTGCAAGACAGAGATGGTGCACTGGCTGAGCAGTGGACACATTCTCAGAGCAGAGGAGGCTACAGGGACCCCTCCCACCCTGGGGTACACTGAGGCTGGGAGGGGAGAGGTGCCTGTCTGCAAGTCTCCCCAAGGGTGGCACCTAGCCTAGGGCTGGCTCCTGAACCAGACTGGCAGCCAGCTGGGCAGACAGAAAGAGACCTGGACTGGATTCCACAGGTGTAGATGGAGGTCCGGCCCCTTCCTCCCCTCCTCCATCTGGGCAGCACCTGTGGGAATTAGGCTGTTTCTCCATGCACACAATTCGCACAGCCCATTTCTGTGACTCTCGGGGTGAGGGTGCTAGGAACTTGGCCCCAACAGGTGTTGGCTTAGGTTGGAGGGGCAGCTGGGGGGTGGGGAGCAAAGATCCAAGACGTGGGGAACAGCTGGAGAGACGAATGAGGGGCCAGCCCTACCTGTGCACCTGTGCCAGGGCTCCTGTTTTCATAAGGACACCAGTCCCACTGCGGGTAGGGCCTGCCCTTCCAGGATGACTTCCTTTTAACTGATTATCTGTGAAGAACCTATTTTCAAAGAAGGCCACAGTCTGCGATATTGGGGGCTAGACCAAAATTGGGGGACACAATTCAACCGCTGAGTGCAGGGAAAGGAGGTAAACTTGGTGGTTCTTCACGGCAGAAGGAGGGCAGAAGGGGTCTTGGCCCCAGGGACAGCAGACCTGGGAGGACCGGAGCTCTGCTAATGGACATAGGGTTCCCAGAGGAGAATAAATACATTTTGGTTCTTCCTCGCAGACCTCCGGAAGGCTTGTGTCTCCCAGATAGGACTCTGGGGGATGGTGGGGATGGGGTGAGGAGGTTGGCCAGGCCCATGGCTGGGAGGAGGTACAAGTGTCCCTCTCGGGCATCCCCTTCTAGCTTCCTATCTTCCAGCTGTCTTTGAATGCTAATGATCAAGTGACCTCCTGGAATAGGGAATACCCTGAACAGTCTCCCCTCAGCCTCAGAAGGGACTGTGTTAGGGCCCAGTCTGCGGATTTCTGCTCTCTGGCCTCAGGACATACCCTGAGCTCAGGTTCCAGCTGGGACTAGGCAGGGCCTCCTGGGGTCCCTCCTGTCCCAGAACCACCCAGAGAGAGAGAGGGGACCCTCACCTCCTACCTTGGCTCCACTGGTCTCCCACAAGGCTGGGACAGAGTGGGGCGAGGTGAGCTGGTGAAAGTCAGTCTCCCAGATTCTGGCCTGCTCAGCTGAGCCTGGCTAGGGTGCCCAGAGACTGGACAGTGGGCTGTGTAGAAGTAATGCCATAGCCAGTGGTTTTCTAACTAAGGGGCTCATGGTTGCCTGGCTCCAGCGAGAGACTTTCAGAGGAAGGGGGCCCAGGGCCCAGGGAAGATGCATCAGTGACCCTTCACCCCTCAGAGTGGCACTTGTGTACCCTCTCTTGTCCCCAAGGCCACTTCAAGCACCTGGCCTGTTCAGGACACACTGGTGGGTAGGAAGGCAGCCTTCCCCACTGTCCTCCAGCACCAGAGGGTTGCGAACAGGCCTGAGAGCTGAGTCAAAGCCTGGCCTGGCCCTGGGCCCCAGCTCTGTCCCCTACATCAGGCAGCTATCTGGGTTTGGGGGAGGACCCGACAGAGGAGCAGGAGGACCAACCTAGGCATCCTCCGTCTGCAAAAGGGCTGATCAAATGAACAGATCCAGGCGAATTGGAGAAATACCCAGGGCTGGTTGGGAGGAGCCAACTGGATCTTACTTCTCACACCTTGTCCCAGGCTGCTGGAGAAGTCTGTTCTTGGTTCCCAAGCTGCCCTCGGATGTGGTCCTTGGCCACGGGCCTGGCTGGCCCCCGAGCTCTTTGTGTGGGAGGTCTGGGTGAATTCCACCGTGGTATGTAGTATGTGGCTGCTGCCAGGCCCCTCTCCCAGCTGTGGCTTTAAGATGGGCTGTGGATGCTAAATTAGACCCATTCCTGCTGGCCAGACCTGTGCTCAGCTCTGTGGTTTTGGGGGTTTGTAGAAACAGGAAGGCAAGGTGGGTGGGGATGGAGACCCCCCGACCTGGGCTCCCCTTCCCCTCGATGCCACCCTGGGTTGGGAGGCTTGAGGACTCTGCTGAGGCCTGAGAATGGGTAGAAGCTCTAGAGAAAAGGTAGGGACTCAGTTTCTTCACAATTCAGTACTTGAGTAAACTTTTAACTTCTGCCTGCTGGAGACAGAAGCCCTGTCCCACAAGAAACTCCACCATAAGCTATCTGCCTTCCCGTGTGCCCAGCTCAGAAGCCTGAGACAGATGGTGGGGCAGAAGATTGCCCAACAGAGAAGACAGGGCAGGGTGGGACCCTCACTGACCTCAAACTGTGGGGCTGGGGGCTGGGGATTTAGCTCAGTGATATAAGCACCTGCCTGGCAAGTACAAGGTTGTGAGCTTGATTCGCAGTACCAATAACAAAAAACAAAACAAAATGAAAAAACTCTGTGGGGCTGAAGCAGTCCCAGCTACCCAGGGGACATGGCCTGGGCCAGGTCCTATGCACCAGCCAGCTCTGTCTGCTGCTGGCTGTCCTGGAGCCAAGGCCACCTGCTCCAAGTGTTTTTTTTTCCCTCAGCAGGTGTTGGCTCTGTTTTGATTAACTGCAGGGGTAGACCCCTGCATGTCTTTGGTGATTGGTTGAGCTGGAGAGTAAAGGAAGGGAAAGGAAGGTGGAGAAATCTTCCCTGCCCCAGAACCAGAAGGGACCCAGTACACCCCTGAGAGAAGCAGATGTGGCCTCCACACACAGTGTGGGAGAAGCAGAAGCCTCACCACAGATGTGCAGATGGATCCAGGCTCCGAGACCTGCTCAAAGGCCAGGCCCAGAGCCATGCTCTCTGCCCATGTCCTTCATAGCCCACAACAACCCATAGCCTTTGTGTGTGCTGCCCATGAGCTCAGAGAGGCGGCGCATTAACGCACCTAAGGTCACGCAGCCTTGGTGCTGAAGGAACTGCAGACAGCTCTGCGGTCTGATGATTGCACTGGAGGGGAGGGAGGAGACGGGACTATGGCCCTGGCGCTTCCCTTCCCTGCCCTTCCTTATGCTTAGCCTACAGCATTCAGGCAGGGCATGGCTGGGGGAGTGACCAAGGAGGGGAGGGGTTCGGGTGTGCTTGTGGGCCTCTCTGAGTGGGAATAAGAGCTGAGGGAGGAGGAGTTAGACAAACACCAGTGTTAGAGTCACAAACATGGGAGGGCAGGACACCAGGGTGAGCCTGAGAGGCCTGGCCCTCGAGGTGTGGAGGTGTTAATGAGAACTTTCATCTTTCAGTACAGGCAGTGAGGCACAGGAAGAGATCTAGACAGGAACATGTGTCATTCAATGGGATCCCAAAGGCTGTGAGCACTCAGCACCCCACTGTGGCTTCTAAGGGTGATCTCCATGGAAGGGAACGGTCTGGGCCGGGAAACAGGCAAAGCTCAAGATTAGCCAGGAGCAGCCTGTTGGGCCGGAAGGCAAGGGGCAAGCTTAGAGAATGACAGGGACATGCCGAGGGGCACAGGAACCGGCCGAAGGGGCTCCAGGATCCAAAGCAAGATAACTGGCCGAAGGGGCTCCAGGATCCAAAGCAAGGTAACTGGAGCATCAAGGTAGTGTTAGCTGCGTGAGGCCCTGGATTCCATCCCCAGTACTGAGAAAACTGTGTCTGCTATGGATTATACTGCAATGCATAAAGTAGGAGCCAGGGTAAATGTAAATAAATTAAATGTTGGTAACTTAAATAGATAATTTAGATAAATTAAATAATGGAAAATTTGACAAGGACCAGGATATTTAGTTTCAAAGAATCCCCCACAAACTGCTCACTAACTCCAGAGGAGAAAGGGAGGTGTAGAGAGAGTGCTTAAGTGACCAGAGCAAACCTCATCAGTGACAGGGACCGTGATGTCACACACTTGCGATGGGATTCGGTGAGATTCACTGCACCGCTATGACAAGGATACACAACCTACATCTTAGGTGGGGGGTGATCAGTGGGATCCTGGCCTCCAGAGCTCCTGAGGATGTGACCTTATGTGGCACAATGACTTCACCCCTGTGATTAGGGTTACAGACCTTGAGATGTGGAGATTATCCTGGATTATCTCTGGGATGGTCCCAGGCTAATCACATGAATCTTTTGGGAAACTTTCCCCAGCTGGCTCAGAGATGTGACCCGAAAGAAACTTCACTGGCTTTGGAGATGGAAGAAGGGGGTGACCAGCCTGGGAATGGCTTTAGTTTACAACCAGCAAGAAAACAGGGACCTTGCAACCCAAAGGAGCGCCATTTTGTCGACTACCAATTGCTGACAGTCAGGAAATCAGTTGCTCTGGAGTTTCCAGGAAAGAAGGTGGCTGCCACACCTTGATTTTAGTCCAGTGTGATCTGAAGGGGACTTGGAAACCAAGATAATAACTTTGTATTAAGGTGCTGAATTTGTGGTAATCTTGTTACAACAGCAATGAAATATAAATGCAAAGAGAAGACACCTGACAGACATAACTTTAGTGCTTCCTGTTCTCTGCCAGGACACAGGCTGAGAATGGAAGGCGCAGGTTTCCCAGGGGCTCAGGGAGCTGAACGGGGACCAGAAAGAACTAAGAGCAAAGCCAGGCTCCCCTGAAGCCCCCACCTCAGGCCAGGAAGAAAAGCAAACAAGCCCAAATCTACCAGGGAGCTCTGAGTGCTCTGATGGGGCTGGTTAGATAGGGAAAGGCATTTGGGGCTTCATTTATAGTGTGTCAAATTGTGACCCCCAAAATTTCCCACTGGAACTTCAGAATGTGACCTCATCTTCGTGGGTAGGGTATGGTGAGGCTCTCCGGATGAGATTGTCCGGGATATCCAGGTGACACAGATAGCACAGAGGAGAGGCTTGTGGGGTGACAAGGCCAGAGGCTGGAAGGGTGCAGCCAAGCCAAGAAAGACCAGGGCCTGAAGGAGCTGGGAGGAGCAGGAGGCGCTTCTCCAGAGACTTTGGGGAGCGTCCCTGTTGACACCCTGATGCCGAACTCCTAGCCTCTGGAACTGGAGAATAGACTGGTGTTAAGTTTAAGGCACCCCCAGAAATCTGGGGCATCAATAACATGTTCGGTGGTTCTTGGGGTCTCCAAGATACTGGAAAGCGCAGTTACCAGGAATCTCAAGATGGGGTCTTCCCAGGAGGACCAGAGGAGACAGCTGCAGAGGGACCCCATAAATCCATTGGTGTTTAGTAGTGGAGGAGGGAAAGGGCAGCCAAACGGAGGGACAGGCATCGTCACATGATTACAACCTGACCAGGTGCTGAGAATTTAGCTCAGTGGCGTAAGCGCCTGCCTGGAAAGCATGAGGTCGCGAGTTCAATTCCTGGTACAAAAAAAAAAAAAAACAGAAACCTGACTAGGTAAACAAAACAGTTGGGTGGACTTTCTAGTAGTGCTTTTCTCTTCCTCACTCCCTCCCTTCCCCTCTGGAGCTCCAACAGCCTCTGTGGGACCATCCTGGACACCTCCGTTTCAGTCTTACCCATTACCCAACCTGCCAGTAAATCGCAGTGAGTCCACGTTTGCCCATCCACAGTTTTGGCCCTCTCTCATCATTTGCCACGCCTCCTTCTCAGTCTGGTCCTTCTCAGTCCCTGCAGGGACCTGCGAGTTGAAGGCTTTGTTAAACCTTTCCTCCACTTAAATTGCCTCGTTTAGCTGGGCATGGCCATGCCCACCTGTAATCCCAGTGCTTGGGAGGCTGAGGTGGAAGATCACAAACTGGAGCCCAGCCCAGGCGTCTTAGCAATTTAGTGAGAACCTTTCGCAAAAAGTAAAAAGGGATGGGGATGCCGCTCAGTGGGAAGGCCCTGGGTTCAACTCCCAGAATTGCTAAATAAATAGTTTCTGTTCAAATTAAATGTCCTCTGTTTAAATTCGCATAGTAACAGAAAACTGAGTAGCACCATCCCTCCCCCGCTCCTGGGTGGGACTCAATGACACTGTTACTTTGGGTTCCTGGTGGAGGAAGCTCTGGTGATCTGTGACCACAAGCCTCTCCATTCTACAGATGAGGAGACTGAGGCTTGGAGAGGTGAAGCTATGTGTTCAAGTTCACAGGACTCCTAAGTGGGTAGAGGAGGGACAAAGATCACAGGTCATTATATACCACAGGGTTGCTCAGAGCAGAAGATGGGCCATTCTGCAAGCAATTTAGAGGAAGGGGAACTTGCTGAGTGTGCTACTTAGCTATACCTGACCCTCATCCAGGCTGGCCTGGGTCCAAAGTATGGAGTGGACCTCCAAAAGAGGCAGCAGCTAGGGGCCACTCCAGGACCCCCCTTGTCCTGGCCTCAGGGTGTGTGCCCTTGCCAGGGTCCAGCAAGTGATGGTTACTGGGTGCCCTGTCCACATGGGGCTCGGGTAGTAAAGCCTCCCTCTCTCCAAGGCTGCACTGGGAGCTGAAGTGTGATCTTTGCTGATGTTGTCGACTGAGACAAAAGCTGCGGATTGTAATCTTGGCCACCAGGAGAAAATGTCCCCCACACCTTCATTGTGGGGTTGTAACTAGTGTGTGTGTGAGGGGGTAGACAATTCAACAAGATAGAAAACCTTTCATCTATATTCATTTGTTTATTGTTTTTGTTTTTCCCTTTTCTCAAAATGCCAGATGGTAGGGCTGGACACACAGCTGCAGAGTGGTCCTGTCACAGGCTGGGAGATGTATACACAATGCTGGGCAAGCTTCTGTGGACAGGGTCTGCCAGGTCACCCAGGGCACATATGGTCCCCCACATATGGCCTCAGTCTTCCCTAGGCCAGGGCCTAAAGACCCAGGCATCCCAGGGCATCTTCCACCTGGCCTCAGCCTAGAAGTCTAGGGCAGAGCTATGCCGAGAGCACAGCACCCACTCGGCCTGTTCTGCTCCCTGTCCGGGAGTCCTCTGCCCTGGGAAGTGGGGGTACATGGCCCATAGCTCCCCAGGGCCTGGAGCTGACACTTCCTGTTCCTTAGGCTGCAGTGTGGGTCAGAGCAGCAGGCAAGGTGTCCTGGGGCAGGTGTGTGCTCCACGGCCAGCCAGGCCAGACACTCCCACGCATTGGTCCCAGGGAACTGCAGTTCACACTCCAGAAGGAAGAGGACAGCAATCCTCCTGCACCCTGGCCTTGCTCCCACTCCTACCCCTGGAGCCGGAGCTGAAAGACTGCAGCTGTCTCTCAGTGGTCCACTACTGCCAGCAGCAGCCTAAGGAGCAGAGGTGTCATCGTCTCCCCCAGAAGAGGCACCCCAGATGGGGCTCATCTAGAAACCCCCCAAAGCCCATGGCTCCAGGAAAGAAAGACTCACCTTACATGGGGAAGCCTGGCTCCCCATATGGAAGCTTCTGGCTGTCAGAACCCCCAGAGCTCCCCAAGAGCACGGGCAGGCTGGAAGTCACTCACTGTCTTCCCTCTGTTAATTCCCTCCCTTAGGCCAGAGCACAGGGCTATAGAGGAGGGGGTGCAAGGATCAGCAAGGCACAGCTGGGAGCCCAGGGGCACAGTTGGGCTGCTTCCAGGTCCCATCCATCCGGCAGCTGCATCCCCCTGGGCTCCCGTCTCCCCACCACCCGCAGCTGGCAGGACAGTGGCTCCAGGGAGACAGGCAGGAATGCAGCATGCCCAGGCGCAAGGCTGGAGCACCTCCCCAGCTGTGCAGACGCCCAGGCAGGTGGAGCCTGGTAATTAGAGCCCCTGACAGCTGAGAAGTGATAGAGGCAGCAGCATACAGGGGGGCACCAGGACAGGGGCCCCAGGGGAAGCAGCCTTATTGGAGGCAGGGCCTGGGCAGGGAGAGAACAAGAGGCCAAGTCTAGGGACCACCCTGGGCCAGGTTCTGTATCACACTCAGACTCCTATGTGATCCTCATGCCCTGACACATGGTTGGGACTCCCAGATGCTATAGAATCTGCCACCCCAACGAAAGCAGCTGAGGGAACAGCTGAGGCCTTAGACACTAGAGCAAGGCTGTGGCAAAAGACTGCAGACGCTAGCGTGGACAGCTTCTGCCTGCATCCTTGAGGCCGGCCTGGAGGGACTTGGCCTAAGCTCCAGCCTGCTCTCCACTCAGAGCCACTAGACCTGCCCACCCTGGACACTGCAGCTGGGGAGAGGGGTGCTGCCAGGAGGAAGAGGGCTACTTCCTGCACGCTGCACAGGTGGAGGCCTCCAAAGTGCACAGGGCCAGCCCCACCCCATGTCAAGCCCCTGAGCCCAGCTCCACCACTGCAGGGATTTCCTTCCTTTCCCACGGCCCACATAGACAAGGTCTTGAGCTCAGCGGCAGTAGAAGCCTGAAGAGGCAAGCCACTCCCGTTCATTCCCACCCCTCCCAGTTCTCCGGAAAGGACAGAGCCTCGGGAGGATGTCCCTAACCCAGCCCCAACATGGGTCTTGAAATGTCCCCTTGCCAAGCCGCAGGTCACCTGAATTTCTCATGTAACAGGAGGACGAACTGATCAGTGGTCAACCCCCAGCACTGCAGAAAAGAAAAGAAAAGAAAAGAAAAGAAAAGAAAAGAAAAGAAAAGAAAGGAAAGGAAAGGAAAGGAAAGGAAAGGAAAGGAAAGGAAAGGAAAGGAAAGGAAAGGAAAGGAAAGGAAAGAAAATGTAAATGACCGGCACGCATTTTACTGTTCATCTTTGTTTGGTTCAGTGCCAGCCCATGATGCAAAGAAAGCATATGGGTTTGTTATCACCAAAACAGTACACAAAAGGAACTCACCTATTCTGTTTGTTTGTCTGTTTGTTTTTACAGTGCTGAGGGTGGAACCTCAGGCCTTGAGTGTGACAGGCACTGAGTGACACCCTCAGCTCTCTGCTGTTTCCTTTGTGCTTCTTCGCAAGCTTGCATTCTCCTGAGCTGCCCCTCTGATGTCCTGTGAGCAGAGAAGGGAAGGAAAGGCAGCTGGGGGCTGCGGGCTGCCCTCTCCTGCTCTGTCCCTCTTTGTCATCCTGGATCAGACAGGGAAGTAACAAAGTCAGACTGCGGGCCACTGCCTGCTTCCTGCCATAAGGCCATTTGTGGTTCTGGCAGGAAGTGTGGCCCCCACCCCCATTAGGGCCCCACTCTTTGTGTGACACACTCATCTGATTGTCACTTGGAGGGTCCACTAGATTCTATGCTCTGGAGCTCTGAGGACCTCCAGGGAGGTGGTGTGGCGTGCGCAGCGGGGCCGCTCATGGGCTAGCGTGCAGGACCTCACTCACAAAATACAAGCTCAGAGACAAAGTTATGAAGACACTCAGGATAGCCTTAAGCCATGGCCCTTGTAATCCAGTTCCTGTGCAATCGCACAGGCAGGTCTCCACCCAGGAAGCCAGCCTTGTTTCTTGACAAAGACCTTGGCTAAAATGGCAGATACAGGTTAGGGTTTGGGAGAAAGGCTGAGCCAAGTCAGGCTTCCGTGGGAGCACAGAGAGGCATCTGCTGGGGCTCCCAGGGTCAGTGCTGCCTGACCACCTTCATCACACACCCTTCTTGCCCCCACCTGCCCCTGGTAGCAGTAGCCACAGCCCCCAACAAACACCAGTCTAACAAAGCCCCATAGCTTGGACATAGGCACAAACTACCAGGCCATTCATCCCAGTTCTTCAGCTCCAGCCAGGTACTGGGTGCTCAGTCCATTCTCTGGCTCTCTGGTCTTCACACATGGAGGAAACCAGCACTCCCTGCCCTCTAACCCTAACCCTGATACCTCCCAGTCTTACCTCTCTCAACACTCAGCTTCAAGGCTTTTTCCTCCTGGAAGCCCCATGGCCCTTTCCTCCCTCAGCCAGTCACATAAGCCGTGCCTGTGTGTCTCCAAGCCCGTGTTCCTATAGGACATCTGTCTGCTCCCCAGAGGATGACGAATAGGAGGTGAGGGAGCGCACTGAGTAGCCCCACACCTGGAAAACATCAGTGCTCCAAAAATGCAGTTGGCTGGGTACAGGAGTAGGAGACGGGATGAGGAAGAATGGCTAAAGGATGGGCAGACTGCTGAGTGGGTAAGTAGGGCAGCAAAGGGATGGCGGGGTGGACAGCTTGGTGAGTAGAGGGGGACTGAATGGGGATGAATTGGTGTCTGGTGGGGAGGATGATGGAAGGGAGAATGGAGGAATGAATAGGCAGATGGACCGATAGGTAAATGGAATGGATGGATGGATGGATGGATGGATGGATGGATGGATGGATGGGTGGATGGATGGGTGAACAGGCGAATGAATGAGTAGCAGGTGGATGGGTAAGTGGGTGATAGATGGCAGGTAAATAAGTGAATGAATGGGTGGGTGAAAGGACGGGCATTTGTGAGGGGATGTGCCGTGGCTGTATTGACGGTTGCATGCGTAGGTAGATAGGTGGACATATGGGGGGGTAAACGTGCATACGTATGGGGCGTAGATGGAGGGATGGGTGACATGTAGATAGGTGGATGGAGGCACAGGTGATGGATGGATGGATGAATAAGTGGATGAGCTGATGTCTAGGATTTGGACTAAGGTCCTTTCTAGAGTAAGCCTCAAATCCTAATCCTGTTAGTTTTATTCTGCTGGGTTGTATACCAAGCAAATGCTTCCAGTCAGTTTTGGGCAACGGAAAGCAGCCCTGCTGCCTTTATCAGAAGGGTTGAGGTTGGAAGGATGACGAGACCTCAGAGCTGAAGTGAGTGGTTCAAGGTGGTGTTCGAGAAACAGGAGCTTCTGCAGCGGTGAGAAGTGGGCGTAGCATCATCTGTCTGCTGGCAGCCGGGGCCTGGCGGGAGGCTCAGCTCGGCAGCCTCGTGCCCAGTGTTCCAGCCGCCCTGTCTTCTGGTGACTTGGTTAGGAGCCAGTGCCCAGATCTGTGGTGAACCTGCTGGCCAAGGTCTGGGTTACAAATGTGTCCTGGCTACCTGAGCTACCTGGGCTTGCCTGCTGGGCAGCAGAGGCCACACTGGGTTCTCTCATCAGGCACCCCCACCCCTGCATCCCTTATGTCTCAGGGCACCCAAGTGGGGAACAAGACTTACATTCCTCTTGGAGCCACTGCTGTGGAACTCGGATATATTCATGTGTCTGGCTAAGAACTGAGGGACTGGTGCACCCTGGTTCCCTAAGCACATGGGTAGCTTCTTTGGGGGCCCCCAGGTGGTGAGGAGATGGAGCTGGGGATGGCATCTCGTCTTTCTGGTGCAATAGTATGACTGACCCCCTTTAGCATTCAAGTAAGTGACAAACTCTCACAGAGCTGCTGGGGACCCCACACACCAGCCTTCCAGAACTGCATCAGAGAGGTCAGGGCTAGTGCCAGGGTTCTGTGTGAAACTGAGATGTTTTCACACAGAACGTTTTCCAGATATGCTCTGCACCCTTCAGAGAGAAGATTAGAATCCACTCATTGCCCACCAGATTGCCCTTATTTCAAGAGATGGTTGGGGGACTGCAGACCCTGACTACTCCCTTCTCCAGCAAAGGGGTCCAAGGGCCTCCTTACCAGCCCTCCCCACAGCTGTGATAAGAGGACTTGGCTGTAGAAAGAACTCTGGGTTCAAGGAACAAAAGTTGTCTCTGGGGAACTGTGCTGTTCTCACCCACAGGTGCCCCTCCAGCACGGCTGAGACCAGGCCAAGACCCGCGGGTCCTTCCTCACATCCTGCGGTGACAGAGAGGGGGAAGTCAGGTGCAGCCAGGAAACTCACGCAGCCTGCAGCATCCCCTCCACAGGAACCCAGCGGTGAGGCTGCCCTCGATGGCTGCCACGTCTGCACCTCACAGAGGCCAACTTGGGCTCAGGCGGTCAGTGTGGGCCCTGGAAGAAGCCAGAGGGCAGGAATCCCTTAGGGAGGATAAGGGGCCAGAGCGAGGCTTGTGAACAAAGATCAGGTGAGGACATAAATCAGCCGCCGATCACATTTCCTGCCCTGAAAGCTCCTGTAAAACACAGGAGAAAATTGACCTGTCAGGGGGATAGATGGGCCGTGGTAGTGGCTACCCACGGGGGGCAGCCTGCCCTACAGCCTCGGGATCCCCCCTGCACATAGCACCCCTGCCTTGCCCAGACTGGGTTCCTGCTGTCCACACAACCCCGAGGGGAAGCCAGGCAGGGGAGATGTGTTGGCCAGGCCACTTGGGGGGGTTGGCGGCTTGCCCCCATCCCTCCACACACCCCTGACAGACAGGACCCAGCTGCCTGAGTCCAGCAGGCCATAAAATGGATGGAGACCAGGGACAGAGTCAGCAGACAGCTAGAGTACCTTTTAAAAAATGTAATCTCTTTTTATTTCCCCTCCTCAGTCCTGCCTCCTCCCTCCAGACCATAACCTCTCCACACCCGCCCTCTTCCTGTGTAGCACCGGGCTGGCAGTGACCTTGGTGCCCAGACCTCGGTGTGGGGGGCTGGAGCCATCAAGGACGCCCTCCTCACCTTGAGGAGCTCTGAGTGCTCCAGCCGGCCTGTGGGGGTGGGAAGAGGGAGGGACAGAGTCCTCAGAGCGGCTGCACCTCCAAGGTGACATACCACCCACAGCTCCCCTAGCAAAGGGGGCCCTGAGATGGGGCCCCTGTGGCTTCCCACATGAGGCAAAGGGCACTACTCAGGACAGTGGAAGGGGAGACTGCTGACTCCCCAGGAGCCTGGCAGCCAAGCAGGCCTGAGACCTCATCTCTGCCTACTCACACTGCCCAGGCCATGCCTGCCCAGGCCCTTGGCACTGTGGTTATAGCCACTGCCTGAACCCAGGTGTGGGCTCCAGAAGTCACCAGAAGGGCCATCAGGGAGCTGCCCACAGAGCACACCTGTGTCCCTGACAAACTCCTGGGGTCTTGGTGCTTCCCCAGCTATGGCTGCCCAGCTGTTCCCCTCAGCCAAAAGGCTGTGGCTCATGGCTCCTGCCTCCTGGCTAGGGGCCAGGAGGCTGACCCATGGCTGGAAATGCCAAGAGAGGCAGAAAGAGGGCCTGGACCTGCAGCCTGCAGCCCCCTGCAGGGCAGGGGTTAAGAAGAAGATACCCTGGTGGAGACGGGTCTGACAAGGTACAAAGCTCCCTTCGCTCAGCAGCAAGATGCCCAAGATGCCAGAGAAAGGACAGGGATGTGGCTCCAGGCAGCACTTGGTGGCCCAGAGCAGCAGCACATGGAGACTGCACACCTGGAGGGAGGGTCAGCGTGGGGAAGCAGCCAGCAAGGCCTCCATGGGGAGACAGTTGGCAGTTGTATAGATGGCATTGAGTAAGGGGGTACAGGGAGGTAGAGATTTGGGGTAAGAGCAACAAAGCTGGAGACTGAGACACAGGAGACCTAGGGGCCATGGAGGCTGGATAGAGCTGATAGGCGAGGTTGGCAGTTTTGTGCTGGGCAGAACTAGGTAGCTGAGTCCCAAGAGATCATGGCTACCGCTTCAGATGAAGAGCTGCATTGCTTGGTCCGGCCAGGCTCCCCCAGCCCTGCAGGTGGACAGAGGTTCTTCCCAGCCCCCAGGAGGTAGGGGGCTGGAGCTCCTTCCCGCCTCCTCTCCCAAACCCCATGAACCCAGAGAGATGGGAAGGGGGGCGAGGATCTGCAGCCCCTGTACCAGGCTCTTTCAGAGCCCCAGTGCATCCCTGCCTCCGTCCTATGTGTCCAGGCCTCCAAAACCTCCTTGGGCCCAGCTGCTCTGGGGAGGAGCCTGGACACGGCCGTCTCTCTTGAGCTCTTCCTCTTCCTGTTGTCCCTTCCAGACCATGGCCTCAGCACCCAGCAAGGCAAGGACAGCCCCATGGCCCGACAGCAAATAGGTAGCTAGTGACTATACTTACAAAGGAGTGAGGATACACAAGGACTCAATCTTAGGGAGGCGAGGTCCCCAACTTCCCCAGAGGGGGCCTCCCAGACCCTTGGATTGTGGGCACCCTGGGGCCAAGGGGCAGGCTTAGGAGCTCAGAGGAAGCTCCTGGGGCTGCAGGACAAGGCTGCCACACTAGGCCAGGCCAGCAATGTACCCCAGCTCCCTGGAGGTCCGGGCTTTGCAGATCTACCCCAGCACCCACAGTTCCCCCAGGCAGAGGTCTCTGGGCTTCCAGCCTCCGCCTTAGAATCCACCTGCCTGGAATCCACCCCTCCCAGCCTCACTGGCCTCAGGGAAGTCCCACCAGCCACACCAAGGGGCACATCACTAGGATCTGGGGGGCTCCCCAGGCCCTGTGGATGGGCAAAGGAGTTGTTGTACATCTTTGTCTCTGAATGTACACACACACACACACACACACACACACACACATGAATGTGGTCCTTTCCCTCCACCCTGTCTGTCTCTTGCCCCTTGCCTGAGGCTCTCAAGCTGGGGGCTGAGGGTGTACTCAGGCTGGGGTGTGGGGGGTATGGGGGACAATGAGGTTATATAGAGCTAGAACCCTTGCAAGTAGCCCCGGGGGCCGTCGGCAGCACCCAGGTGCAGGTCAAAAGAGACTCCTTTTACTTTGCATCCTTCTTCCTGCCCCTCACGTCTGCTCTCCCATGGCCTCTGGCCGGTAGGAGGGACCTCAGAAGACTGCAGAGGAGAAGAACTCCATAGGACCAGGCAGAACCCCGGCCCAGACAAGCCCTTCTCCTTGGCCTGTCCTTGGTGGGTCCTCCTACTGCCTCAGTGCGATCCATCAGTGGAGGGAGACAGATCTTCTGTCCTCTGTTTTATGGTTTAACCCTTAAACCTGCCAACCTCGGGCCCTGGGGGACCCTGCCTTGTGCTCAGGGTCACCGCCAAGCACTATCTGTCTGCCTGGTCTGTATCTTCAGTCGTCCAAATGTCCACCCCTGACTGGTTCTGCATTCTCTGGCTAGGGACACTGGGACCCCGCTGCCCTGGACATCTCTTTCTGACAGTCCCCCCCTCTACTGACTTCCCACTATGTTCCAGCACACACACACCCCACTCCCGAATTCCATATTAAGCACTGGCTCCCCTGTGGCCCAGGCGCAGACTTTTTATGTAGGGCAGGCCTCAGCTCCCCTGGGCCAGCTGACACGGAAAAGCAGGTTTCAGCCACCAATCTGCAGCGCCAGGCAGATTGTAGGACCCGTCAGCAGGTGTGAGCAGAGGCTGAGATCATCGCATTGCTCACGGGGCGCACCAAGAGAGCCTGAGGTGCTCATGCTTGGATAAGAGTCACACCCCTGGGGTTCACCCAGGATCATCGGTTTCCAGGGGGCCCTGGGCCTGTGAAGGCCTTCAGGAAGAACAGCCATGGAATGTGTCCCCTTTTCATCTCCATGTCAGGTGTCTTTTTTAAAAATGCAAGTTTATTTTGCCACTTCTCCAAAACAATGAAGCTTTCTAATTTGAATGAGACAAAGGAAGAAACCTCAGTGAGGGGCTCGCAGGTGCGCTGGCATTTGCAGGACCAACCGTTGGCACGAGCAGTCCAGCTGTGACCATGTGGGGGCACCCGGAGACAGCAGCTTGGTGCAGCCACTGGACTCTCAGGACTCAGACCCTGGGACTCTTCGCAGGGCCTCGCTGCCAGCCCACACCTGAGCACGGCCCTGCCGGGCTGGACAAGGCGGCCTAGAGCCTGTTCTTCTCAAACACACCTCTCTCTCTCCCACAAAATAATTTAATGCAATTTAATGGCTTGAAGTTGATGTAAAAATTACAGATGTGTGCGGGTGGGGTGGGGTGGGGGCCACGTAAGAAATCCTTTTGAAAATATAATTGAGTTAATGGAGCCATAACTGCGTCTCATTTTGGGGGTAATTGGCCCGCTTTTTGTCACCCTGTCCATTTACATACTCCTGTTTTCTTTTTGCGATTGATTTTTTCTTTATAAAGTGGGCCACTTTACTGCAATTTTTAAAGCCCCAGTGATGAATAAAACCTCATCTTCCCGCTCATTAAGACGCTGGAATTAGCCAGGCTCTGGGCCCCTCCAGTCAATTTGCTTAACAATCCCAGGCTGCTGGTGTTTGGGTTGAGAGGGAGCTGTTACAGCGGGCCGGGCTGGCTCTGGAGGTGGGTCCTGGACGGGGTCCACCCCGGGGCAGAAAGTGAGCAGGGAAGGCTGCCAGAAGTCCCCTGCCGCACCTGGCAGCACAGTCTCCTAGACCTTGACCTTGGGACGCCCTCCCCTCCCAATCTTCCTCCCTTGCCAAAGGCTCCCCGTCCTTGGACTCTCCGCCCCCAGGCTGTCTTGTGGAGGCTGTAATTCAGAGGGCCCACCCACCTGACTTTGACTGCAGATCAAGGTCACACTTCCTTTAGAAAATATTTTTTAATTATAAAATCCATACACACAGAAAGCAAATGAATCCAATACCACAATGGGACGTAAAGCAAAAAGCAGTTCCATGAAGGGCACCTTGCTCCACCTCCCAGGCATTTTTCTATGCAAAGGAAGGCGGGCACTAGGCAGGTGTCCTGTAAAGCCTAATCCTGTCCCTTGCAACCTGGCTCTTCGTTGTGCTCAGTTATATTTAATGTCACCAGGATATTAAATCCTCCACAGTTGTACATGTGGATTCAGCTTTCCTGACTCCATAATATTCCAGGGCATGTTGGCACCACGGTATATTGAGAATAATACACCAGGGCTGGGGATTTAGCTCAGCGGCATAAACGCTTGCCTTGAGAGCGCAAGGTCGTGAGTTCGATCCTCGGTACCAAAAAAAAAAAAAGAGAGAGAGAGAGAGAGAATAATACACCAGTCCAAACTTGAGGAAAGGGAGGGATTTCCCAGGCGTGGGAGTTTCAGTGCTGCCACCAGGACACACTGTCCCTGGCAAGCTGGGACAACGGATCAGTGCTACAGTTTGGGTCTAGAGTGTTCCTGATTGCTGGTGGGTTGACAGCTTGATCCTCAGTCTGCGGTTCTGTTGGGAGGGGGTGGAGCCTTAGGAGATGCGCACGGACGTGGAAGAAAGCTAGGTCCTCTGGGCTGCCCTCGAAGGGGACATAGGGACCCTGGCCCCTCCTGTCCCTTTGGCCATGAAGTGAACAGCCTTCTTCCTCCATAACCTCCTGCTCTGATGCACTGGGCCACCATAGGCCCAAAGCAATAAGCCAAAGGCTCAGGAACTGAAATCTCTGAAACCATGAGCCAAAATAAAACATTCCTTATGTTTGGCTCAGTTACTTTGTCACAGCAACGGAAAGGTAACAGCTCATGTGTATTTAGCCAGCATCCCAATATACACTTGCATTGCTTCTAATTTTTCAGCCTACCAAATAGTCTTGCAAAAGACATCTCTCTTCGCATCTTTGTACCGTCTGTGTGTGTGTATGTGTGTGTGTGTCTGTCTGTCTGTGTATGTGCATGCACACACTCGTGCGCGCAACTGAGGATTGAGTCCAAGACCTTGCACATGGTCGGCAAGCACAACTCTATCTTTATTGTAAGTGTGTCTGGAGGATACAAGTCCTGGCAGACAAACTGCCAGATTAAAAGGTGTGCGTATTGCAAATGTTAATTGACACCAAGAACACACAAAGTCCTCCTGCCCACGTGGAGGGTCTACTTCGCTCCTTAGTTGGAAAAGCTAAGTATTATCAGTCATTTTGATTTTTGTCATCCATAGGTAGCAAACAGGATCTTGGGGTTTTTTATTTTAACTAGCTTTATGGAGATAATATGCCAAGAAAGAATATTCATTTTAAGTGTTTTGAGGGTGACAATTTGACAAATACAGTTGGGAACCATTACAATTAAGGCATAAAGCAGGGCTGGGGGACAGCTCATGGAAGGGCATGTGCTGGGTATGCACAAGCCCCCCAGGTTCCCCAGCACCCCAAAAAGTCCTTCAGGGCCCTTCTCAGTTACTGTGCACAGTCTCAATCTAAGTAACCACGGATCTGCATTCTGGTACCTAGGTTACTTTTACCTTTTCTAGAATTTCATAGAAATAGAAAGCACTGGTTTCTTTGAGGTCACATGATGATCTTGGGCACTGACCCTGTCAGTGCCCCATGTGTCTCACCTCTAGCCTCCGTGGTGCGGGCCACATTCTGTGGCCCAGATGGACTACACTTGTACTGTTCACCTATAGCTGGCCATTTGAGTCATTTCCAATTTGGGGCTACTGATGCACAAAGCTGTCAGGAACATTTGAGTGTAAGGCTCTAGGCAATGTTATGGTTTTATTCATTTCTGGATAAACACCTGGGAGTGGAACAGCTGGGTCACAGAGGTATATATTTAATGTTTTCTGACATCGCCAAAGCAGCAGCTGTGCTGTTTTGCATTCCCACCTGCAGTATGTGAGCATTCTGGTTCCTCCATACCCTCCCTGGCACCCGATAGTATCTGCCTTTCAATGCTAGTCACCCTGGAAGTATGTAGTGGTCTCTCTCTGTCTCTGTCTCTGTCTCTGTGTCTCTCTGTCTCTCTTTCTCTCTCTCTTTGTCTCTCTGTGTCTCTCTCTGTCTCTGTCTCTCTCTCTCTCGGTACCAGGGATCGAACTCATGACCTTGTGCTTGCCAGGTAGGTGCTATGCCGCTAACCCAAATACCTGGCCCTCGTAATGGTATTTCACTTGCATTTCCCAGATCAGTGCATCATCTTTGTGTGTGCATGTGGTAGAGAGAACAAACATAGTGACAAGTACTCTACTACTGAGCTACCCCTCAGCCTTTAAAAAAACTTTTTTTAACTTAAGCCCTCTGCACAGAGCTATATCACCAGCCCTTTTTTATTTTGAGACAGGGTCTCACTAAATTGCCCAAGCTGGGCTTGAACTTTCACTCCTCCTGCCTCAGCCACCTGAGTAGCTTGGATTACAGGTATGCACTACTGTGCTTGGCTCAGTGTATTGTCTTTGTTTTGTCTTTGAGACAGGGTCTCCCTGTGTAACCCAGGGTAGTTTTGAACTTTTGATCCTTCTGTCTCAGCTTCCTGAGTGCTAGGATTACAGGTGGATGCCACCAAGCCTAGCCTAGATGTTATCTTTTGACATTTGTTGATCATCGTGTGTTAATTATGCATAATTTCCAAACATTTCAGAAATTTTCCATTTCTGTTAGTTTTAGATTTGTTATGGCTTAGATTTGAAGTGGCCCCCAAAGCCTCCTGTGTTTGGGAGGTACTGGGCTAGGGGGTGTTCTAGCTGACTTGCTTTTAGGAACGGGACCTGATTGGAAGAGGTGGTCACCCTGGCTGTGTCCAGGAAGGTTAGACTGTGTCGCCCTTCTCGGCTCCTCCTTTGAATTGTCCTGCTGCCTGGGCACCATGACAAGAGCACTTTGACCAAAGCCCCTCTGGCAGGCTGTCCTGCCTTGGAGTTACTGACCATGGACCATAAACCTCTTTCCTTTAAGTTGCGGGAATCAGGTATTATGGCTTGGTGATCAGAAAAGTGACTAACACAGGGGTTTCATCACAGTTTCCTTTCCTACCCAGGCCCCAATGTTTCAGCTCCTATTTATTTTTAGAAGTTTCCAATGGGTGGGTAAACGGATACAACTCGAGAACGTAAGTGTTAAGTGAAATAAATCAGACACACTAGCTCAAATATTGCCTGGTTTCTCTTATATGGGGAAAAATATATACACATATAGTAAGTTCCTGACTTACAAACATACAAGTGGTGAACTTTCACAGGTATACTGTATAGGATTCACTGTTGGATTTTGAAAAAATCCAATTTATGAGCATTCTCCCAGAACAGAACTCAGAATATGAACAGTCAGGATATATATATATATATATATATATATATATATATATATATATTATATAATAAATAATATACATTATATAATAAATAATATATAGAATATATATTCTGTATAACATATTATATAAAATACATAATATTTATAATATATATTATATATAATAATATGTTATCTATAATAGAGGGAGAGAGAAAGAGTACAAAATAGAAGAGAGATAAATAGGAAATAGAGAGAAGTTCTTATACTTCCCCAAATTACAAATTCCATTATTTTAAAAATATTTCAACAATTGGGCTGGGGATTTAGCTCAGTGGCATAAGTGCTTGCCTGGCAAGTTCAAGGTCATGAGTTCGATCCCTGGCACCAAAGGAAAAAAAATATTTCAACAAATGCTAATTGGTTTTATTCATACTACTAGTTTATCTTAGTTCATTGAAAAGAAAGTTTTATGTTACTATCTGTTGTTTTTTTATAAGAATCTTTTTGGGTTATGTCTGGTACTTTGAGTAACTTATTTGTGTTTGATACGCAGTGTAGTGGCTATCATTATTCTCTTATTATTTGATTACAAAATTATGTTTCACTTTTCATTTAAAAAAAAAAAAAGAGAAATTGGGGCCGGGGATTTAGCTCAGTGGCTCAAGCGCTGGCCTCTTAAGTGCAAGGTCGATTCCCACTACCAAAAAAGAAAAAAAATAGAGAAATGAAAACATAAAGGAGTCTCCAGAGGGACGGGGTCACGCCCAGGCTCTGCCCGCCCCTCATCTCCAGCGGCACACAAGCTGTATGGATGAAGTCACTGTCCACATGGGGCCAGTGCAGCCCCAGGGCTCTGTCCCGCAAGTGGCCGCAGTCTCCAGCCCTGTGCCTGTCCGGTCCTCTTGCAGCAGCTCTGTCTGTCTGTCCTTCCAAGGGGCGCCCTGAGGCATGGAAGCTCCAAAACAAGCCAGATGACCAGGCCCCCAGAAAGTGGGGAGCTGGGGGTGGGGAGACCAAGTGAGCTCTTGCCTGACCAGAGGGCCAAGCTGCCTGCTCCTCTGAGGTTCAGGAGCCCAAGTCGGCCACCTTCTTCCCAGGTCTGCTGATGAGGCGGCCACCAGGGATGTGAGGTGGGTGAGGACGTGGAGCAGGCAGCACTTGGGGCCTGGACACCCGGCGTTACCCTGGCCCCTTCCCACTCTCCAGGCTACCAATGTGCATCCCACCCACTGCTGCCCTCCCTGCCCAACCCCCAGGCCAGTTCTCCTCTAATCTGGCGGAAGCAAGGCTCTCAGCCAGAGTCCTCCAGCTCTTCCGACTGAAAGGACATTTAGTCATTCACTCACTCACTCGGTCCTGGCGATGAAACCTGGGCCCTCAGACTGAGCTACATCCCCATCTCTTTTCTCTTTTGTTTTCAGAGCAGATTTCATTATGTCACTAAGATGAACCGAACTCAGGGCTTCCCTGTTGAACTACGTCCTCAGCCCATTTGTATTTTTTTATTTTGAAGCAGAATCTCTTTAAGCCACTAAATGGCCCAGGCTGGGCTCAAACTTGAAATTGTCCTGCCTCAGCCTCCCAGAGTGCTGGTATTACAGGAAGAGGCCACCAGGTCCAGCTTGAAAGGATATTTATTTATTTTGGTACCAGGGATCGAACTCACACTTACCAGGCAAGCACTTGAGCCACAAAACTAAATCCCTGGCCTTGAAAGGCCATTTAAATTTCACCTTCTTATCAAAGAAGAGGCTGTGAGGCCAGGAATGTAGCTCAGTGGCACAGCACCTGCCTGGGAAGCACAAAGTGGTGAGTTTGATATCCAGTACAGAAAACAAAGCAAAACAAACAACAACAAAAAACAAAAGGCCTGAGGATCACAGAATTTTGGTCCCCTGATGGTGAAACTTGCAGACTGACTGCCCAAACTGCAACCCAAAACCCACTTATCTATTGCACAGCGCCAACCCTGTAATTAAATCTGAATACTGAGGTTTTTAGTTTAGAGAAAAACAACTCCTACATTAACATCTTTTGTCTTACAAACAAAACAAAACAAAACACATGAGCCGTGTGCCATAGGTTCGGCACACGGCAGCACCAGGCTATAAGAAAAGAGCAGAGCATTTTCCTTTCCAGCCCAGGTAGATCTGTTTGGTCAAACAGCTCCGTGCTCGTGGGAGGAAGTGCTCGAATCTGAGAGTCTGGTCTGTACAAAACCTCAGGACAGGTTGTGGGGGCTTTCAGCGCCCCCTCACAGCACCAGGCTAAGTGTCTTGTGCATATTCATTCATTCAGTCCTCCCAGGAAGCATATGTGATCAGGTGCCACTACTAGCCCTATTTACAGATGGGAAAACCGAGGCACAGGTAGTTGAGCGTCCATACTCCACTCTGCCAAGTGCCAGGTACCACACGATGGCCCCATACCCTGCTATTAGTGCGGCTGACCCGCCCACCAGAACAGCCCGCCTGGGCAACCTCAGAAGTATTCACTTACTTCAGATTGGCCCACTCTAGCTGGGCATGGTGGCACACTCCTGTAATCCCAGCACTCGGGAGGCTGAGGCAGGTGGATCATTGCAAGTTCGAGGCCAGCCTGGACTACAAAGTGAGCCCAAGGCAGCTTGAACTACATAGTGAGACCCTGTCTCAAAAAGACAAAAAAAAAAACAAAACAGATTGGCCCACTCTGGGTTTTGTTTTCCAGGCAGGGTCCTACCACCCTGGAGGCCCCAGCTCCATCTGGGAGCACCTGCTTTGGGAGTCCTCCTCTGTGCCCCCCGGAGGGGCTACCTTAAGCAAGCATTTGAACCACCAAAGCCCAGTGGCAGGCCTGGGAATCGGCCCACAGCCCACGCTTCCAACAAGGACCCAATGATGGTGAGTTTCCTGGACCCACAGTTTGAAAATCGCTGCTCTCTGCAAAGCCCTCCGCCAGTGGTGGCCAAGGACTATGGCTGTGGCCATGGCCATAGCCTGGCTCAGTCTTTTCTTCACCAATGCTGGGACTTCCATAAGGCACAGTCCCCAAAACCCAAGAGACCCTTATGCAGAAATGGAAGCCAGCACTTCGGTACAAGGAGGGTCAGGGGGCTCTGGGCTGCCTGCTGCCTGGCCTCTGGGCCCCTTCCTGTCCTGTGGTCCCCAAGCCCACCCACAAGGTACCCTCTGCTCTCCACCAGAGTTGGCTGGGAAAGCTGATTGGCTCTGCTCAGCCAGTCTCTCTGATCCAGCCGCATAATTAGAGTACAGACTCCTCTGATTGGTCAGCCTGGGGGCCATGTGCCCACCCGGAAGAGAAGAGGCACTATGATTGACAGACTGACCAGGAGAGGCGCTGGTGAGAAGAGCCACTGAGCATTGTGACTGGATCAGAGGAATTCTGTGCCTTCAGCTCTTTCACGGTAGACATAGGAGACTTTCAGCCTCTCCCAGCCTCAGTTTCCCCACTGTACAGTAGGGCTCCACCCTGCCTGATCATAGCTTTCAAGTAAGTAGTGTGCTGTGCCCACAGGTTGCAGGAAGAGGGCCTCCCTCCCAAGCAAGCCAGCTGACTGCCAGTCTAGACCCTGGGGTACGCAGGGCAGGGAGGTGGGGGGCAAGTTCCCAGGAGCCTCCCTTGCAGCTGAGCTGGGTTTCACAGTTCCTTGGCCGGGGGAGGGGTCACCTTGGGGTACACCTCAGGATAGCGCAACAAACACACAGCCGTGTGAGATGGACAGTGGAAAACTGGCTGGTAGGAGTCTGTTATGGGGACAAGCAGCACCCACCCCCAGTTGAGCAGCTGGGGCTGGAGGCTGGCAAGGGGCTGCAGGACTCCCTGGCCCGTGCTCCCTGGGAACCTGGGTACATTTGCTTATCTTCACACCTTGAGGTTGGCCTGGCCTCTACTGGGTGGGTACCCTGCCAGGGTCCACAGGGCAGGTCATGCATGGGCATGGGCCAGCTGGACACCCTGCTGAAGGGGGCCCACGGCTGTGTTTTTCCTGGTCTCGGCAAGGAGTCTGTATCTGCCTTACCAAGTGATACCCAGGACTCTGGGTAGCCTAGAATGGGGATGGATGGGCCTAACGGTCTGCAATCCTGACCCACCTGGCCCAGACCCCCTCAGCAGGCAGAAGGCACCCAACAAACAGCACTTTGTGCCTGCTAAGGCTTCAGACCATGGGTGGTTGTAAGGGACAGAGGCACAGCCCCAAACCCAAGGCCTACAGTGGCTCAGCCCAGCCCACCCTCACCCCAGCCCACCAAGCCTGGCACTTGGCTCCTGGGACCCTGGCAGGGCTCAGAGGCACCTAGGCCAACTCACCATATGTGTATCTGTGTGTCTCCCCAGCACCTCCAGGGTCCCAGGAGGGGCTCTGGGATGCCAGGTTTCTGGTGCCCAGCAAGGGCCCCTGGCAGATGAGATACAGGGCAGGGTGGACACATACCCTCTAGGAAGCTGCATCAGAGACGTTCAGGTCTGGGCACCAAAATCAGGACCATGTTGGTGTCCTGGACCCTGAGAGGGTTCGGGAGGGAAGATGTGGAGTGGGCAAGCTGCCAGCCTCACTACTATACCTTCCAGAAGGGAGGGGTGCGCCTCAGGCAGGTTCTAGGGCTCTGCCTTGGCCAGGATAGCAGCAGAGAGGGACGTGGTCAAGCCACAGTTAGGACAAAGACTATGGCAGCCTCACCTGTCGGTGAGGGGTGAGCAGCTCCACAGCCCAAGCTTTGTGCCCTGAGGTCCAGCCAACTGTCCAAGATGGAGCCAGGCACCAGTCACACAACCAAGGTGGAGGCAGTGTGCTCCCTCCAAGATATAGGACCCTGAGATGGAGGCATGTGGTCTCTAAGGATGGGCCAAGTGGGGTCCCTAAGATAAAGCCACCAAAGGAGGAGGAAAGACAAGGAGAGACCCCCGCTTGCCCAGTGTGCACCATGGGTGGGACCCACAGCCCCTCATCCATCCTGCTGCCCATCCAGCGCCCGCCATATCTGGGCTCTGGCCCTGTGTCTCTTCCTCCCCTACCTGGCCAGAGTCTCTGGGACGCAAAGATCTGCTCCAGCTGGTACAGAAAGCAGGGCAGAGGGAACTGGAAAGGAGACAGAGCTGAGTCGTGATGGTGAGCAAAGCCACAGGAAAATCCATTGCAAAATTGCCCTGAGGGACTCAGGAAGCTGGGAGTGGTGGAAGCTGGCCACGAGGAAGGCAAGAATGAGACATTGGGTTCTTGCTACAGAGGGTCAACTCCACTTACCAGGGGTCCCGAAGATGCCAAGGGAGGGAGGAAAGGGGTCTGCCAGGGAGGGGTCTCCAGCAGCCAGGAGAGTCAGGACCTCCTTTAGGTTAGGGCTGAGGAGCAAAACCAAGGGCAGCCTGGGGTCTCCTGCAGAAGCTCAGCCCCTAATCACTCAGTCAGGACCTGTCCCAGAATGCACCTGGCGGGAGCTGTCTGTCTGCAGTGTGACCTGAGCACCTTCTAGAAGGGAAAGGAAAGGTCCCATCCCCCATGGCCCAAAAGTGGTGCCACACTCCATCCCCATGGCCGTCCTCTACCCTACTACGCCCCTTTCTGCCCCGCCCCTCCATCACTAGCCCCCCCACATCCCTTGGCACTCTCCTCCACCCAATGGTCTCTCTCATCTCATCTCACCCGCTGCTACCCCACACATAGCCTGCTGCCCAGGCCCCAAATAGGTCACCGTCTCAGAGTGGGCACAAAGGGTGCCAGGCTGCCAGGGCCTGAAACCCCACCGTTGGCTGTTCCCAGCACCTGGGGCAGATCTGGGTCCCACTCTAACCTATGCTCATTGCCACTGCCACCACCACCACCATCCACCCCTGCACGCTGCTCCAGAACTCTCCTAACCCAGGCAGACCCTGCACCCTGCACCCTGCACCTCTGGGGGTAGGGACAGCCAGAAGTGAGAGCTCCCCCATCTCTGGGGACTGGGTGGGAGAACAGGCCAGAGAGTCCTCAGCCTGCCTGCCCCAGTGTTGCCCGGAACAACCCCTTCCTGGAGGAGGAAGTGGAAGGGGCTGGGATGTCCTCTGGGGCAAAGGAAGCTGAGGGCAGAGTTAGGCACACGCTGAGACATGCTGTCACTGTCGCTGTCTCTGTTGGGTGACTTATCCAGCCACAAAGTCCCACTCGCTCAAGCCCCCCAGGCTGCCTCTCCCCACCTGTCCTGGGAAATCTCCCAGCAGCTGTTTTCTGGAACAACTGGAGCTGAGGTCACCGGGAGGCCAGAAAGGAACTGGAGGGGGTGCAAGACCAGGAGGAGAGCTAACCCTCCTCCCCACCCCTGGCCCAGGGGGCGGGGGGTGCCACACAGCCAGCACAGGAACCGTGCAGAGGGCAGAGAGAGTGCAGCCCAGGGCCAGCCGCCAGCACGGCCGCCAGCAATGTGGTTTCAATCTAATTGTCCCAAAATATTGTTACAACACAAACCACGTGCCATCCACTCACCTGCAAATAATCAGCAGCAAAGCTACCGAATAAATCGGTTCCACACTCGGCCGGGCCAGACGGCCCTGCACACCAACCCAGGGCGCCCGGGCTGGCCACAGCCAGGCAGCTGCCACCGAGGTCTGCTTCATGTCCAGGTGGGACAAAGGGGACAGAGGGATTTATTCTTTCTCTGCAACTCCCAACCCACTGTAAAGCGGGATGGGGCAGGGACAGCCCTTCAGGTCACAGCCAGCCAGGCCTGAGGTCAGTCAGGGAGCAGGGGACCGCCGTGGGTGAGCCCTGTTCAGCCGAGGAGGGCGCAGTGTGAAGGACTGGCGGTCAGGTTTCCAATCCCCTCTCCCCACCCTGACCACCCCTAGATGGGCAGTGGAGTTGGGAGTTTCCTGTCCACTGCAAGCACAGAAAGAAAGACAGGCCACCAAGCCTTTGTAATAAACGGGACCCGGAGTGGCTGGGCAAACCAAGTGAGAACAGATTGTCTCTCCCTTAGCTAAGAGGAAGCCTGTGCTGTGCTAGAGTCAATCCTGAGAAGTGACAGTAGGTGTCTGAAAAGACAGGCATGAAATGCCAGGCGGAGAGGAGAGCGTGTCCCCAAGGGCCACCGTGAGCCTGTCACATGAAGTCTTGGGGGCCTGCAGACTCTGTGGCCTGGCAAGGTTTGGGGATACCAGTGCAACACAGGGGGAAGTGGCAGGCGGTGCCAACACAGGTTCACACTCTGGGGGACATTCTGCCCCCAAACTGGGGAAAGCCTTGCAACTGGGCCATGCCGTGTGCCACGCGGCCAGCACCGTGCTGGAGCCAGGGCCACCTGAGAGGCTGCCTAGAAGCAGGATAAGGGGGGATTGTGGGCCAGCTGTGGAAGAGTCCCCATGACTTACAGCCACGGCTGTTACTCCTGCACCTCGCGGGAGGCCTCCTGAGAAAGCACAGATGCCCCGAACTCTGTGGGCTGGTTTTACCTTCTTCCCAGCCATGTGGTGACTAAGAAGCAAAGTGGACAGAATCGCTTCTAGCACCTGACCCAAGGGTTTGGGGGAGAGTCAAGGAAATGGCTTGGGACCCTGACCTCATTACATCTCTTCCCTTTACAACAAAAGCCCTTTTTGTACTGGGTACAATATGTGTAGCGCAGAGCCAGTCGTCTGAGCCATTTTCAAATGTACAGTTTGGAGGCGCTGCTGTACAGCTGTCACCCATCCACGCTGCCACCCGTCCACCTCCAGGACTTTATCATCCCAGACAGAATCTGTCTCCACTAAGCAGCGTTTCCTTTCCCCCAGCCTGTCCCCGGCAGACCTCAGTCCATTTTCCACCTCTGTGAATTGACCTGTTCTAGATACTCCCCACCAGTGGAATCTGATGTCATTTATGTTGCTTGCTTTTCTTTCTTTCCTTCTTTCTTTTCCTCATTCATAGGTCTGCATCCACACATTTGCTGATCTGCTCATCCCGTGAGGGGCAGCGGGGCTGCTTCCATTCCCTGGCTTTGTGAGTAAAACCATGTGAAGCCAGGCGGGGGACCGGGGCTCGGTTCTCCTGGGCGCACCCATGGGAGCAGACCGCTGAGTCAGAGGAGGATTCTGTGTTCGCTTTCTCAAGAAGTCACAAAACCTTCCTTCCTTTGTCAACTCAGATTGTCTTTATTTTTATTTATTTATTCATTCGTTCGTTTATGTGGGCTGGTGATAGAACCCAGAGCCCTGGTGAGTCTTGGCACTTTGCCCTGGTCCATTCTCTCTCTCTAAACAACTCCCAGGGTCCCCAGGGCAGGGCCAGACAGGGGCACAGTGGAGCTCACAGCTCCATGGAAAGAAGGAAACAGCTGCCACAGGAGGGACAGGTGTCAGAGGTAGACAAGGGAGGACAAAGGACATCCTGCACCCCTCCAAGCCATATGGTGTCTGCCAAGGCTGCCTGTCTCTGCGCTGCAGACAGACAGGGCAGGTAGCTGAGGAGAGTTTTCTCTGGCATGGCAGGACACCTGGCTTGGAACGCACCCTGGGTGTCCCAGCTGGTACCTGGAGGCTCCTGGGAACCAGGCAGGCGCTCTACAGTGAGAAGGAACCTGGATGAGCAAAACTGAGGTACAGAGAGAGGTGGCTCACGGGCACCTGGCACTGCCTGGCCTTGCATTTGGGAAGAGACACCGGACATGAGGAGGTGCTGGAGAGGAGAGGCCCGCGTGCAGGGTCCATGCTAGGGGAGATGTGGGGGCAGCATGGGGCCAGAGGGAGCTGCTTCATGATCCCCTTTCCCTGCACACTGTCCCCAGGGCACTGGGATCTCAGGTTGCCTGGCAAACCTGCTTTGGGGGGCCAAGCCTACCGAAGATGGGACGAGGATCTCTGGATGTTACTCAAAGCCACAGACTGGGGGTGCCTCTTGTGATACCCCCTTCCCAGGTTATCCCAGCAGACTCTTCAGTTTCCAAAGCAAAGTTGTCCTTCCCCAGGCCAGGCATGCCTGACATGAACCACAAATGGCCCAGCAATCTTTAAAACACACCTGCTTTATCTTAGTGTGCATTAGGGAAAAACAAAGCCAGCACCTCAAGATTTCACAGACAAAACGCTCCGGCCAGGACCAGGCAAAGAGATGCCTGAGAAGTTAAGCCCGAGAAATTAGCAGAAACGGTGGAGCGGGTAGCAGTCCGGGGGTCTGCAGGTGGCAGCTCAGGCACACCGAGGTGTGTGTAGGGTGCCTTCTCCCCTCCCCATCTCTCGCACTTACCTGGCTGAGGAGGGAATTGCGTACAGGGCAGACAGGGGTCCCCAACCTCCACTGGGACTAGACAAACAGCCCAGGCCCAGCCAGGATGCTCCCACCTGGCTGCCGGTCTTTCCTGTTTGTCAGGCAGTCTGGGTGAGTCCAGGCTGTCTGGAGCCCCTCTGCCCTTCACCCCTGGCCTGGAGGGGAATTGAGAAGAGCAGATGGGAAACCCCACCCCAGGGCCAGGCGCCATGCCAGGTGTGTTTGGGCTGTGGCTCCCTCCCACACCCACGCAGGCCTCTGGCCAGAGTGTCTGGGGTCAGCTTGTCATGCCCCAGCTCTGAAGCACCAGTTCTGCTTCCAAAGGCCCAGAACCCAGGGAGCTGGGCTGTCCTGGGGCGCTTATCTCAAGTTCTGCACCCCACACCACTTGCTTTGCGTACAGATTCTCACCACTCCTGCTTCCTCCGAGCTGTGTGGCTTTGGCAAGCTGTGCCAGCTCTCTCAGTTCCTTGCTTCTAGATGGCTCATAAGCCTCGAAAAAGCATTTACTGGTTCCTGAGTCCCTGGGTGTCACCTCCCCAACCCCTATCTCCCTTACCTGGAGCAGAGAAGCAGAGGTTCTGGGGCTGGGCAGCAGGTCAATCACAGGTCTGAGGGAGGTTGGTCTCCTTCCTGGGGGCCCCTTCCTGTCTGTCACCCAGGGTCCTCTGAGAGGGGTGGAGCCAGCCCCTGAGGCAGTGGAGGATCTGTCCAGGGACCTCAGCACCCTCAGGCCCCCAGGGACAGCAGAAGGTCATGGGACCAGTCTGGCAGAACAAGAGCAGAGGCTTCCAGCCCCAGGGGAATGGGTGGTGGTCAGTCAGTACCCAGCATCTGGGGGTCTGGGGTCCAGCACTGAAGTCAACAGCCTCCCTCTTTGGGCCCAGGCCCCCACTCCTGCTCTTTAGACAGGTGGTAAGGAGGTCAGTCAGTCCCAAAGGGAAGAGGCAAGAGCCAGAGTCCAAGGAGTGGAGTCAGACACTTCCATGCCTTCTGGTGCAGAATGCCTGTGTGGAGGCTCCATCACACGGGAGACCAGAACACAAATTCAGAGCAAGCATCCCGTGACAGTTCCTGCAGGTCAGCCATCACTTCCGGAGAGATGTGAGCTCTCGTCCTGGGCCTGCTGGCTGCAGCCTGCGGACACACAGGGAAAGGGGTGCCTGCTGCCTGCCTGGGCAGGGACCGAGGAGGGGAGGGGAGGGGAGAAAGGAGAGACTAGATGGTCAGCACTGACAGACGTGGTGGGCTAACTCAGGCCCAGCCTGGAGCTCGGGGCACAGGGCGCTCCTTACCTGATTCCACTGTGACTCACTGAGCTGCTTTCATGCCACTGGTCCCAGAGCTGCCAAGCTAAGTCACAAGAGCACCAAAGTCACCAGCTTGGAGCTGGACACGGACCCCTAATCCTAACCCCCAAGGCCCCATGTCTTTGTGCTGGTGTGGAAGTATCTGTTATCCACCAAAAAACAAATCAGTCTCAGCACTTGGAAGGCTGAGTCAGGAGGATTGATTGCTACAAGTTCAAGGTCAGCCTGGGCTACATAGTGAGTTCAAGGGCAGCCTGAACTACATAGTGACACTGTCTCAAAAAACAAAATAAAGAAAGTCAATCAGAGGGGAAAAGATAGATCTGTGGTGAGTGGGACCTCCTGGGCCCCCTTAGTCCCTCGGGGACTTTGAGGGGCTTGTTCATCTTATTTGGGTCATGAGGGGTAGGAAGCTGCTGGCCCACGGCTGGCAGTGGTGACCATACTGAGTGGAGGTAGCCAAGGGGATGCCACTGTGCTGCTCTGAAATGCAGCAGAACCCAAATTCACACACACTCGGTAGAGAGCTGACTGTCCCTCTTCCTTGGAAGCTGGACACTTGTCCTCAGTGGCTGCCCTTACTCTCCAGAACTGGGTTAGCTAGCGAGCAGACAGCATGCATCTCTAGAGGAGCCCTCAGCCTGGAGCCAGTTCTGCTGTCCTGGGCTGTTGGCCTTGAGCAAGCCATGTCCACCCTGCATCCTCCTGGACTGAAGTTTGGGTTTTGTCAGAATGACACACAGTGATGTCGGCAACGTATGCAGCCCCTTGTGGGTCCAGAGCAGCCCTGGGTGAGCCAGGGGCACCTCTGTCCCGAATGCTATAGCATGCAGGTGGCAGCAGGACTCATAGGCTCTGATGTTTGTAATGTTCCCACATCCAGGTGGGTGCTGGGAACCCAGAGCAGGAGGCCTGGGTGGGGGCCCTTCCCATAGCCCCCCAGGGGCTACAGAACCAGGACCAGTCCCACACCATGGCTGGGTGGCCCTTGGCACAGAGTTTAAATTCCTGCTGCCTCAACTTCCTCTTCTATGAATTGGCAATAATTACAATAGCACAGACATCCCCATCTTGTTAAATTTCCACCTAATGGTTTTTGACTTTATGATGATATGAAAGTGATGCACATTCTGTAGAAAGAGTATGTGATTTTGATCTTTTCCTGGGCCTATCCTTGAGGTGCTGGGTGCCAGGCACCAGCAGGAAGCCATAGCACCCAGTCGCCAGGTAATCACGAGGAGAAGCAGCCAACACGGCATGGTGCTGGGCAGCTAAGCTACAGCGCCCCCCAGCCCTGCCCGTGTGAGCCAAGCTGCACTGCCCCCACGCGCTCCGTGGTTCAGTGTACAAAGAGGGATAAGTGGACCTTGGGACTCCATTGACAGGTGGCCTTTGGGGCTCTTCCATGGGTCACAACCCTAGAAGAGCAAGACCACTAGAATTTTCCCTCCTTTTTTTTCCTGGCAATACTGGGGATTGAACCCAGCACCTTCACACTGAGCTATATCCCAGCCAGCTCTTTTTACTGTTTTTGTTTTTGAGATAGCGTCTTGCTGAATTGCCCAGGCTGGGTTGGCATTTGCAGTCCTCCTGCCTCAGCCTCCCAGAAAGCTTGGATTACAGGTGTGTGCCATTATGTCTGGTCCTTTCTTGACATTTGAATGTCTGAGAGGCCGTTGTGGGCTCCATAGTGTGTGTGTGTCTGTGTGTGTGTGCGCATGCCACCATGGAGACAGGGTGGTGCCCGATCCTGCCCTCTCCCCACTAGCCCCAGATACTTGCTTGTGGCTTAAGTTAGCTAGAGTTCATTCCTGGTACTTGCAGACAAAGAACATTTTTATACATCTGTGCAAACAAAATGCATTTTTATGCATTGAATTTGTACCCAGCCACTCTTAGACAGATTTTTGTCCCATTTGCTTTCTCTCTTTCTCGCTATTTAAAATTGCCGAAACTTTCGAGAGTCATAGATCTATCTCATGCCACTTTGGCCCAAGTGTTCCAGCACCTAGCAGCTAAGAACAAAGGCCTGGGGCCGGGGATTTAGCTCAGTGGCATAAGCGCCTGCCTGGCAAGCCCAAGGTCCTGAGTTCAATCCCCGGTACCCCAAACAAAGGCCTAGCTGTGGCTTCCTGGCCTGGGCCTGGTCTCTGGAGGGTTTACCATTGTGATTAATTTGTCTGTGACAATAGAGCAACCCACACCCCTCCCCTTTCCCTTTCTTGTGAGGGGTTGCTGAGGAACCCAGGACCTCCTGCCTGTGAGGTTGTTGGGTGTTCAGAGCTGGGGCTCTGCAGAATGGCCCCCGTGGGCTGCACCCTCCTGCTGCTCCTTTGCGGCCCCAGCCCAGTGAACCATCTCTGACAAGGCGTCACATAGGTGACCCTGCTAGTCAGTCGCCTGGGGAAACTCAGGCTTGGAGAGGTGGAAGGACACAGTTTCCACAGCCGGTCCCATGTGCCACCTGAGGTCCCCAGCTTGTCCCCTCAGCTTTCATGCTCAGACCCCACATCCCCAGTGCCTGGGAGCCTGCATGGATGGGAACCTCTGCAAGATGCCACTCGGTCCACAGAGGTGTCCCCCAAAACTCTCCAAAGCCGGGGCACCTTTACCTGCAGGGACAGCATGTGGGCCAGTGCCCAGGGGACTGCATCTGTCTGTCCAGGGCCAAGGCCAGTGAAAGGAGAGCAGATGGAAGTCTATGTGGTCCTGAGCTAATGCTGCAAGGAGCTGTTGGACAAGCAGGTCCCGGTGGCTCTAACCAGGACCCTGGGGAACCAGGGTGGGTGTGGTCAGAACAAGAGTTCACTTCTCAGGTAGACACGCTTGGTCCAAATCCCGCTGTGTGGCCTTCAGCAAAGTATGGACCCTCTCTGTCTCCGTTCATAATATTACTTCAGTGGAACCCTCCTCAAGGGGCCCCAGAATGCTCCTGGATTAAGTATACAGAGTACAGGGGCTGGCCAGGACTGGCTTTCCCTTCTGTCCTGCTCCCCGTCCCTGTGCTGAGGGAAAAGCTGTCCAGTTTGGCAGTCTCTACAAAGCTGGCACTCTGGGCTAACATGAGCTACTAGACCCTGGACAGGCTTGGTACTGCTCGAAGTGGCCGGAAGGCCCTGCCCAGCTGTAGCCTTCACTTGCAGCCCCCAAATGGAGGGCTCTCTACCCCCTCCCCGCCTTTACTCTGCTGCCCCTGGCATGTCGGCATGTTGCAGTCTCTCCAGGGCATTCAGTCAAGGGCCCCTCGCAGGCATGGAGCTGCTGCAGAGTAGAGTGTGCTGTGGAGAAGCAGGATCTCCTCTTGCCCTCCCCACTGCAGCTGTCCCCTGCAGGGTTTGCTCTGATCTCTGGCTCTCCAGGGAATTCCAGGGAGGGGCCCTGCTGACCCCTAAAGGGCTGCAGCCCCCAAACACCTTGTCATCAGTGACCTACCCATTCACATTCGGCCAGCCAGCAGCATCACCAGAATTGGCTCTGCAGCCCAGCCCAGCAGTCATGGACCAGCTGGGTCAGGGCCACCTGGGGTCCTTGGGAGTCACAAGTGCCTGAGCATCTGGGTTTTTCCCAAGGGCCTGTAACAACCCATTCCAAAGGCTCTGAAGGACCAGCCAGGAACTGGCAAAGCAGCCAACAGTGGTAAGGGACTGTTGAGGACCCAGCTGTCACCCCCAGGGTACCAGAGTCCTGGCAGCCCGAGCTCTGTCCTGCACCCACTTCCTGTTTGCTGCGATGAGAGGCCCAGCACTCCAGAGTGCTGAGGATGTGGGGCTATGCCTCCTAACAGGAGGCCAGGTCCCCAACACTGTGCCAATGCTTTGGAGGACTAGAAGGCCTTTTGTCTCTAACAAGAAGGGCCCCAGGGGAGTAGGCACTCACGACCCTCCTGACCTTCCTCTCAGGTTCCCTCCTTCTCCAGGGCCCAGCTGTCTGGAGCACTAAGTCAGGGGCTGTCCTGGGTCAGCGACAGAGCCCGGCTGGCAGTACCCAGGTCACAGGCCCAGGGAGGAACTGGTTCCTGACCCTGGGGGTGGAGATGGCTTCCATCCTGCCCAGGCAGCCCTGCCCCTATGTTGCCTCAGCCAGCACTGGGGCTGCAGAGCTGCTAAATTGCTCGGGAGACCCTTCACCCTGAAACATTTTGTTCATTAATGGTTTTTCCGGGGTTCTCTGGTGTACCCAGGCCTCCTCCCTCCCAGATGGCCTGATTAGCAATGAGTGCAACATCAGGAAAACTATTAATTTCCATCCCTCAAGTTTACTTCTGGGAAAGTTTGCCAATTAACTCAGCAGGCTGAGGGCTCCCAAAATAAAAGGGAAAGGAAGGCAAAGGCCCAGGACAGCTCAGCGAAGGGGGCCGGTGGAGAATCTGTCCTCAGGGGCCTGGTGGGTCAAACAGACCAAAGCCACTAGCCAGAGGTGGCACCAGGAGGAACCAGAAGGTTGTCCCTGTCAACCCATGGTGCCAAGGGGCAGGAGGGGCAAGGTCGCCTCAGTCTGGGTCCAGTGGAGCTCTGTGGAATCTTGTGAACCTGTTGGGGCAGGGGTATGGGGAGACAGCGTGGGCAGAGGCCTGGCTCTGGTGGCATTTACACCTGGACACTGAAGACCACATAGCGCTGTGGGGTGTAAACTGAGAGGGCTGGTGGGTGCAGACTCCTGGAAAGTTTCATGGTCTACAGAATGTGGCACCCAGCAGTCTGCAGCTTGGCCCTTCCCATGCTTTCTTCTCTTCTTGTTTTTGCAGTTTGAGCAACGGCACCCAGGGCCTTGAGCATGCCACACACTGCTCTCCTGCTGAGCAGCACCCCACCCCCACCCCCGGCCCCATCTGCTGGGCTTCTGTGCAAAGCCAGGCCCTCGCTCCGGTGCTGAGCTCCTCTCCCTGGCCCTGCCGCACCTCTCTGACTCCTGCTAGCCCCAGTCTGCTTCCACTTAGCAGTAGCTGGAGTTCAAATGTTGTCACCATCAGGTTTTCTGTGGACATGGGGAGGGGACAGAGGTGCAGGGCTCCCTCGCACCAAGGGACACCCCTCCCCCATCCATGGGCAGCCCAGGAACAGGAAATATAAGCCAGAGACCCAAGGGAATCAGATGGCAGGTGCAGGAGGTCAGGGAGGCATTCCCTGGCATTCCATGCAGCACCCTAGCCAGCGGAGAGCCCCTGCCAGGGGCACCGGACTTTCTGGAGGCTGGAAGAATCACAAATTTAATTCATACAGAGGGCAGTCACGAGGCCAGGTACAAGGGGCTACGGGGAGGGGAAGGGGAACCAATGTGCCCAAGGTCCCTGGGGGAAAGTCCTGGACAGCCAGCTTCTGGAGGTTGGGCTCAGGAATGCTTCCTCAGGCCTGCTTGGCAGCATCCAGACACAGGGCAAGGCCACCCAGTGGCCTTTCTCCACTTTTGAAAGGCAGCCCATAATAGTCCCCTCCTGTGGCCTCAAGCCACGGCTGGTGTCCCCTTCCTCCTGGGTTATGCTCTTCTCTGTGTACCCCACCCCCACCCAACCATGTTCTAATGATCCCCATCAAGCCACAGAAGTACTTAGAACCATAAATTAAAACAAATTGCATTTTACAAAGTAAATAGGGGCCTTTTTTTTTTTATTGTGTAACAACCATTAATGAAGCATAGTCCCTGTGCTGTAATCACCCAGAGACTAAAGTTCAATGCCTACCATCCATGAAGGCTGAGTGTCACATCTACGCATCTAGTGTAACACAAGTGTAAATAAAGTTTCGAGCAGGATGAGGGGCTTGGGAGAGGGTCCAGCCTGCTGACCCCTTGGGGCAGGCCATAGAGTCTCAGCCTGGAGTTGCACCCTGGTACTGACAGGAATAGGGGATCCTGGGCCAGTTGGACACAGAGGCCTCTTCCAGCAGGGAAGGGCCGGAAGGGACTGAGACCAAGCAGGGTCTATTCACCAGGGAGGACAGGGAGATGCAGGCCACATTCGGCTGCCTGAGGCCCTGCAGCCCCTCCACGATTGGGCACAAACACACATGCACGCGCGCGTGCACACTCGAGTTCTCTATCTAATCCCAGCCCAGCCACGTGCAGCGAGACCAGCTAGACAGCCTGGTTTTCTGCCTTCTAGGGCGCAGGCTCCTTTCTGGGCTCCCCGTGGCACTAGGGGAATAGTGAGGAGGGCCAGACCAGTTCCTACACAGTGAGCATGCTGGAGTCCCCCGGGGGTGCATGGAGCCAGAAGCTGGGGTCAGGTATGTGGGTAGCAATTTCCGTTCACAGACAAGGGAGCAAGTCATTGTCCCTTCCTGAACTCACTGCTCAGCTCTCCAGGTGGAGGTAGGGCACAGCCACCTGGTTTGAACTGGGGAGCTGTGTGCAAAGGCCAGCAGTGGCCTGGTGCCCGGGGAGGGTCCTGGGCAGGAACAGACACTGAATAGACACCTCAGTGGCCTGGCTTTCCCCTCCCCCAGGGGTGCTGGCCACTTAATGTTTAACTTGCTCTGGGCTAATGCTGACCCCCAAAGCAAACAGGGGCAGGCTTCCTGCAGAGGAGGCACCTCTCCCTGGTATGAGGCAGCTGGCTTCTGGGACAGAGTTGGGGACAAGTGGCTTAAAAGGGGGCCCTGGAGAGCGGTTACCTGGAGCAGGCTTGGATAGCCAGTGTCTGCACAGCCCTCGCTCATGCTGGCAGACACTATTAACTTCACTCTTCTTCACGGTTCAGAGCGCTGTAACCTCTCCCCCTGAGTGACTGTGGCCAGGGGGTGATAGACAGAAGTGGCTCACAGAACCCCAAGGCCTGGCCTGTTCTGAAGGCCAAGGAGGGGGCTGGGCGACAGCAAGGGAAGAGGCTCCCACTCCAACAGAGGGCAGCTGTGTCCCCCCCACCCCCGGAGAGAGCCAGAGAGGGGGCTTCCTCCAGCAACCCGCTGAGCTACTGTTACACTCTCTGAGGCCAGAGAATGTTTCCAGGAGACTCTGACAACCAAAAATAATAATAATCACGCCCCTCCCCCAGCAGCAAGAATTCTAGAAAAAACAGCTGTTGCCGTTATCGCCCGAGGAAAAAACAAGGTCAGGCACTGTAAAGATTTAATTTAAAACTCGCCCCCGCAGCCCTCGCACCAGTCCTGCCCACGCACAGGTTCGAGGCCTGTGTGGGCTGCGGGGCGCCCAGGCTGTCCCTGCAGCTGTGGAGGGGCGGCAGGCTCTTCGGCAAAGGTGGGGGTCTCCGGCTTTGGGAGCCCAAGTGACCGCTGGCAGGCTGCCACTCTCCTCAGCTCCTGGGGGGCTAAATCAGTCTCCAGCAAAGCACCCGACAATGGGGGTGGGGATGTGAGGGGCACTGAATCCAGCTTTACTCACAAGTGATGGCCAGGGAAGCCTCGGACCCTTGTCCTCCTCAGCCCGGGGTTCAGAGGCGGGGTGGCCGGGTCTTGCAAACCCCTCTCAGGGATGCTTGCTCTCACCACCAGTTCGGGAGGGTGCGGGTGGGGTGGGTGTCGCACAGTGGGTGCTGGGGTCCTTGGTATTGAGCAAAGTTGTTTTACAGCAAGCAGCGCTGGGGACTCCAGGCGGTGCGGTCTCCTGCGCGCGGTGCAGCGAGGGCTGGTCAGAGGCTTACGGGCCTCAGCTCCGGGAGGTCCCCGGGCCTGTCCCGGGAACTTAGCAGCGCGGGACGCCTTGGCCGGGAGTGGTACCGTGTGCTCACGGCCCTCAAGGCCTCCAGGTCCCCACTAGCTCCAGCCGCGTCCAGCGGTAATGAACAAATGCAATTAATTCTCAGTATATCCCAAATTGGAGAGTTGGGGGTAAGAAGGAAAGGCGGGGGGCGGGTGTTGAACCCATTGGTTTTTTACTTTAAAAATTATATATTTTATGTCACAAACGCTTTTCGTTAAGACCACAAACATCCAATTTGGCTTGGCGTAATAAAATCAGCCGGAGCTCCCTTAAACGGAGCCATTGCGGAGAATTAAGTTGTGAAATCTAATCTATTATATCCATAAAGGAGAATGCTTTCATTGTAAATTCAGGTTATAAAGAAACTATACGTAGGTCGCCAGCCTCCCTTTTGGATTTGCTACTTGAAGTCTTATCAAATTACTTCAAAATGTTGGGCTAGCCTCTCCATATCTCATGGCCACAAAATTAAACGTGGCAACATTTCTTTTAATAGTAAGAAAGGTCAGAAAATCCTCCACAAGGAGATAAAATTAACCCCCCCCACCCTCACCCCTCCCCCGCGTTGGAAAACGCTCTTATTATTTTCCCAATTAATTTGAGTTTAAAAAAAAATCTAAGCGCGTCAGGCCCAACTTCTTTTGAGTTCCACAGCAGGGGGCATCTGGGACGAAGTCCCGGGTGGGCCGCACGTGTGCCCCACAGAACACCTGCAGGATCGGGATGGGGCGCCCACTCCCCGGCCCGGCGCGCCCCAACCCCTGGCCGAGGGCGCTCGGATGGCTCCGGCAATAGCCAGACCAGACAAAGGAGTCACTCACCAGGGGCTCACCCGCCCCTCACACGCACTCTCCACGGGCAGCTTGGTGTGGGGAAGACGCAGCCCTTGACTATATTTATTTGGTCTTACAAACTAGATGGGGATATTTATTGCCTTCCCGAGCTGACCAGAAGTCGGGGTCACTGAAGACCCTCCGCCGTAGTTTCCGAAGAAGGGTGTTTGGGTACGACGGCGGGGAGATCGATAAGTTTCTAAATTCCCAGGGAACCGGAGGACGCGGCTTTTGTCAGCCTTGAGAAAAAGATTTATGAGGCGCCGGCGGAGTGTCGGGCTAGCTTCGCCCAGGCCGCCGGCGCACCCCGTCTAATCTTTGATTTCCATCTAATTATTTTTTTTCCTGCCACTTCCGACTCAGTGTCCGGAGAGGCGAACAAAGAGAGGGGGATGGGACCGCATGGCAGCTGTGCGGGTTGGCCAGGGACTCCCCCCTCCTCTGGGGGACCCCGTAGCGCCCCAGGCTCCCGGCCAGTGCTGGCGATGCACGAAAAGGGGTCGCCTGGCGCTGCGGGGGACCCCACTCCGCAGCCGGGCCTGGAGGAGCGAGCGCTGCGTCCCCCGGGTGGGGCCCGGAGTTGGAACAGCCCGCACCGCACCCCGCGGGGAGCTAAGAAAGAACCCCGGAAATGTCCACTAGCAGCGGGAGCACAAACAAAAAATTTAGCCTAAATTGAAATTAAGGGAGCTGTGGGGGAGGGAAAATAGGTGGCTGAGCCTCCGGGAAGTTTTATTTCCCGGTTCAGAAAAGTATCTTCCCCACCCCCAGAGTAAAAGAGGAGCGAAATTTGGATTTTCGCGTTGGATGAAAAAGTAATCCAAAATGAAAAATGATTTTATTGGTCACTACTCGTAAGTCAGCTAAAAACAGGGATAATTAAGAGTGTGGGGAATATGGGGAACCATAAATCAGCAGCGCCCTTTGCACTGCAGTCGAGAGCCTTATGGCTTGTTGAGTTTTATTTTGGGAGAAATGAGTTCCAGGACTTTGGTGGACGCGGGTGTGCGCCCTGCGCGCCATGCGGGACCAAAAGAAGGCGGCGCCCGGGGCTTTGGTTCGTAGAAGGAAGGTGGTCACACGGGATGGGCGCTTTGCCCCAAGAGGTTCCTTCCCAAGTCTGGGTCCTTCTCACCCCGGCCCAGAAACCACCTTTCGGGATGAGCCGGGATGTCACTTTCCTTCCAGTCCAGACTGCAGAAAATATTCCTGTGTGCCTGGGCGGGGGATGGAAGGCGAGCAATTTTTATAACGTGCTGCATCCCGCAGGGCTCCCGAGTCCCAGCCTGTTCTGCACTCTTCGCCTCGGCCTTTTGTTCTCATTTACTGGGGGGAGGGGAAGAGACCACAAAATTATTCCCCTCTACACATCATCCCAAAATTCCTTAATTTTCAATCTTGTGCAAAAATGGTCAGGAGTAAATTTCACTCCATAGGGGTTTTCATCTCACCGGCTGGAGGGTATTTTCCAAATTCCCACACAGCTGGGACCCTTTTGCTCTTCTGAAAGTCTTCCAACGAAACCTCCACAAGCAAACTTCATCTAAAATCCTATTAACCAGGTAAGAAAAATGAGCGCCCTGGCTCAGCTGTCTCAACTTTGGGAAGATAAAGTACGTTCTCTTTTTTAAGGAACCCTAAAAATAAAAGCTACTTTCCCTTCACTTCTCTTCAGTCTTCCTTTTGTTGAGGGGGGGATCATTTTTAAGAACTGGGGCAGGGAGACTTGAAGGTCTAGGATCAGAAACGATGCTCCGAGGATTTCTTTTGTTTGAAATGGGCATGGGGGAGGGGAAGGCGGCCGCTCCAGGCCGACTACCGGCCTTCTCCGATCGGAAAAGACCCCAAAGTCCACAGGCCTCTCTCTCCTAGCTGCAACCCCGGGGTGCCTGGGGCAGGGAGTGAGTCGAGCCGGGGCGACGGGTGCCGCTTGTCCAGCAGCCGCCGAGATCGGGCCTTCCCCGTCCGGGATTCTTTCCACCCTCCCTTCTAAATGGAGCCAGCCTTCTCGGAAAACAATCCCGAGTTTTCCAAGGGCAGGGGTGGGGACACCTGCAGAAACAAAGCCTGATGCTGAGGCCCAGGCTAGGTGCAGTTTCGTTGGCGAATTAAACGGCACCAGGAGAAAAGGGAGGCAGATTTCCACGGGGCCCCGTTCCTGCAGGTCTCGGCGTGAGGGTAGAGGGATGCCCCGGTGAAAGCTCTAGGGACACCAGGTGAGAGTCCACCCCGCAGAAAGACACGTTTACAGCGAACAGCTCTTACACACCAGCCGGGTTTATTCGTTCCCTCCCGAGACTGCGCTCGGGACGCGCGGGAAACAAGGAAAACGCACGTACCTGGCGGTGCTCCGAGGGCGGCCTCGCAGGCCTTCCGCTGGCGAGGGGCCCCTCGAAGCCACTCCCTACCCGGCTAGTGGCCCCACGTCCCTCCCTCCCAGACGACGCACCCGCCGAGCCAACTCTCCAGGAAGCGCAAGAGGCCGGAGACCCGGCCTGCCTTGGCGGGTGCCGCAGCTCCCGCCGCGATCCGCGCAGAGGGTTCCCCGCGGGTCCGGGCTGGACTTCGGGCCCGGGAGCGGCGCACGGGGTGCGGAGCTGCGGATCCAGCTGCAGGCTCGCCCCGGCCTTCTGCGCCCGGACTCCAGCGTTCCCGGGTTGGCGGGCCCGCTGCGGAGACAGACTCGGAGCCTTCGGGGAAGAAGAGGCGGCCGCGGTCCGGGTAGGAGCCCCAGGGCGGGAGGGGCGCAGGGTGGAGGGACAGGCAGGCTCCTGACGCCCCGCGGCCGCCGCCCTCCGGGGCGCCCCGCCCCCACCGCCCCTCCTCCGCGGCGGACAGCGCCTCCGCCCGCCGCAGCCCCCCCAACCCAGCGTGGTGGCCAGAGCCGTGGCCCGCGCTTCGCCCAATCAGCACCGGCCGCCGCCGATCCTTTTGTCTGTGCCGCCGGAGAAGGCCAATAGGATCTCTTGGGGGTGCGGGCGGCACACGAGTTGACCAATGGGCGCACTCGAGGGCGTGACTTGTGAGGAAGCGCTTGCTGCAAGAAGGATTCGGCGGGCGACCGCTGTGGGACTAGGTCGCCGAGGCGGATTAGGGCCGCTGTTTCCGGGTTCTGCACTCTGAGCCCCCTATTCTATCGGGATTGTACTCGAGAGCCAGCAGGGGAATGTGGGAAGGGATGTCGCTGCTGCAGGAAGCGGGGACGGCGACTCGGAGACGGTCAGCCCAGCCCCGAGGCCTCAGAGGACTTGGTGCAGAGCAATCCTTCACGCCCTAGAAGGACACGCGAAGTGCAGGCGACACACTGGAAAGGAGTGCGTGGGATCGAACGTCCATAAATTGGTGTACCGCTTCGCAGGCAACGGGGTCCTTTAGGCCCTGTTACCGGGGAAGTGCCTGTAGATTGATGGCCAGTCCCAGGCTTACCTAGGTTGAACAGTGGCCCCCTCTTAAACAGCCAGTGTTGGGGAGAAGACTGCGAAGGGTCTACAGCCAAGGCTGCGCGACACGCTGCTGGGGCCTCCCACCCCACAGCTCCTTTACGCGGGAGAAACCTGGGTCTCTCCAGTGCCCTCCTGTGGGGAGGAGGGGGGTGGAGATAAGACCCAGAGGACTGGCTGGTGACCTCTTTACTCCTAAATAGATTGCTCAGGCTGGCTGCCTTGTGCCCAGAGGAGGACTACCATCATCTCTGGTCTCCTGCATCTCGAGAAAAAGAATCCACAGCCTGTGGGCTTCTGTGGTCCCAGGCCTTGGGGAGGGCGTTTTTCAAACTTTCCTTGGTTCTCAAACCTTAGCCCCAAATGAAATCATAAACCAAAATAGAAACAGAAACAGAGGAACAGTCAACTCAGCAACCGCTGGACCTGGAGCCTGGGATGAGCCCTTTGCTGTGGGATCTGGTTTGTGGGGCCAAGGGAAAGGTGAACCCCTGGTGTAAGTAAAGTGCGTCATGCACTAGGGGACAGTCTGCTCACAAACATCCCAGGATCTGCCGGGGATGCTACTTGAACATTTTCACTCCTCATGTCTGTGGCCCCATTGTCACCAAAGTCACCATCCAGTTGTTTGTTGCCAAAGACACTGGACAGTGACCTCTAAGGCTCCCAGGGTTACCGGGATCAACTGTTCGCCAGGAGACTCAACAGTAGCCTGGAGAGCAGGCAAAGGCTCCCAGCAACCGGGCCATGTCCAAGTCACTGCCACATTTCACAGACCTGGGTCAATATGGCCTCAAAGATTCGGCTCCCAGGGATTCAGCATCCAAGGCCTGAGGCCTGAACCAGTTTGGAGGCCTCAGAGGGACTGAATCACGATAATCGTTTGGGTGGTTCCTAACAGTCTCTGCTTCCACCCTCAGGCCCTGGAAATGATAGAAAAATGTTAAAACCGGAGGGGAGGGGGCAGGCTATCCCAGGGACTGGAGAGAGGAGACCACAGCTTTAGAGATGGCAGGGACAGTGGCTTTGAGGTCACCATGCTCAGAGGCTTCCTGTCACCCATACCAGAGGGCGATTGGGTGTTGGGGTTCACCCCTCCCAGGCTGTGTTCAGCTGGGGACAGTGGACAAAGAAGACATCCTGTTGGTAAGTAGCACCTGGAAAGATCAGGGACTCCCTTGTCCTCAAGCCCAGCACTGATGCTCACAGCAACCTCCCTGGCCTGCCGCACAGTCTCAAGGCCCCTGACCACTTGCTGATGGGCAGTAGAACCTCACAACCTGAGCTGATACATCAGGCCTGGCTCCCTCAAGGGGTATGGCCATGCAGCCAGTTCTGCTGAGATGAGTGGCCTTAGTGCTCTCTAGCTGTCCCCTCTCTGCAGCTGTCTCGTCTCTGTGGGTTTGAGGGCCTGACTGCCCACAACCAAAGTAAGCCAGCGGTGAACAACACAACCATCAGCCTGGACGTCATGTGGGAGGGCGTCAAAGCCAAAGTGAAACTGTGGCCTTCCTCTCGGAGAGACACATGCTTCCCTTTTGTTCAGGCTGTTGTGCCAGGCTATATATATATCAGCGCCATCAAAGATATAGTTAATTTAGCTTAAATTGATCTCAGGCTAATTATTCCATCCTGGTTCCTGAATTTTACATCTTCCTCTTTGTAGTGGCCTCTGGGTGTGTGGTGGGCACTCCCCTCTCCATGGCTTTAGGCCTGGTAGTGTGGCTCCCGCTGGCCGGTGGGATGGTTCCAGACATGAAGTAGTGGAATGTGCTGCCAAGGCCAGCCCTGTCCTTCTGCATGTCAGGGACCTAGCATGGGAAAACTGCCCCCTGGAAGAATGGAGAACAGATCAGCTGCTGATGGAAGGCCAATGGTCCCAGGAAGCAAGAAGCGAGAGCAGGTGGGAGGTCCAGAACCATTCTGGAACCCAGGCTGGCTTGGTCTGGTGGGCCCAGCTGGCCAGGAGGGGCTCACTTCTGGGCAGGTAGAATCCTCGTTGCTGTTTTAAGCCACTCTGGGGTGGTTCTTTATGCAGCATCATGGTGACAGCTATGATGCCTGCGAGATTAATACTGCAATCAGTACACAGGGTGCTGGAGAGATGGGACCCTAGAACGTGTGGCATCAGCTGAGCTCTGGGAAACTGGGCAAGGGGTAGGAAAGAGATAGAACCTGGGTGTGTTGTGCCATTGCAGCTCTGCCCCTTCCTGCTGGAGAGATAGCAGCCAGAAATGTGGGCTCACTGGTTGGAAGAGGCACTGCCTATACCTCAAACAGTAGGAGAGAAGATTGTTACTGCTTCAAGGCCGGCTGCAAAGGCAGCTCAGTCAAATAAGAGGGCTTAGCCCTGTGGCGGAGCTCAGATTAAGGTTCAGGTTGCCAGGGAGAGAGCGGATCATCAAATGCGACCTGAGCTGTCACTGAGATCAGAGTAACCAGTAAAACTGCATTTGGACCCATTGAGCAGCTCCTGGCCTCTGGCTACACCAGGATGCCTCAGGATCCTCCCCTTGAGGTGACCTTCTCTGTGGTGACCTTTTCTGTGTGTGGGAAGAAGCAAGGGTGCCCCTGGGTACTTAAAGGCCAGAGGGCTAGCTGGCGGACGCCCTGCTAGGCACCCGAAGTTGTTCATCTCGTAGGCTACCTGGCTGCATTGCCTCTCCAGACCCCTCATGGTAAATGTGGCCACCAACAGAATGTGACAGAAGTGATGGGCACCAGTTTCAGGTTCACACAGTTGTCTGTGGTTCCCCTTCCCACGGTTGGAATGGGGACGGACAGTCAGCCACAAAAGCCACATTGGAGATGGTGGAGGAGCCGTCACCTCTGGGACCCATGGCTGTGTGGAGCATCCCACAGCCTGCACACTGCCTCAGGTAGGCAGCTGTAGCAAGCCGCTAAGTATGTGACGTGGAAAAGCCAGAGCTGGACACAGTGACCAGCACGTGTAATCCCCGCTGATTAGGAAGCTGAGGCAGGAGAAGAACCACATTTAAAAAAAAAAAAATTAAGTTTATTGGTACATTTTAGATATACATAATAGGGGCTGGGGATTTAGCTCAGTGGCATAAGTGCCTGCCTTGCAAGCACGTGGTCATGAGTTCAATCCCTGGTACTGATGGGGGGAATAGATATACATAATGATCACATTATCCTAAGGAATTTGTACCTATATAGATATATCTCGATTTTCCCCCTTTTCCCAGTCCTCCCTCCAGCCCCTCCCCCTCCCTGTTTACAAAAGCTTTGTTTCCATATTTTCAAGTTTTCTTTTCTTTTCCCTTCCTTCCCCCCTCCTCCTCCCTAGTTCCCCTTCCCATTTGAAGATGTTCTTCCTGTTTCACAATATCCATTATAAATTTTGAGGACCACAAAAGTACAGCCAGGGCAACCCAGTGACTTAGGCTCTGTCAAAATTTAAAAAAACAGAATTTTTTTAAGGAGCTTAGGATGTAGCGCAGTATGAAAATCCTAGGTTCAGTCCCCAGCACTGGGGTGGGGGAAGGAACAATTTTTACAACACACAGAAAATTTCAAAGCAGCACTAGTGCTATCTCCAGAGAGAAAAGAAAATTTTTGTCATTATAAAGAAGAATCTGAGGACTGGAGGTGTAGCTCAGTGGTAGTGTGTGTTTAGCATTTGTGAGATCCTAGGTTCAGTCCTCAGCACCAAAAAAGAAAAGAGAAAACAAAGAATATAAAAAGGAAAAAAGACAAAATCATCATAATAAAAGAATCTGAGCCGGGCATGGTGGCTCACGCCTGTAATCTCAGCACTTGGGAGGCTGAGGCAGGAGGATCCTTTCGAGTTCGAGACCAGCCTGGGCTACAAAGTGAGCTCAAGGCCAGCCTGAACTGCATAGAGACCCTGTCTCAAAAAGACAAAAAAAAAAAAAAAAAAAGAATCGGGAGGTCCGTGCTCAAACGATTTTGCTTTCTTCCTTACAATTTTCTGTATCACTCAATTTCACAAGAATATATTATTTATATACCGGAGAAAAATAAAACCACATTCATTTGAGAAAATAAAAATAAGCTTTAAAAGATACCTTCTAACAGTCAGTCAAGTACCTTGGGAAATAAAAAACCAGAGCCTGGAAATACAAATGTTCCATCGGTGGGGCGAGGAGTGAGAGGGCCTCTTGGGCTGGGAGGTCCAGCTGAAGAATTCTCAAGGCCAGAGAGAAAAAGGACAGAAACAGGGTTCACATGAAGCCGAAGTTAAGAAACCCAGCAAATGGGCCCATCATTTCCTTTGTCAACTTAAACGGAATTCCAGAGGAGAAAAGAAAAGGGAACTAATAAAAGTGTCCGGACCTGGGAGAGAAACACTCCAATAACACTTTAGAATGCAGGAAACAAAAATAAAAGTCCCCAGTAGGGGAAAAAACAGAAGGGAAAGCCTGACATCTTCCGTGGCAACCTGAGATTGGGCAACAGTGGAGGGCCACTGTCCCACTTTGCAGGGATGATGGCTACAGCCTGTGACCCGTGGCCAGCCCTAGCGGCCTTCAGTGTTGAGGAAAAACAAACACTGTTTTTGGCCATGCCAAGCTTGCAGTGTTTGTTTCCAACAAATACTGTCTGAAATAATGACTAGATTATGCACCCTAGCGAGACAAAACTAAACCCCAGAAGAAGGCGGGGACCCACGCTAGTGAGACTGATGCTTATTGGGGCACCCGTGTAGGGAAACCCCCTTGGCGGGCTGGGAGGAGGCTCCAGGTGACCTTGGGGTGGACGGAGCTGGGGAAAGGGCAGAGGAATAAAAATGGCAAGAAGGGCTGGGGCTTGCCCATGGGGTTAGCCAGATTCCAGGGAACTCCAGACTGGTCGGAAGGTGTAAATTCAAGTACACGGTGACAGCCCTGAGGCTGGGGGGCAGCTCAGGGGTAGAACACTTGCCCTGCATGGGCCAGGCCCTGGGCTCCATCCTAAGTATTGCAAAAAATTATTTTAATTACATGAAATGTAACCAGTAGGTAGAATATGGTATAAAGTTTCCAAACAAATGCAACAGACAGCGTGGCATACATAAGAAAAGTGGGAGAGCAATGTACACAGAGGGACCAGGGACAGCATGGTGACTGAGTCCAGCGCTGGGCAGCCGGAAAGGTCCAAGTGCATTGGTAATTACGAGAAATGCTAATGAGTTAGAGTCACACATTAAAAGACAGACACTTGGCTGATGTAGAAATTCAGAATCCTGAATTGGGCATGGTGGAGTACCTGTAATCCCAGCAGTCAGGAGGCTGAGGCAGGAGGATCACCATGAATTCTAGGGCAGCCTGGGCTACATAGTGAGACCCTGTATCAACAACAACAACAACAATAGCAAAATAAAAAAGTTCAGGATTCAAGCTACTGATGTGTCCAGCTCCAGCAAGTGCCCACCACGGTGTCCCTAAGCTGGGTCTGTGAAAAGCCCAGATGGGAAGCTCATTGAGTAGGGTGGGGATTCCTGCCCTTGGATAAGCCAATATTATTTGTTTCCACTGATGTCTCACTAATACAAGGACTGATCAAAAAAGACAGTGTTGAAATTTGTAAAATATATTACAGCTGGTCTGTAATTTCAATACTCTGAGAGGCCGAAGCAGGAAGATTGCAAGTTCAAACCCAGTCTGGTCAACTTATTAACTTAGTGAGACCCTGTCTCAAAATTTAAAAAGAGCTGTACCCTAGTGTGAAGTCTCCAGGTTCAATTCCCAGAAGCACAAGAAAATAAATAATAATAATTACAGAAAATAAAACTTTAGTACAATAAAAGACACATTGTCATTAATTCCCTCAAAAGACTCCCTCCGGATTTGCCATTGTCCTGCCACTTCCTGAGGCAGCTCTTGATGTCCTCTTTGATGGGTGTCCCTATGAGGTTTGGTAAAAAGTACGGTGGATGCTGCTGCTCAGTGCCACCCGACGGGAAAGGAAGACACAGAAACATCATGGTGCGCCCTCATCCACCTTATTCACCCGACCTAGCTCCTCCGTGTGACACCTGGCTCTTCCCCAAGTCAAAATGATATGAAGGCAGAGTGTTTTGAATCAGTTCAGGACATTGAGGCCACCGTGACAGTTCACCTAAAGACACTCATGAAAGGATTTTCAGACTGGCTTCAGAAATTGGCCGGAATGACCAATTTAAAGGAAGCGGGCCTGGGGATTTAGCTCAGTGGCGTAAGCACCTGCTTTCCAAGTGCATGGTCATGGGTTCCAAGTGCAGATCCTCTGGGTCAGGGTAAAAGGTCATGAGTTCAATTCCCACTACCAAAAAAAGGGGGGGGGGTATTTTGAGGGGAGTTAATGGCAATGGGCCTTTTACTGTAATAATTTTTAAAAATTTAAATATTCACAGTGTCTTTGGATCATGCCTTGTGCTTGGCATTCCTTCACTGAGTCAAGGACAACTAAATAGCATTTATGTTCAAATCAACTCACAATTATTACAAGAATCTCTGTCAGTACTTCAAAATTCTGGTAGATTTCTAACGTGCCAATAAAGAAACACATGTCATACATCACACCAGAGCTTTTGTGATATAAGCATACAAAATATATACAAAAAATCATATAAATACCCTGACTATTGTGTTTCATTATAAATTCCCTTTAAAGGGGCTGAGGATTTAGCTCAGCAGCATAAGTGCTTGCCTGGCAAGTGTGAGGTTGTGAGTTCGATCCCTGGTACTGGAAAAAAGCAAAAATAAATAAATAAAATAAATCCCCTTTAAAAATCTATGTCTTTTTTTAATGTATGTTTTTAAATATATCTTGCGAAGGGGACTAGGGTTTCTCCAGGTGCCGAAGGTTCTAGGCCGATCTTGATGATTCTGCTGCTGTGGCCAGAGCCAGGTTGGGTGGACTTGGCCCAGTTCAGTGCAATGGACATCAAGGGACTTTTGTCACCCAGCTCCAGAACACGTATTTAATGTGTGCCAGAGCAGCAGCAGACACGCTGTCTTGCCCCAGATCCTCCGGGTCAGGGTAAAAGGCCTGCAGTTACCACTGGCCTCTGGCCAGCCCCAGACAGGGCTGACACTTTGTGCCGCTGAGCTGGGAGGACCCTGGAGATGCCCCCTTACTCTTGGTGCCACACCTAGTGCCTGCGCATTCTATTCCACAAAACCACAGAGCATGTGCTGTGGTGTCAGTGGGAGTCTCACACCCCAGCTGAAGGCCCCTCGGAAGTACTGGCAGTGGGAAAGCAGAGAGAGAGACCCTGGCAGATGTCTGTTGCTTGTCCTGGGTAATGACTATGCGTGTTCGTTATATGAGGACAAACGGGGAGATGCGTTTCAAATACGTGTCCTTGGCCAGGTGCAAGGGCACACACCTGTGATCCCAGCTACTTAGGAGGTATCCCCAAGTTGAATTCCCAGAAGTGTAAAAAGAAAGAAAAAAGTCTACTTTGGGTTGGGGTGGGGGTACACACCTATAATCTCAGCACTAGGGAGGCTGAAGCGAGACCTGCACAAGTCTGAGGCCAACCTGGACGAGTTCATAATGAGTTCAGGACCTCCCCAAACTACATGGCAAGACCCTCTCTCGAAAGCAAACTATACTTCCTTAAGTGTATGTCACAGTATCAGGCTTCGATAAAAAGCTACAGGATAAATACTAACCAAAAAAGGCAAGCATAGTAATATTAATAAGAGACCAAAAGAAATAAGACTAAACAATGGGAAGGGTTCAAACTCGTATTTCTTTTTTTTTTTTGTCTTTTTGAGACAGGGTCCCGCTATGCAGTTCAGGCTGGACTTGAGCTCACTTTGTAGTCCAGGCTGGTCTTGAACTTGCAAGGATCCTCCTGCCTCAGCCTCCCGAGCGCTGGGATTACGGGCATGAGCCACCACGCCCGGCTTCGTATTTCATTTGTAACCATCACAGAAATTTGCCGAGTGTCAGCCCTGCCAGGCAGGAATTCTGCAGCAGCAAGTGAGGGCCATCAGCAGGCTGTGTGCAGTAGGGAGGGCGGGGCCCAGGACTGGCGCGGCCACCTGCAGACACCGTCCAGGCAAGGTGCTGTCTCCGGGTGGCCTTTGGTTTTTTGTCCTTGTGGTTGCTGTACCTCAACCAGCTACTTAGGAACAACGTATACCTCTAATTATTACGTCCTGTTTCCAAAAAGAGTGGGGTTTCGAAACAGCATCCTCTGAGTCAGAATCCGTACTGTGGGCACCCCCTTGGCCAGGGGGCAGGAGGCTGGCATTTCCTCTATCCAGAGAGGAGGAGGCATGGGCAGGCAGTGAGTCTGCCACACTGATTGTCAATCAATTAGGCCTCAACCAACAGCTTTCAAAACATGTAAAGAAAAAAGCACAGAAGAGCCTATGCTAGTAAGTCCACATTGGGTGGGAAATCTCCACACACTGTCTCAAAAACTGAGGAAACAAGAGGACAAAAAGGAATTGGAGATATAACAGACCTGCAGCCCTGAGGATCTGGCCCAGGGCCTTGTCACGCTAGGCAAATGTTCTACCACTGAACAACAGCCCGGCCCTCTCCAATTTTTTTTTTTTTTCCTCTTCAAATTTTATTTTGAGACAAGGTCTCCCTGAATTTCCCAGGCTGGCCTTGGGTGTGTGGTCTTCCTGCCTCAGATGCTCAAGTCATGGAGAGTACAGGGGGATCATGGCCAGTAGACATAGAATAGATGTGAAAATCATGAAGAATACTCATTAGAACTTTATAATTATATGTGTCTTATTGCCACACGTATGGACTCATCGCCCCGAACCGAATATTTATCCAGCCACAAAAGACATCTCAGTAGGTTGTGAAAAGCAAAAATCATGCCCTTCTTGTTTACAACGAAATCACTTAGAATTAAGAGTAAGAAGATATGTAGAGTGGCCACCTGAACAGTTAAAGACACCTCCTAAGTAACTCTTGGGTAAAGAAGGAAATTAAAACAGAATTTGAAAACTATCTTGTTAAGAATTTTTTCCCCTGCCTGGCAAGCATGAGGTTGTGAGTTCGATCCCCAGTACAAAAAAAAAAAAAAATTTTTTTTTCTTTTTGTGAGGTTCAGGATGGAAGCCAGGCACGCACACGCACACGCACACGCACACCCACACACACAAGGCCAGTGCTGTACCACTAAGCTACAGCCCCGCCCCAAGCGGCAGTTACTTATAAATGAAGAACAGCGAGAGGCTTACATTTAATACCTGTGTGCTAGCCCAAAGGAAGAATTTGAAAATGTATCACCTGAAGTACAAATTAACTGGAAAAACAAAAACAAAAACAAGGAAGATCAAAAAGAATAAACTGAGCTTTTAACCAGAGAAGTTGGGTAACACACAGTAACAAAGAAACCCAATGTTTTACAGGGTTCTACATTCAGAAAGGGGTTGGGGCATAGGTTTTTTTGCTGCTTTTGGTTTTGAGTAAGTGTGAGAAGAGCCCTATCTTGTTCTATTTTGGAGCAGTTGGTGTAATATAGTGATTATTCCCTGAAAACTGAATAGTGCTTCCTTCGAGGCCAAAAAGGGCTGGAGATATTGTTATGGATAGATATTGACCACATTTCCCACTTCTGTGGCTATTTCTGCTACTTTTGGAGTCAGCTTAATATTTTTATCCCCCCCAGAAGTTAATATATTTCTATTTATTTTGTTGATGCAGATTTGTTCCTAGAATTCTTATAATTTAGAAATAATAACTTGGCTGTGTGTTTTCAGGCTTCTTTGTGTTTCCTAATGAATGTGGCCACCCGTGCCTGCGTGCATGTGTGTGTGTCCATGGACAAATGTGCCCGTGTGCATGCCCGTGTGTGTCTACCTGGGCACGGGCTCTCTCTCTTTCTCTTGCTTCTTCTCCCTACCAGCTCAGGAGGTCACTGTCCTGTCATCACTAATCTCTGTTTTTTTTTTGGTAGTGGGAATTGAACTCAGGACTTTGCGCTTGCCAGGCAGGCGCTCATGCTTGGGCTAAACTCCCAGCCCTACTTTCTCCTTTGGCTCTGTCTGTCATCTCCTTTTCTTCTGACTTTTTCTCCTCCTCTTATAATAAATATGCTCAAGTTTCTGTGGTTCTCAGAGTAAACAGCATCACCACAAACAACAGCAAACCAAATAACCAAAAATGCCTCACACCAAACGCCCTGCCCCTCCCTCGGCTCTCCTTCCAGCCAAACATCTGGAAAGAATTGTGTGCACGAACTTCTGTTGTATTTTGTTTTGTTCCAAATCCATTGAAAACTAATATTTTTGTAAAATATAATGAAATGAATTACTAGAAAAATGGAAAGAAACCCCCAAAGACATCCAAAATGCAGCCCCCAGCCGGGGATTTAGCTCACTGGCATAAGGGCTTGCTTTGCAAGCTCAAGGTCGTGAGTTCAATCCCCAGTACCAAAACCACAACAAAAAAAATGCAGCCCCTAATGTTTGATTATTAGAGTCAACAGACATAGGTCACAGTAGCTACCCACAAGCTAGGCGCAGTGGCATGAACCTGTGGTCCCAGGACTCAGGAGACAGGGGCAATGCCAGCCTGAACCTGATACCAAGACCCTGGCTCAAAAAAACAGAATACTAAACTCTTACTTTTTTTCCCAGAATTTAAAAATACATCAATTAGAGAGGGCAACAATGTTATATACGTTGTGCATTGTCACCCCCAAATCAGTCACCCAGAGCACAAGACATCTGCCTTCAACTGTCCAAACAACACCAGCACGAATCTTTCTCTTCAGCGAACTTGGAAAAATCAGTAGTATAACTAACTATCTTGACTGTCTTTTTCATATACATATACATATACGTATATATCATATACATATACATATGTTGTTTCAGCTTCTCACACTAAAAAGACAATAATGTTTACTCTGTGTGTCTTATTTATCTCACTGAGTATGGGCTCAAATTGCATCCACTTACCTATAAAAGTGTCCAGTTATCCTTCTTTATAGCTAAGTAGTACTCCATTATATAAAAATACCACATCTTTTTTTAATCCATTCCTTAGTTGAAGGGCATTTAGGTTGTTTCCAATATCTGGCTATTGCAAATTCTGCTGTTATAAACATGGGTGTGCATATATCCCACAGCCCCTCCAGCATTTGTTATTGCTTGATTTCTTGATAATAGCCATTTTTTCTGGGATGAGGTATAATCTCAGGGTTGTTTGGATTTTTTTTGTTGTTATTGTTTTGTACCAGGGATCAAACTCACAGCCTTGCGATTGGCAGGCAGACACTTATGTCACTGAGTTAAATCCCTGGCCCTCGGGATTGTTTTATTTTGCATCTCTCAAATGACCAGTGATGTTGAACATTATTTCACATATTTATTTGCCATTTGCATTTCTTCATCTGAGAAGTGTGTATTCATCTCAGATGCCCATTTTTGGAGGGGGTCTTTAAATCTGGGAGGACTGATTTTTTTTTTCAGTTCTTTATATGTTCTTGATAGTAATCCTTTATCTGAGATACAGCTGGCAAACATTTTCTTCCACAATGTGGGTTGTTTCTTCACTCTGTTGGTGGTTTCTCTTGCTGTACAAAAGCTTTTCAGTAGGGTGAGACCCCAGTTGTCGATTCTTTGAGATAGTTCCTGTGCAATCAGGTTTTGTTCATAAAGTCTTTGCCTACACCAATGTGTTCAAGAGTTTTACCTACTCTATCTTCCAGTAGATTTAATGTTTCTGTTTTAATTTTTTTTTTTTTTTTTTTTGGTACTGGGGATCAAACTCATGATCTCATACTTGCCAGGTTGTCGCTTATGCCACTGAGCTAAATCCCCAGCTCTGTTTTAATATTAAGGTCTTTGATCCATTCTGATTTTTGCTTGGTACATGGTGAAAGAAAAGGGTCCAGTTTTAATCTTCAGTGTGTGTGGAGCCAGTTTTTCCAGCAGCATTTATTAAAGAGCCTGTCTTTCTTCCAGTAGATGTGTTTGGCACCTTTGTGGCTTAATGTATCTGGAGTTGTTTCTGCATCTTCTAATCTGTTCCATTAATGTTTGAGTCTGGTTTTTTTCCCCCAGCATCACACTATTTTTATCACAGTAGCTTTGTAGTATAATTTCAAGTCAGGGATTGTGATGCCCCCTGTCCTGTCTTTGTGGCCCAGGATTGCCTTTGCTATTCTAGGTCTCTTTTGGTTCCAGATGAATTTTAGGATTGATTTCTCTAATTCTTTGACATATACTATTGGAATTTTGATTGGGATTTCATTAAGTCTGTATAACAGTTTTGGAAGTATAGCCATTTTCACTATATTGGTTATTTCTACCCAAAAGCACAGGGTCTCTCTCCATTTTCTTATATCCTTTTCAATCTCCTTTTTTAGAGTACTGTAGTTCTCAATGTAAAGGTCTTTTACATCCTTTGCTAAATTGATCCTAGGTATTTCATTTTTTTGGATGCTATTGTGAAAGGTATTGTTTCCCTGATTTCTCTCTCAGTGAGTTTGTTATTCATGTTCAGGAAGGCTATTGATATTGTAAGTGTTGACTTTGTAACCAACTACATTACTGAATTTGCTTATTAAAAGTCTTTTGGTGGAGTTTTTAGGATCTTCTAAGTAGAGCATCATGTCATCTGCAAATAATGATACTTTAACTTCTTCCTTTCCTATCATTATTCTGTTTCTTTCTCTTGTCTAATTGCTCCAGCTGAAGTTTCCAGGACTGTTGAATAAGAGTAGAGACAGTGGACATCCTTGTCTTGTTCCTGATTTTAGAGTGAAAGCTTTCAGTTTTTGTCCATTTAGTATGATGTAGGCTGTTGGTTTGTCATAGATGGCTTTTATTAGACTGAGATAAAGACTGTAATTCCAATTTTCTGTAGGGTTTTTATCATGAATGGCTAATGCAGTTTGTCAGAAGCTTTTTCTGCATCTACTGAGATGATCCTATGATTTTTGTCCTTGGTTCTGTTAATATGATGTATTAAATGTATGTATGCATGTATGTTAAACCATCTCTGCATCCCTGGAATGAATTCCACTTGATCATGGTGTACAATCTTCTTGACAATTTGCTGCAGTCTGTTTGCCTGTATCTTTTCAAGGATTTTTGCATCTATGTTCACTAGGGAAATTGGTTTGTAATTCTTTCTTAGTTGAGTTCTATGGTTTTGGTATCAGGGTAATACTTGCTTCCAGGAATGAGCTTGGGGGTATTGCTTCCCCTTCAATTTCATTACAGAAATTTGAAAAGCAGTGATGTTAGGTCTTCCCTAAATTTCTTGTAGAATTCAGCAGTGAATCCTTCAGGGCCTGGGCTTTTCTTTGTTGATAGGCTTTTAATTACATCTTTGATTTCATTTATTGATATTGGGTTGTAGGAGAGCATTGAAGCTGAATACATGTGCCGGGCTGTGGCGTGGCCCAGCCATGATTGAACTGAGAAGGAGGAGACACCACAGGGGCAAGATAGGCTACAGCTGAGGCCACCTGGAGACTTTCTGGATAGTTTTCCTTGATTAGCATCGTTTGTTGCTCTGAGGGGTCCTTGAACCCCGCCCAAGATCCTGCTCAGGTTTCCTGCATTTTCCACTCAACTCCTTGCTTGTTCTGATTAAATATGGGTTGCCCAGTGTCAGCCGGCCGGCTGGCAGAATTACCAGCTCTGCCCAGGATTTCACTCCTCCTACGGCATTAAAGACCATGCCCTGTGTCTCATTCCTTTGAGCCTTCACTGTGCACCCATTTGGGGGGTTGGGGGCCTAGGTACAGACCCCATCATTGGGTTGTTTAGGATTTTTATACCTTCTTGATTCAGCTTTGGTAATTCATATGTATCTAGGAATCTGTCCATTTCTTCTGTATTTTCCATCTGATTACAATACAAGTTTTCAAAGTAGGTAAAGATGTTTTCTGCAGGGTCTGTTATGATTTCACCCTTTTCATTCCTAATTGTGTGGATTTGAGTCTTTTCCTTTTTTTGATAAGATTGGATAAGGGTTTTCAATTTTATTTAATCTTTCAAAGAACCAACTCATTCATTGATACTTTGAATTGCTTTTTTAGTCTCCACTGTATTAATTTATGCTCAGATCTTTATAATTTCCTCCCTCCCATGAGCTTTTGGTTTAGCCTGCTCTTCTTTTTCTGTAAGTTTGATATTTGACATTAAGTTACTTGTATGCACTTTCTCTGTTTTCCTGATATGAGTATTTATTGCTATAAATTTCCCTCTTAAGACTGGTTTCATTGTGTCTCACAAGCTTCAGTATGTTGTTTTGTTGTTAGCATTCAACTGTAAAACCTGTCTAATTTCTTCTTTAGTTTCATTTGTGACCCACTGGTTGTTCAGTAGGGTGCTATTTAATTTCCATGTGTTTATGAAGTTCTGTGGTTTCCTTTGGCATGGATTTCCAATTTTATTGCATTATGATCTGATAGTATGCATGGGATAATGCATACTTTGCATTTACTTAAGCATGTTCTATGAGCCAGTATATGGTCTATTTTGGAGAATGTCCCATGTACAGCTGAGAAGAATGTGAATCCTGATGTTGTGGGATGAAACACTATAGATGTGTACTAAGTCCATTTGTTCAAAAGTTTGATTTAATTCTAATATTTCATTATTGATTTTTTTCTAGTTTATCTGTCTTTTTATGACAGTGGAGTATTGAGGTCTCCCAATACAATTGTATTAGTACTTATTTGATTTATATAGTTTATATAGTTTTGTTTTATATAGCTGGGTGCACTAGTATTTGTTGCATATATATTTATGATTGTTATCTCTTCCTCCTGGATTGTTCCCTTTACAAGGGTGTAGCAATCTTCTTCTTCTTCTTCTTCTTCCTTTTTTTTTTTTTTTGTGATCTTCTTTATCTCTCTCAATCAGTCTTGGCTTAAAGTTCATTTTGTTTGAAAGTAGAATAGCTACCCCTGCTTTTTTCTGCGTTCCTGTCTCATGGAGTATTGTTTTCCATCCTTTGACTTTCAGTTTATGAATTTTTCAATTAAACATGTTTCTTATGTGCAGCTTATTGTTGGATCTTGCTTCTTGGTTCATTCTGCCAGTCTGTGTCTCTTGACTAGTGAATTAAGACCATTATTAACATTGATGGTTATACTTGAAATATATTGGTTTATTCTTGTCACGTTATTTTCCTCTTATTGCCCCCCCCCCTTTACTCCTCTCTCTCTAGTTGTTTGCCTTCCCTGGTGGATTCCTTCTGCTGAGGTTCATGGAGCTGTGGTCCTTATTATCTCTTTCTAGAATGTCCTTCAGAACATTTTTGAGTGCTGGTTTGGTGGGCATACTTTTCCTCAGACGTTCTTTCTCATGGAAGTATCTTATTTCTCTATCAATTTTGAAAGATAGTTGCACAGGGTACATCAATCTGGGTTGAAAGTTGTTTTCCTTTAGAGTTTGGAATACTTCACTCCAAGCTCTCCTTGACTTGAGAGTTTGTGCTGAGAAGTCAGCTGTGATTCTGATGGGCTTTCCTTCACAGGTGATTTGTTTCTTTTCTCTAATAGCTTTTAGGAGTCTATTCTTGTGTTGAATTTCTGGAATCTTGACTATGATATGCCTGAATGTAGGTGGTTTTTTTTTTTGGTTATTGCTAATTGGAGTTCTATGTTCCTCACTTATTTGTATGTCAAATTATTTTCCCTTTACCAGGAAAGTTTTCTGTCATGATGCCTGTGAGCACTTTTAATGTCATTTGTGGTATCTCCTGCTTGTTCATTGACTCCAGCCAATCTTAAGTGATTCTTCTGTGTCTCATCTATCAGCTGCTGGACTGATTTCTTGTGGTCATTTGCTATTTTTGAGAAATCTTTCTTTTTCTAGTTGCAAACTTCAACCCTGTCTTCAGTATCTGAGATCCTGTCCTCATATTGGCCTAATCTGCTTCAAGTACTTTCACTGGATTTTTTATTCTCCTAGATATCTGCTTGAATCTGCTTTATGGGTTCTATTTCTTTCCTATGTTGTGCTTCCATAATTTGCTGAAGTTCATATATATATATATATATATATATATATATATTTTTTTTTTTTTTGGTCTGTGTCTGCTCTAATGTCACTAAGCATGTTGTGTACTTTGGTAATCTCTGTAGCTATCTGAGAGATTATTTCTGATTTCATTTTTTCCAGAGCCTCATTCAATTGCTTTGTTGTTTCCACTTCAGAGAGACCTGGTGGGGGACTTTCAGATTGTCCTGCCTCATTGCCCCCTGGGTTTGCC
>PVLA01003109.1:0-77566 GCA_004027455.1 Hydrochoerus hydrochaeris
ATATTTTTGCATGGTACCTCAATTGAAGTTGCAGGTTGTTTTTCTTTAGAACTTGAAATACTTCACTTCAACGTTTCCTTGACTTGAGGAGGGGTGCTTATTCTAAGTCTCTTCTCTTTCCAAATGAATTTTAGGAATGTTTTTGCTAGATTTTTAAATTATGGTAATGGTATTTTGATTGGAGTTGCACTAAATCTGTATAATAATATTTACAGTATGGCCATTTTCACAATTCTGGTTCTTTCTATCCAAGAGCAAGGGATATCTTTCCTTTTTCTGGTATCTTTTTCAATCTCATTTTTGGAGTAATAGAGATTTCAATGTACAGAACTTTTCTTTCTTTTTTATTTAAAGAGAAAAAACATGTAAAGGGTAGAGATAATACAGAATTTCAAAAAAAAGCTAAACTGTAAGAAATCACTAGTTGATAAATTACATATTGTCCTCTTAGAAATATGTGTTCAAGTTACAAAATTAAAACATACAAAGTAGATATTCAAACAGTGAGACTGTAAACAGCTATGCATGCATGAGTCTCTACATGTATTTCTATCCTTCCTGTATTAGAGGGAAAAACAAAACCTATCAAGACAAAACAAAACAAATTCATATAAAAACGTGAAATCAAAAAGTCATATAAAATCACAGTACAAGGTGATCTACAATTATTACTGTGTTGTTTGTTATTGTCTTCAATAGAATTGTCTATATCATCAGGCATAATTGAATATAGCAGTATAATTGAATATAACAGTACATAACAATATTATTAAAAATAAAACATTGTAGACAATATAAAACTTCAAAGGCAGGTATAATCAAACCAGAGTGGATATTCTAATGAATCTTGTCATCTTCAGTGCTGTTGCCTATACTCTCAGACTTGATTATAGCAGTACATAACAATATTAGTAAAAATAAAACATTGTAGACAATATAAAACTTCAAAGGCAGGTATAATCAAACCAGAGTGGATATTCTAATGAATCTTGTCATCTTCAGTGCTGTTGCCTATACTCTCAGACTTGATACTATCAATCATAACAGCTTTGAATAAAATCTATCAATAAAAAACAGTGATCTAACAAACCAGATTTGATTACAAACAGTCATGTTAAAACAGTGTAGGTTATACAGAACTTTAGATTAAGTTCATAGGAAATTAAGGATGATTACCGTACTGTATCCTGTTATTTTTGGGATAACTGTCTGTGTCCTCAAATCTAGTGTGGGTAGAATGACTGGAACAGAATATAATACATCTAAGCAGGGTAGTATGAATAATGTGGATTTTAAATCCTGGTACACTATTAACAATGTAGTGTATCCAAGCTGTCTATGTTAGAGATTCTAGCCATCCTTCTCTGCATCATTTCTGCTATGCTATTTTTCTGCCTTTGTTTGTCTAGGTTTTTCCTTCATTCTGCTGCCTGCCCCACTCATTGAGGCCTTTCTGCCACTGTTCCTAAAATCCTGGTATTTTTTTTTCTCTCTAGAATGTCCTTCAGCATTCTCTGTAGGGTTGGGTTGGTAGTCAGAAATTCCCCCAGTTCCTCTTTGTCATGGAAGCATCTTGTTTCTCCATTAATTTCTAGTGACAGCTTTGCAGGGTACATCAATCTGGGCTGGAGGTTATTTTGTTTCAGGGCTTGGAAAACTTCACTCCAAGCTCTTCTTGATCTGATGGTCTGTGTCGAGAAGTCAGCCATGATCTTGATGGCTTACCTTTATAGGTAATCTGTTTCTTTTCTCTGATGGCTTTTAATATTCTGTTTTTATATTGAATTTCTGGTATCTTGATTATTATATGTCTGGGTGTAGGTGACTGGAGTTCTGTATGCCTCACATAACTGAATGTCATTTTCTTTTCCCATGCTTGGGAAGTTTCCTTAATTATTTTCATGAATAGCCTTTGTACTTCCCCTGTTTGTATTCCTGCTTCTTCATTCACATTTCTTATTCTTAAATTGTAGATTCTCTTGTCATCTTCTAGCCTTTGTATTGTTACTGCCTGTTTCCTTATTATTTTTAAGAGATCTTTCCTTTCATGATCACACTATGCAAACTTGTCTTCAAGTTTTGATAGCCTATTCTTAGTTTCTTTTAAGGAGTTTTGGCAGCTTTCAATGGAGTTTTTAGTTTCCTGGTAGTCTCTTTGAATCTGCTTCATGTATTCTATATTTTCTTTATATTCTTTATCGAATGTTTCTCTTTTTTTGTGATCCTCTCTTCTTCCATCTGTATATTCCTCAGAGATGTTTTTTGAGAGCATTTCTTTTATTACTTTACTCATATCTTGCTTTACCTGATTTAATATTTCAGTTTTGAGCTCATCTACAAGGTCCTGAAGATATCTCTTAATGTCCATTATAGCCATGTCTGATGTTGCATGTTTGCCACCCTCGTCTCCCTTTTTTTCCCTCACCTGGATCAGTGCTTTCAGGGTTCTGGGCTGGGGGCCTCCTCTTGCCTCTGTCTTCTGTCATGGTCCCAGATTCCTCCACACAGGTATACAGTGCAGGTCCTAGCCCCCTTCCCTGTTGGCCACAATTCCTCCGAAACCCACTGGAGCGGGAATTCCATCCTCTCCTGCCTGCCCCTCCCCACTGGGCCAGCCAACTTCAGGGGCCTTCATCCTGTTAGTGCATGCTAGGTGCAGGGAATCTATTTGGGAGGCTCATTGGGTCCCAGCCAGGGGTGTGGCCCAGTCCAAGCAAATCCCAAGAATCTGCTCTGCGGAGGAAGCAACTAACTGAAGTCATGTCCCTCCCAGTTCAGGCTCCTCCTGCCTGATTACAACATGTCACCCATTTGGTCTTGCCCTTTCCGTGGGGAGGGTCTCATTCCCAGCACTGACCATGGATTAATGAAGGTCCCTTTACCGGCTCTGCTCTCTGTTGGGCTCACCAACCCCTGACTTCAGTGCTGCTATGGTTCCTGTGAGTGGTGGTGGGAACGATTTTGGGCAGCTCTTCCAGCTGGCAGGGATTCAAGCTGTTGCAAATTCAGGCTGGCACAAACTTTTCAGGTCACAGCAAAAATACTGCGTCTTGTAACTTTTATCTGTTCCAGTTGTAGTCCCAACATGATTTTTTTTTTTTTTTGTGGCTCAGTATAATACATGTTCATTTCTTTCTAATACACCATGCTGGGCAGGAAAATAAGAGTAGTGACTTTCTTCCACACAGTCATTCTGAAATCCAGGTTGATGGAGGCCTTGCCATCTTGACTATCTGGACATTCCAATGCCTCCTCCCCTCCCCTGTCCCAGGAATTTCCCTCTAGTAGAGAAAAAGAGCAGAGAAGAGCATTTTATGGATCAGAACTATGCATGTAACATTTCTATTCTTCATTGACTAGCATTCACTTATGTGGTATAACTTAACTGGAAGAAAGACAGAAATGTAGTCCTTAACTGGGTCCTTCCTTCCTTCCTTCCTTCCTTCCTTCCTTCCTTCCTTCCTTCCTTCTAAATTGCTTATATAAAAGAAAATGTGATACTGTATTTAATTGTCTGAGTCTGGCTATTGTGGGAGACCAGATAGGAAGATTTAAGGCTTAATTGGCCTGCTCTGTGAACACTAAGGAGAAAGGTGGCATGCAAATACACTGACATACTAGGGAAAAGGAAAAACAGCTGAGATCCTATTGTTTACCTGGACAAATGCCATGGATGTTGATAGACAGATGAATCCTGTGTAACACTAATTGCTTGTATCTGTGTCTGAGTGAATAAAGCCAAGACTTTTGTCAAAGGGGGACAAGAACCCCCTGGCCCTTCATGTTTTAACCTATTCTGTGTCTCTTTGTGTTTCATCTTTGTCATCTTTTGTTCAGATACAAACTTGTAGACTGACTTCTACAGACTATGGCACTTGACATTAAGGTTTCCAATTCTACCCATTTTTCCACATGATATGATTTTTTTCCTTTTTAATGACTGATATATCTATCCATTCACTCATCCATCTATATTTATATCTATATCTATCATTTATATCTGTATCAGTCAGGATTTACTGAGAAACAGATGTAACACAAGATTGTACAAGAAATTACAAGATTGGACTAAAATGGTCAGCCACAAAGTTGGATGAGGGAGTGTGCAGAGTGTCTGCATGCTAGATGTTGAAGGGTCCAGCCCATGGGCTAGAGCTTACTGCAGTATCCTGTGCAAGTCTATATCAGGAGGCTGATGGGTCTACAATGGAATACTGAAGAATATATGATGGAAGGCTGAAGAGTCTATGATGAAGGCTGAAGAGGCTCAGAGAAGAAGCCAAACAGTCTGTGCCAGAAGCCAGGAGACCACATCCAAGCTGTAGGCAAAGACTGGAACTCCTCTGAAGAAGCAGCCTGATAAGCTTTTTTATGTTTTAATTTCTTCCTGTGTGAAAAGGATCCATCTCCCTCTGTCTGGATCTCTCCAGGATGTTTTATTCTGGCAAATGAGTTGTTTCTCCCAGGAGGCTTCGTATTTTGTTGCTCACTGATTGGCTATCTTGACTCCTTCTCTCCCATCATTTTTAAGAACTTTTTGTAGCACAGATCTCTTAAGACATATTTTCACAACTTTTGTTTACCTGCACATGTCTTCAGTCATTTCTTCTGCAAATTTGGAGAATAAGAATCTGACAATATTCTGTAATACTTTCTAAATATCATCTTAATATCATTCAAACTTCAGTATTTCTAATCAGATATAATTTATTCAACATTATCATTCTGAGTCAATTTTTTTTTATTCTTTGCCTGTTTTTTTTAAATTTTCTCATCAGTGACTTTTACCAGTTGACAATGATGTGTCTTCTAGATATTCTTTTTTTTCAGCATCAAGTTCAAAGAGTTTATTGGATTTAAAAGTTCCTATCACTTACTATACTCAAGACTTCTTATAATTCTTTTTTTAATTTTTTTTAAATTTTATTTTAAAGAGGGTAAAATAAAACACAACAAAACAGAACAGAAGAAAGCAATGTAAGAGACACAGATTTAAAAGCAAGATAACCAGAGATCTTCACTATCTATCATACTGTTTCTTGTTTTCTTCCAAGTAGTTGCCCATATCTTCATATACAATGAATTCATACAAAACAACATAGTATAAAACTGATCCAAACAGAGTAATGAAGGCATTTTAGGTCTCCAAGACCAGACAATAAGGAAGTCCACAATGGCTGTCATAGTGTCTCCCATCCTCTTCAAAATAGCTATCCATACCTACACATATGTTGAAATTAAACAAAACAAAACAGACTAAAATCACTCTAAACAGCAATTGTATTGCTGGATTTCACATCTTGATGCTACAGAATCAGCACTGAGTACCATAGTGTCTCTTTTTATTCAAAGCAGTTGTTGCTTTCATCATGCATTATATAATCAGTTCTCATAAACTGTTTAGAAGTTCTATGCATGCATGAGTCTCTACATGTATATCTATCCTTTCTGTATTAGAGGGAAAAACAAAAAAAGAAAGACAAACCAAAACAAATTCCTAGAAAAACATGAAATGAAAAAGTCATATAAAACCACAATACAAGGTGATCTATAATGGTTATTTGATGTCTCATGCTATCTTCAATAGAATTGTCTGTATCATCAGGCATAGTATAATTGAACATAGAAGTACATAAAAATATTAATAAAAAGAAAACATTGGTGACATTATAAGACTTCAAAAGCAGGTAATAATCAAACCAGAGTGGGTATCCTAGTGAATCTTGTCATCTTCAGAGTGGTTGCCTATACTCTCAGACTTGATATTATCAATCATAACTGGCCCAGTTGGGTTCCTCTGGTGGGGAGAGGTCTTGCCAGTGCATTCACCAGCTCATCTGGAGTTCTCTGTATGGCAGAAGATCTCAATCACACTCTCACCAGCTTGCCAAGGTCCTAAGGGTGGGCGAAAGGTTTGCTAAGGTTCCTTCTGAACCACTGAGGTCTTCTTCTTAGAAGAGGACCCACCGTGCTCTTGCCAGCCCACTGAGGTCTTCTGTCTGGGTGGGAGGTTGCCAATGTTCCTGTGGGCTGCCAAGGTTGTCAGGGTAAAGGCCTTGCCAGTGCACTTACCAGCTCACCTGGGATTCTCTATATGGCAGAAGAATAATATCAGTCAAGATAAAACAGTGATCTAACAAACCAGATTCAAATAAGATCAGTCATAATAAGACAGTGTGAATTATACAGGGCTTCAGATTAAGTTAATAGGAAATTAAGGATGGTTAGTATAATATATCCTGCTATTTTGGGATAGCTGTCTGTGTCCTCAAATCTAGTACAAATAGACAAACTGGAACAGAATATGATCAAACTAAACAGAGAGTTGGGAATAATGTACATTTTAAATCCTGATGAACTATTAACAAAATCCTCTGCCTTCCTTTTTTAGACAGTTTCTCCCCTTCACTTTCACAGGGTGCATTGTACATTTTGGGCCCCACTAACTCCTTTAGTTTTTGGATTGGGGGGAAATCTGCTATTTACCTAAGTGGTTCTGAACCTATTTACCCCTAGGCTTGATTTTACATTGTATTCCTTTACCTACAAAAGCCTCAAGATTTTCCTTTGATACAGCTGAGTAGTTCTCTACTGCACCAAAGTATCATGTCTTTCCAAACTATTTGTATGTGCTGGATGAGTTGCCCCTATTTTTCTCTGGTTCCCTGTCACATAGAGCATTGTTTTCTCATATTTGACTTTTGGTCCATCAGCTCTCTTTCAGGTTAATTACATTTCCTATATAGAGCATCTTGATGGGCCCTATCTCCTGATCTGCTCTGCTTGTGTTTCTTTTTTGTTAGTGTATCAAGGCCATCTATGTTAGAGATTATAGCCAGCCTTCTCTGTCTCATTTCTGCTATGCTATTTTTCTGCCATTGGTTGTCAACTTTTCTCCTTCATTCCACTGTCTGTCCTGTTAGTTGAGGCCTCTCTGCCACTGTTCCTGAAATCCTGGTGTTTTTTTCTCTTTCTCTAGAATGTCCTTCAGTATTTTTTGTAGGATTGGATTGGTGATCACGAATGTCCATACTTCCTCTTTGTCATGGAAGCATCTTGTTTCCCCATTAATTTTGAGAGGCAGTTTTGCTGGGTACATCAATCTGGGTTGGAGGTTATTTTCTTTCAGGGCTTGAAGTACTTCACTCCCAGCTCTTTTCTGTGATCTGTTTCTTTTCTCTGATGGCTTTTAAGTTCTGTTCTTGTGATGAACTTCTGGGATCTGGATTATTATATATCTGGGTGTAGTTCTGTTTTGGTTGTAGGTGGCTGGAGTTCTGTATGCTTTATACATCTGAAAATCACTTCCTTTTCCTATGCTTGGGAAGTTTTCCTTAATTTTTTCTGTGAATAGCCTTTGTATTTCCTTTGTGTTACCTCTGCTTCTTCACTCACATTTTTTATTCTTGAGTTAAAGATTCTCTTGCTGTCTTCCAACCTTTGTATTATTACTGCCTGTTTCCTTGTTATTTTTAAGAGATCTTGCCTCTCATGATCACACATTAAAAGCCTATCTTCAGGTTTTCTTAATCTATCTCTAGTTTTTTTTCAGGCAATTTTGTCAGCTTTCAATGGAGTTTTTAACTTCCTGGTATTCTCTTTGAATCTGCTTCATGTATTCTAGTTTTTTTTTTTTTTAGTATTCTTCATTGAACATTTCTCTTCTTTTTATGTGTTCCTCTTATCTTCCACCTGTGTCTTCTTGAGAGTTGCTTAGCATTTCTTTTATTAATCTTCTTATATCTTGCTTACTTGTATTAATATTTCAATTTGAGTTCTTCTATAATATCACAGAGATATTTCTTTATGTCAGCTGATGCTGTGTCTGATATTGCAGTTTGCTGTCCTCATTTTCTTCTGTATTTACCTCTCCTGGAATGATATTCCCTGAGTTGGGGGCTGGAGGCTTTGTCTTCTTTCTTTCTTTTATCATGTTTCTTGTTTTTTCCATACAGGTGTATGGTGGAAGTCCCAGTCCCTTTCCTTGTTGGTTATGGTTCTTCTGAAGCATGCTCTCTAGGGATTTCTACCCTCTCCAATTTGCTGTTGGTCACTGAGGTGCAAGCAGAGAAGGTGTAGGCTGGCCCCTCCCCTTCGAGCCAGTCAACCAGTGGGGGCCTTCACCAGATTAGTGTGTGCCTTGCAGAGGACACCAGTTCGGGACAACTGCAGGGACAATTTCATCCCTGATTATTAGGTCCCAACCAGAGGCATGACCCAGCCCAAGCAGGTCCCACCAATCTGCTCTGGGCTGGGAACAACCAATTGAAGTCACTGCCATTCCTTGTTCAGGTCCGTCCTGCCCAATACCAATATGTCCTTCAATCAGTCACCCCTTTCCCGCGGGAGGATGAAATTGCAAGCACTCACTGTGTGTTAGTGCAGGCCTCCACACGTGTTCTGTTGTGTGTTGGGCTCACCAACCCCCAACTTCAGCACAACTGTGGCTCTGGCGGCGAGAGCTCCATGGTCATGAGTCCGATTGGAGTGGCACGATCATGAGCTTGACCAGCACCTTTCCCTTTAGTTTCTTCCTAGGTCAAGAGAATCCATCTCCCTCTGTCTGGTCTTCTTCAGGATGTTTTATTCCGGCATCTGAGCTGTTTCTCTGAAAGGCTCCCTGTTTTGCTGCTTACTGATCTGCCATCTTTAGCTCCTCTTCCTTATAATTATTTTTAAAGTACTTTTTTTTTTTCTTTTTTGGTACTGGGGATTGAGCTCATGACCTAGCACTTTCCAGGTGGGTGCTTATGCTGCTGAGCTAAATCTCCAGCCGTGAAGTATTTTTTCTACCCCATTAATGTTTTTGTTTGTTTGCATTTATTTTTTTGAAACAAAGTTATACATATTTATACTAATTTGTATTTTCCTACAGGTTTCTGCAGGTCTGCTTATTTTATTTTTCATCTTTCTCCAGCATGGTTCTCAGATTAGGTTATTTTAAAAAATCTGTTTGAAAACAAATTAAATCTGTTTTCAAACTCTGAATATTTCTGTGTCCAATCCAACAATTATTTTAGAAAGTGATTGTATTCTTAATTTCTATTTTGATTTTTTTCTAGATTTTTATTTCTTTGCTCTTATCACTGAGTTGTTTACTCATGGTCCAACTTTTGTCATCTGGGGCATATAAACATCCTTGCTTGTGAATTTTAACATCTAAAAATCTTTTGGTCTGTTTTTATTGACTATGTTTACCTCTATTCGTAGTAGAGGTATTTTCCTGCTCTGTTTCATTTGTCTAGTAAATTTTATTGTGTGCTGATCACTGTGAATAATCACTGGAAGGAGTTCAAACTATGTTATTTATCCTTAAATTGGTTTAGTTTTGCTCTGGCAGGCCATTAAGTTATTTTTGGGTACTATGACCTTGTCAGACTTAGTTTTACACTTTGCTACAATGAGAGAATGGGTCACTTTCTCTTTTTTTTTATTAATCTTACCATGCTCCTTTTCAAAAGTAGTGTTGTTTTGATCTTATATTATAGCCTTATGATGTATCAGTTGAAGTGATATGCATGCTTAGTGCTTAGTGAGATTTCATCACTCTGGATGGGTCTAAAATATACTTTTTCTTAGGCCTGTGTAATTTTCATGTCTCAAATTTAGATTTTAGTTTCATAGTAGACACTTTGATAAATCTTGTGTTTCCTGTCTTAAACTTTGACTAAGCACCCACTGAGTACTTCTCAAGGATTCAGAGAAGCCTTCAGTCAGAATTCTGAGCCTTTTGCATTGTAGGAAATCTACTTTTGCAATACATCCTTCTGGAAATTCCAATTTCTTCCTACAGTCTCTACCTGCTCAGTTATGTAAGACTCTTGTCCTTGTGTGGGCTCCATCCTCTTGAACTGTGGCTTGCAAAGGACTCTTATGTGGAAAGCTGGAGCGTACACACACACACTGGTGATAAAATTTCAAAGCTACATTTAAGATGAGTCTATATTTTAATGGCAAAATTCCAAAAAAGTGCCATGTATATAATGATATCTCTATTGTAAAGTAGAGTAAGTTTTAGATTTAGTCAATTTAACTCTTTTAATTGTCATAGCATCATAAGTCACAGACTGATGAAATTCTATGCAAATAATAGAAGTCTTATGGATATGCAATGTAAACTAAATTGAAAAAATATTTTATGAAATTAAAATAGAACCAGAAAACAGAGACCCAGCCAAAGAAATGAAAAACTCCTTCACTATTATGAAGAGCATAATATTCATGCATAATTTCCTATCAAATTGTCCAACCCAGATGCTGATCATCTATAATATTCCTAATACTTAAATAAAATGCTAATTATAAACTGAAATATGTCAATACTTAATTTTTAAAAATGTTCTTATCATCTTACAGTTATCAGAAACATTATAGGAATTTCTGTGAGATTTATACATAGATGGAAGGAACTAATTTCATAGAGTAAGTTTGAAATGGGAATAGAGAAAACATATATTTACTGTTATCTCTCATGAGTTCTACTTTTTCTTATTAAAGTTTTATACAAATCAACAGATTCTTGTCATAATATTTTTAGAGGTTATAATAATGGTAGGAATATCCAATGAGACTGTTTAATATTTCCAAAGAGGAGATTATAAAGTAAACAATTTAAAAACCATGTGTTTTTTCAATAAAATATTTTTTCTTAATTTCTTATATAGATGGTACTCTTATGAATAATAATATTTTATAAATATTATGCATTCCCTCTTGACATTAGTATGTGTAGTTAGTATAAACACCACAGTTTGGACTGCTACAATCTCACCTTTTGAGTGTATTTCATATATGGATGGGCAGTCTCTAAATCCTCATCCAACTCTGTGGTTTACTCTTCAACACCTGTGTGTAGCTTTCCCTTCTTAAACCCACAAAGTGCATTCATTTCTGACAATAATACTTGTTCTAAAGGAAACCAATGGCTGCTTCCAATGTCTGTGTTGATCAACCATGTCTCTAAGTAAATATCTATTATCATTTTATTCCAGGTTGTATCTGCCAGTTAGCAAGGAAATACTCTTAAAATTAAATTTTTAAATGGCTTTTCAATTCATAAATTTGGATAGATCTATTGATTAGGGTAAAACATTATAAGTTTAAAAAATATTTCATTTTCATCTGGTAAAGAGCACCAAAGTAGAATGAGGAAATAAACACTGTATTAAACATTTTGTTCAAAATTAGGATGTCAAATGATATAGGTAAATGAAAAATTCATGTAAACTCTTCCCCAAATGGTTAAAATCACGGAAGATTTTTTTTTTATTCTTAATGTACCTTCATTAGAATATAAAACACAGTAAAGTACTGGTCTCTGTATTTTACTGTGTTTTTATATTCCTTTATTTCTTCTTTATTCAGGATATTCAATAGTTGTTCCTTGAAAAGTACATAAAATTTTTAAAAAGTAGTGAGAACATGTAAGTATTCATTAGATGCCTGGAGGCGTAAATGCAAAGGAAAATTATCAATGAATACAAATGAGTAAATGTTACTTTTTTTTTTTTTTACTTTACTGTGAGGAAGCCACAATGGTGAGAAAATTTTAAATACTATTTATCTCCATGAATCAGCCTCAACCTAAAAAAAATAAAAATAAGAATATATATTTCCAATCTGACTGACAAGGATTATCAGTAATAACATGTTTACTTTGATTTTCACTTCACATTCTGATGCTTTGCACTTCTTGTTAAAATAGGAACTGTGCAAATAATTTCAGTGAATTCCAAGATATTTAGTGCTGCTGTATTCTGTACAGATTCTGTGTTCATAATCAAAACTTTTGTATTATTTCCATGAATAATGTTATTTAAACTGATCAATCTTCTACCTGTTCCATGACTCAAATCTTACCATACTAATTATTTCTGAAGAAAACAACAATCAACCATGTATTTGGCTGGAAAGTATAAGTGCACAGTTTCAGTGTCAGATCTCTAATTTACTACTTGGCCTTGGGTAATTCATGTTATGTCTTAGAATCCAGCTTTGTATCTGTAAAATAGTGGATACTAAATATTATCTCTGACAATTGTGTAAAGATTCTATAGATAATGCACATATATAAAGCATTCAAAATGTTAGCATATGATGAGATTATAAGAAATAACTACTTTCTTAAAAACATATAAATAATTGTTGATGCTATTCCATATAGTTTATATTTATAGCATTGAGAGGTAGTTTTTATTTACATGAAGAATATTTCTTGAAGTTTCCAACTCTGATAATCTTAAACATCCATTTTTCACATAATATAAACCAGCATAGTCATTACTGTGTAAAAAGAGTATACATTTAAATTTGTGGTAGAAGCAAAATTTAATTTTCCAACATATGAGTCAACAATGAAAGGTTTTTTGTTTTAAAGAAGAATATATGTAGACAGGCACAATTTTCAACCACTAAATAACATTTCATAAAACTATTTTGAATAAGGAATTCAATATATTAAAATCTTTACAAGCCCAAAGCAGCCAAACTATAGCTTCCAAATGAGATTTTTGTTTTACTATTATTGACTTACATGGTTGCAAAAGCTAGAAAGTAAAAATTCATGCTTGGATTATCAAAATAAACTAAATTATGAATGTATTTTCAGGAATAATGTTAACTGAATAGTACACATGAATTTCCTTTTGTATATTCTATATATAAATACTGCCAATAATAATTAGTCTTATGGGCTGTTTTGTACAATACTTTAAATTTCACAACACAGATATCATTTTTATTTTATTTTTAATAAATTTAAAATACTGATTTCTATTTAACATATACATGGCAAACTGTTGAACAAATAATTTTTTAAATACTGTTGCAGGTATATGGATAAATATAATCTGGTTTCTACATGCAAAGGAACATGTAAATCAAGAAGAGATAGACATACTCAATGATGCAGAGAAATCTGAATGGGCCAGGGAGGCAAGTGGACATCATATCTACAAGATTAGTTACTTTCTACCATAGTCAATAAGTAACTCCTTGGTTTACCAAACCTATCTTTATAAAATACAAAGCATCTTTCTGATTTGGTCTTTATTTTTATTTGCTACTCCATTCTCAATAAACAAACATTGTTATTTCAAAGTAAGTTATCTATTAACAATGTATTAGATTCCATTTACTTATCAGTGGAAGGATGTGATTTCTTTCAGATAAAACACATTTTGACTTTTTCTACTGTTCATGGTTTCTTTTCTGACACATAAACTACACATTTTATTTCAAATAAATTCACTTTTTCTTCAGAAAGAGATCTTATTTAAAACTAAGATTAAGCAATACATAATGACCCAGTTCTAAAATATTGTATTTCTTTGCCAGTGAAAACTTCTTTCTCAATAATCAAATCCAAGACAACCTGTGATAATCTCATGAAATTCATTACAAAAAACTTAGAAAATCTTAAAGTTTTAAAAAAGAATATTTTGTATCTTATCATATATGTTATACTTGAAATAAATAATATGTATGCTTAACGGGAAAGATAAGAGCCTCTTTCCTCAAAGCCCAAGAAATTTTGCCATATATTCTTCTCCAATGGATACAGAATCCATTTGTATAAAACAAAATTGCCTATAAACTCTACAGCTTTATTATATGGCCATAACAGCAAATCATAGTAAATATAAACAATAAAATATAAATAAAAATTATAATAATAAAATTGAGAGCTCCATTTTTCTCCCCAAATGTTATTTAATTTAGTGTGACTCTTTAGAACTTGCCTCACTCAATATGATCTCTAGTTTCTTTTGTGGTGAGAGATATATTTTTAAAAATATTTATTCATGCCAAAACTTTCTGACTTGTATCATATTCAAAACAGAACACTCCTTTCACATGGATCCTAAAGTGATTCATGCTATGCATATATGAATAGAAAAATCAGGTATGCAGTCTAGATATTAAGTGACCATAGTGGTAAAGCTGTGTGAGAGGGAAAACTTTGTGTATATAATGCAAATTACTGTATAAATTTAGATATACATTTAAAACATAATTTAATGATTTAAATCATGTATAAGATACATGCAATTGATGTTTCACCATTATTATATTTCCAATAACTACAAGGCAATTATATCAGTTTGACTTGTATTTGTTTGAAGTTCCTTTTCAAATTGTTTTCCTAAGTAAGAGCAGCTGCAGATAGTGGAAGAATTTAAAAGTTCTAGATCTGGCTATATGTGCCGTGTAGTATCAAAGAAACTCTTTAAAATCAAGGATTATTTACCATGCTCTCTTCAGGATTCAGTGAACTAATCTTTCTTTCTTCTTTTTTTTTTTTAATTGGTACCAGGGATCGAACTCACGACCACGTGCTTGCAAGGCAGGTGCTTATGCCACTGAGCTAAATCCCCAGCCCGAACTAGTCTTTCTAGCAAGGAAATTGTAAATACTTTGAAACTTTGCTAATTGAGAGACCCATAACGCTGGGCTGAGGGTATAGCACAGTGGTACAGTACTTGTCTAAGGCATACAAGGCCCTGGATTCAATTCATAGCACTGCAAAACAAACATCCCATCTCCCCACAACATAAAAACCAAACAAACAAAAGACCCAAATACCTACCTAATGCCAGTCCCAGAATTCCTATAGGGTGATAAAAAGAATCCATAAACATAGATCTAGTGTTATTTGTGGTGAAAACACAAAGGTGCTGGACTGGAGTAATCCTCCAAGGGGTCTGAACACTAAATACCTGAGTCAGCAAACCAACTGAGCTCATGTGGGCTGTTGTGATGATAGAAATCTTTGCTCACAATTCCTAATAAACTTAATTTTGATTTGGAATTTAGAAAGTGATTACCAGACATGTACTAGAGTTTTAAAAGTAAATGCTGGAAAAATGAAACAGTGTATGTCAAAGCTCTTTCTGCAAGAACTTTTATAGTGCATGGTCTTCCTTGAGAAGAGCGGAGCAGCAGGGATCACACTTGGGCATAGCTGTGGAGAGTACTTGAGGAGTATGTTGTAGAATAAGGCATTTGAGGTTAGGACCACTGAGGTTTCATTCTTATTACTTGTTACTCTATTTCTGCACCTGCAAAATGCATGAGAATATGTATCTCCATAAATGAATGTAAGAATTGTTAATTTTAGCATGGTAACTTCACCATGGTCTACAGTGAAGGAGGAGAAATAAGGACAATGTCACTTATGTCTTCTGACTATAGGCCCTGGGGTATATTTGAAAAGAACATTCACAGATAGGAAGTTCCCATTCAAAAGATATTTTTTTTTTCCTGTGCTGTTAGAAAAAAATAAAAAACAACTTTGTCTGGAAATTGTCTTAAAAGCTGTATCATTTTCTTTCACTGTCAGTGGAAATAGATAATGAATGTCCTAATGTGACATTCTGTCACTAAAATCATATAGTAAGCATACAGCCTACTCTATGCCAGAAATGTAAAGGAATTAAACTGCCACCTTCTTACTGTTATATCCATTTATGACAGTATTGTTCTAGAGCATTTGAATTCCAAATACAATCCTTTGAAACTTGGCTCGGAATCATTGAATGTGCTTGTTAAAAATGCAGGGCCTAACTCCAAACCAACTGAACTGAAACATGTGGTGTGTGGCCCTGGAAGTCCCACTTTTATACATCCCAGGAGATCTCTAATGTGAGAGAGTCAGGAGTTAGTGCAGCAATCTTCAGATATTTGACCAGCTGCCAATAAGTAAAACCAATGATATCCTAATATATGATCTACTCATAAATTGTGTAATCAACAAACTTACACAAGATTTTAAAGGTAGAATGATGAGAGGGATTAGAAGTTAAGTATTCTCTTTTGTTAATATTGGTCTTACATACTCCGTAGGGTGCAAAAATTATACTTTGCCTCTATTACTCAAAGTATATATTCACCTCATATGTGGAAGATGATAGGTAGATGGGGCATTCAGTGTCACCTGTGTGTATTAATTCTTTCTTTGAAAAATATCTATTGAAAAATCGAATGTAGCCCTTGCCTCCTATTCAAATTACAAAATCTTACCATCTTGCCAAATTCAGAATTTTTCAATAACATAAAAAAACTAAAGAAACACAAATCTGCTGCACAACCCTCTCTGTCCCATGTTACTTCCTTTTATCTTCACATTAATAATTATTCTGAAATCTAAGTTTATGAGTCTTATTCATGATTTTATACTGTATCCTCATAAGAATTTATCTATAAGCAATTTCCTTTTTCATACTTTACCTCTGAGAAAATTGTTATGTGTAATTTAATCTTGTGATTGCTGCTTAATTTTGCTTATAGTTTTATCTTCAGGATATATTCATACTGACACATGTAGCACGGGCTTATTTATTTTAGCCTTTATGTTGTTTCATTGTCTGAATATATGTATCTGTGCATGTGTGAAAAAGTTTTTCTTGAGTTACAAAGAAAGTTGGAATTTCTGGCTTGTTCATTGAGTCTATCTATATTTTTTAAATTTCAGAAGTTTTAAATTATGTTAGTTATAAAGGTGTAAAAGTGTATGTTGCTTTAAATTGTATTTAACTTTTGATTGGTGGCATGGTACATATATCCATGCTCATAACTATTCTGTTTTCTTTCTTTCCTTTTTTTTTTTAGCAGTGGCACAGTTTATTTGAAAAAGTAAAAAGGAAAAAGTAACGAAATGCTCTACAGAATGAGCTTGGGCCAAGTGAAAGAGGAAAAAGCATGATAAAGTAGACCCCTGAGAATGCAGGGCGGGACATTATAAGGCAAGCCACACGACAGCCTTTTTTCGTTTACATTTTCTGTGAACTGCTACCTATTTGTCTTGTTCATTGTACCTGTTGTTCTCTTTGATGTTCATTTGTATGTGAATTTGATAATTTAGATATGAACTTTTTATTTATTCAAAGGCATTGCAAAAACTTTCAATGTGTATTGTCTTTCAGATTTTTTCTGTTGTTACACATAAGGTTTTAACTTAAATGTTATGAAGCATATTTTTTCTTGTATATCTTAGGCTTTCAAAATGAGCAAAATCACATCATAAAAATGTGTTAGACCTTATTTTTCTAAAGCTTTTGATTTGATTTTGCAGATGTCTTTAGTTCACTTGAGATTTTTTTGTAAAATATATTTCTGAAATTTACATGTGCTAAAATTCCATCATCTTTTCTTTCCCTTCTCCCCATGCTCAGCCATTTTGTAGCATTAAACAAATACACAGCTTTATGAGAGCACTATCACAGTCAGAATGCAGAACAGTTTGATGAAGGAAAGAATTCCTTCAGGTTGCACATGCCCTGGTCTAAATTCTGGCAACAATTAATTTGTTCTCTAGTCCTATAGGTGTGTGTGTGTGTGTGTTTGTGTGTGTGTCTGTGTGTGTGTGTGGTTAATTGATTGATTTGTTTTGTTTTAGATACTGGAGACTGAAACCAGGGGCCTTCAATTACTGAGCTACCTCTTCAACCTTTTTTTTTTTTAATTTTTTTTCTCAGTTTTGGGACAGGGTCTCAATAAATTATTAATTTCCCATTCTGAGCTTGAATTGTAGGTCTTCCTGGTCAGCCTCTGTACTGGTATTACAGCTGTGTGTGTGTCCCCGAGCAAGGTTACTTTTTAGTTTACTTGTTTTTGTTTTTCATCCCTTTAAGAAAGTCATAGAAATGTAATCATAAATCTTTGAGTTTGGTTTCCTTTACTTGACATAAGATGTTGTTGCTTGTACTGTATGAGTAATTACATTTTTAAAAATTTCTAAATTTTTTTTATTATATGGACATACTACAGTTAATCCACTAAATTAGTGCAACATATTTAGGTTGTTTTCAGTTTTTATTGACCATAAATCTATTTTCAGTTTTTATTGACCATGAAATTGACCATTTCATCTCCAGAGGGCAAATTCCAAAGATAAATATTTATTTTATAAGAATCTGTCACTAGTGATCCAGAGTAACTTGTCATTTTTTGCATTGTAGGAGAACTTTATTCATTCTGTGTCCTTGTCAGTATTACATATTACCTTATTATTATTATTATTACTATTGTTATCCTTACTGCTATTGTTATCCTTACTTACTTCAGTCATCCCAGTTGGACTGTATTGGTGTATCATTCTGGTCTTAATTTGCATTGTTCCGGTGACCAATTATCTCAGTCTTCTTCCCATGTTCTTGTTTACTATACATTAAATGTTTTAGGACATGTAAGTTAAAGTCATTTGTCCATTTTTGGGAGTTGTTTGTTTCCACACTACTAAATTTGAAGAGTTCTTAATATTTAATATACAAGTTAATTTTTGGATTCATGGTTTGTAAATATTTTCTCCCAGTGTAGTGCTTGTTACTTTAACAGAATCCTCATCAGTTGCTTTGTAGGCTAGCCTTCATTTCAGATTTTTACAGTTTCTATAATTAAATTTAGCTCATGGGCTTTGGACAAGAACACCACAGAAGTGATCCTGACCTTGCAATTCACCCTGTACATCATCTCAGGTGATACATGAGGTAGACTTGTCTCATTACTGTGATGCTCTTATTTTATTAAGTTTGCTTGCTCTGTCAAATTCTGATATTAGTACAACAAAATTGGTCAAATGGAGAGTGATTTTGTCAATTTCTTCCTGTTTTGCTATCACCTTTTGCATAGACTATAGTTTTGCAAAGTGGTAATTACAGCTTCTGTTTGGATTTCCTTGCATATTGTTTTCTTCTTTATTGCTATCAGTTGTATTTAATTCTTTGTGTAATATAAATTTGAGTTATACTAGTTGACATTAAATTTTTGCATTCACTCTTTTTTAAGTTTTTAAGGAGATTTAAACTCAATTTTGATTTAGACTTTCTCTTTAAAAATACATTCATGCATATTATAAATATCCACATATTTTATTTCTATAATTTATTTCATGATTTTTTTCTTGACCTTCACTTTCCTTATTTTGTTCTTTACAATTGGTAATTTTTAAAACTTGTTTCTTTGGCTGACTTGAGGATTCATGTCAAATTTCTATATTTTTGGGTCTCCCTTAATTGTTTTTTGCATTTGTATTTAATGTACAATTAAATATAAGTGGTTTCAACCAAACCTAAATATATTCAGCATTTCCCCTGCCTCTCAAAATGTGCTACAAAAATCTTAGCAAACTTTAACTTCCCTCTGAATATCTCATCCAAATCCCCCCCACACACGAGTGCGCACACACACACACACACACACACACACTTATGTTCATATTGCTATTTGTCTGGAGTAATGGTTCTATAATTTTAAAAAAATACTTAATAAATCATGTAATTTAAAAATCAATAGTTAATCACAGTTAGAAGCATGTTTTTATTAATTTATCTATTCACTGTTGGTTTTACCATCTCATTCTTTATTAAGGGCACAGCTTTATGTATAACCTTTAATAGTGGCAAACTGGCGTGCCTCAACATAGTGAATGTTTAAATACTGATCTTCGCAATTCTAGTCTTAGTGGGTCTCAGATGAGGAACTGTTTTCAGGTAAGCAGTCCTTTGTTTTTGCCCCCACACAGATATGATTTTCTAAATATGCCAGGATGTGACAGATTTGGGTAAATTTCATTCCTGCAGACTTTCAATGTAAGTCTGCAGAATAAATTCTTGTCTTTTAATACCTACATGTATATTCTGTTACCTAAATTAAAATTTGAGTGTGATAGTTTTTTCCAGAATTTTAGTAATTTTAGTTTATTCTCTAGTGCTGATGAGACAGTCTGTCAGATTAATCCTCATTCTTTTGCTTATAATATTTTTATTCCCCTGGTAGCTTTTGAAATTATTTGTTTATCTTTGATATTTTTATATTTCATAATAGTACATCATCTATCAAAGAATTGGAGAATTAATGTTTCCTTTATTCTTCTAATTTGGAAAAATTTTGCCAATTTAATTTTCAAAATTGTGTAGATTGTTATGATGGAATTTTTCCTATATGTGTTTATTTTTGGTTTGTTTTCTTTTTGAGGAAAAATTTCACTATGTAGTTTAGGATGGCCTTCAACTCATTGTGTAGCCCAGGATGACCTCAAACTCACAACAATGCTCTTGCTTTGGTTTCCTGAGTATTGGGATTATAGGCATGTGTCATCATGCCTGATCTTCACCCATGTCTCTTAACTGGTTTTTTTTTTATTTTTATTTTTTTGGTGGTACTGGGGATTGAACTTAAAACCTTGTGCTTACCAGGTAGATGCTTATGTCACTGAACCAAATTCCCAGCCTTCTTAACTGTTCTTTCATTTTTTTTTATTTTTGCTTAAATTTTTTCAAGAATCTATGTTACATTTTGAAAGAAGATTTCAGTACTAGCATTCACCTCACCTGACTTCTTTCACTTGTCCAGAAGAGAATTTCTTCTATATTTTTATTTTTTTCATTCACAATTTTTTTATTATTATCATTGGTTATTATTATGTTTATTGGTATCTGTTATGGTTTGTTTAAATGTCCCCCCAAAGTCTCATGCAGTCATGGTGACAGCTGACTCTAGCATTTGTGATTGGTTTGTTGTGTGCACTGGGATTGGCAGTGTGAATGCTGCACCCTCCCAATGCTGCACCTTGCCAGCACACACTGTAAGAGTGGCAAGGAGGCGTGCTTTCCCCTTGCTTTTGCCCTTTTGCTTTGGTCGCTTGTGGCATGCAGGCTTGCCTTGAAGCCAGCTAAGTATGGACTGAAACCTCCAAAAAGCTGTAAGCTAAATAAACCTTTCCTTGTTTCATTTTAGGTGCTGTGTATTTTGTCCCAACAATGAGAAAAAATTAAAAGTAACAAAGACAGTATCTCCTAGATATATATAATGAACACATTCATCAGAGAGAATTTGAAACTATGCATTATATATCATCATTTTCCCCCATGCCCATCCCCTCCCTAGGGATATTTTGTTTCCATTTTATCCTTCTTTTTCATTTTTCTTCTTTTCCCTTCCTTCCTTTCCCCCCCTCTAGTTCCCTTTCCTTTTGAACAATGTCTTCCTTTTTCACAATATCTATTGTACATTTTTGTTCTTTTTCACACTTTCAGTTTCTTACACCAGGTAGGCAATGTGATGTTCACACATTTATCCAGTTTACTTCACTTAACTGTTTGGTCTCAAAGTCCATCTATTTAGCTATAAATGTTTTGAGTTTATCTTTCTTCATGACTAAGAAGTACACCATTGTATAAGAAACAATTATTTTTATCCATTCCTCAGTTGATGGACATTTGAGGTACTTACAAGATTTAGCCATTACAAACTGTGCTGATATAAACTTGGTGTGCATATATCAGTGTGGTATGATGCTTTTATTATTCTAGGAAGACACCAAGAAGGGAAATAGCTGGGTCAAATTCTAGTTGTTTGAGAAATTTCCCCACTGATTTCCAGAGTGTTCACTCCTGTCTACATTCCTACAAACAGTGAGAAATGTTCCTCTTTTGTACATCCCCACCAGCATTTGTTATTGGTTGATTTCTTGATAATAGCCATTCTTTCTGGGTGAGATGGAATTTCAGTGTTATTGTAATTTGCATCTCTTGAATGATCAATAATGATGAACTTTTTTTATATATTTATTTGACATTCGTGTTTCTTCATCTGAAAAGTACACACTTTTTTTCATCTCAGATGCCCATTTTTGAATTGGGTCTTTGAATTGGGGGGGATTTGATTTTTTTCAGTTCTTTTCAGTTTTAGATAAAAGTCCTTTGTCTGAGGGACAATTGACAAAATTTTTTTCCCAATCTGTGGGTTTTTTTTCTTTACACTGGTGATTTCTTTTGCTGTGCAAAAACTTTTTAATAAGATGATATCCCAGTTGTTGATTCTTTGTAGTATTTGCCATGTGGTCTGGGGTTTGCTCACGAATTCTTTTGCTATTCCTATGTTTTCAAAATTTCTGCCTATTTTATCTTCAGTTAATTTAGCATGTCTGTTTTAATGTTTATATCTTTAATCCATTTTGACTTTAGTTTAGTGTATTCTGATAGCCAGGAGTGTAATTTTAATCTTTGGCATGTATAAAGCAAGTTTTTCTGGAATCATCTATTAAAGAGATTATCTTTCTTCCAGATAATGTTCTGTTCCATTTTCAAAGATAAGATGGCTGAGTGTGTTTGGAGTTTCACCTGCATGTTCTATTCTGTTCCACTGATCTTTAAGTCTGTTTTTTGCCAATGCCATGATTATTTTATCATAGTAACTTTGTAGTATAATTTCAGGCCAGGGTTTGTGATGCCCTCTGCCTTGCCTTTGTTGTTCATAACTTTTTGCCTGTTCTAGGTCAATACTGGTTCCAAATGAATTTTAGGAATGTTTTCTCTAGTTCTATGAGTTATGCTAAGGAAATTTTGATTGGAATTGTATTAAATCTGTATAACAGTTGTGGAAGTAGGACCATTTTCACAATATTGGTTCTTCCTACCCAAAAGCACATGATAGCTCTTCATTTTCTAATATCTTCTTCAATCTCCTTTTTCAGAGTATTGTAGTTTTCAATGTAAAGAGTTTTTACATCCTTAGATTGATTGATTCCTAGGTATTTCATTTTTTTGGATGCTATTGTGAAAGATGTTGTTTTCCCTGATTCCTCTCTCAGTGAGTTTATTATTTGTGTACAAGAAGGTTGTTGAGTTTTGAGTGGATTTTGTATCCAGCTATGCTAGTAAGTTGCTTATTAAATGTATCAGTTTTTTAGTGACTCTTTTTGGGTCTTCTATGGAGTATCATGTCATCTGCAAATAACAATAGTTTAAATTCTTCCTTTCCAATCTTTATTCCCTTTATTTCTTTCTACTTGCCCAGCTAAAATTTCCAGGACAATGTTGATTAAGATTGAAGGGAGTGGATATCCTTGTCTTGTTTTTGATTTTAGGAGAAAGCCTTCAATTTTTATCCATTTAGTATGATGTTGGTTGTTGGTTTCTCATAGGTAACATTTATCAGATTGAAATAAATACCATCTAGTCCAATTTTTTGCAAGATTTTAATCATGAATGGGTGTTGGACTTTGTCAAGTGCTTTTACTGCATGTATTGAGATGGTCATGTTATTTTTGCCTTTGGTTCTGATAATATTCACAGGATAATTTCAATTCCTTTGCATTTACTGAAGCATGTTTTATGGGTTAATATGTGGTCCTTTTAGGAGAACATCTCATGTGCTCCTGAGAAAAATATGTATTCTGACATTGCATTTTGTGTACATCTACTAAATCCATTTTTTCACAAGTTTGGATCAGTTCCAATATTTCTTTGTTGATTTTTTTGTCTGATTGATCTATCTGTGACAGTGGGGTATTAGACCCCAAATTATAATTGTGTTATTATAACACAATTATAATTTGGGGTGCTTATTTGATTTTTCATGTCTTTTAACATTTGTTTTATATAGTTGGGTACACCTGTATTTCGTGCATATTTATTTATGATTGCTATCTCTTTATCTTAGAGTTTCCCTTAACAAGTATGTAGTGACCTTCTCTGTGTCTTTTGGTCTATATTGGCTTGAAGTTCACTTTGTCTTCAAATAGAATAGTTACCCCTTCTTTTTTCTGGATTCCTGCCACATGAAGTATTGTTTTCTATTTTTTAACTTTCTGTCTATGAATTTCTTTTTGAGTTAACTCTGTTTCTTTTATGGAACATGTTGGATCTTGTTTTTGGATTCATTCTGCCAGCAGTTTCTTTCATTCAGTGAATTGAGACATTTACATTGGTGGTTATAACTGATATGTATTGATTTATCTTTGTCATTTTATTTTCCTGTTGTTACTTCCCTCTCTTTCCACTCTGATTGCAGTGCCTGGTAGATTCATTCTTTTGAGGATTTTGGGAGTGAAGTCTTCAGCTCTTTCTAAAATATCCTTCATAATATTTTGGAATGCTGATTTGGTGGTCATGAATTTCCTCAGCTGTTCTTGGTCATGGAAGTACCTTATTTCTCCAATGATTTTGAAAAGTCATTTTTCAGAGTACATCATTGTGGGTTGGAAGTTGTTTTCTTTTAGGACTTGAAGTAGTTCACACCAAGGTCTCTTTTACTTAAGGGTTTGTGTTGAGAAGTCTTCTGTTATTCTAATGGGCTTTTTAAAAAAGAGGATAAAACAGAATAAAACCAATCAAAACAAACCAGTGTGAAATATACAGGACTTTGAAACATTAAAAAATCAACAATAGTTATCATAATACCTTTTAATGTCTTTAAAATTGCTGCAGATAACTTTGGACATAGTAAAAATCAAACAGAATAGAAACAATGAAAACAAAACAATGAAAGCAATAAGGGACTACAAAACAAGTCTATAGTAAATCTAAAATGGCTACCATAATATATCTTGCTATCTTTGAAATAGCTGCTCCTACCATCAGATTTGACATAATGAAACAAAGCAAAAGAGAAAACAACCCAATACAACAAAACAATGGAAACTTCCAAAACAAGTCCATGGGGAATCAACAATGGCTGCAAGCCTCAGAAGGAGATCCCTCCTAGATGTCACACTGTGTACCACTATCCTTTGAACCTATGATCAAACCACTGACCATAGATAGACCTACAATGTTAGTGAAACACCAAAGCCCCACATGCATCCAATTTCATTTCACCTCCATAGCTATCATCACAGCCTGTGTTTCTCCAAGAGAGGCCAGTTGCTTACAGTGGGGTTTGAGTGAGGAGGAGGGGTTGGTACTTCTTATTTGCCGGCCAGTGTGCTGAAAGGGGCTGGGATCTGTCTGTTCCAGTCTGGCGGTGGCCCACACGTGGTGCTGGTTCCCAGACTGGGCTTGCTTGCTGGCATGGCGTTGTTCTCTCTATGCCCAGTCTGCAGATGGTGCTGACTCACAGGGAGAGCCTGGGGTCTGTCTGATGGGCTCTTCTTTATAGGTGATTTGTTTCTTTTCTCTAACTTTTATATTCTGTTCTTTTAATATTTTGTTCTTGTGCTGAATTTCTGGAATGTTCATTATTATATGCCTTGGTATAGATTTATTTTCATCATAAGTAATCAGAATTCTATATACCTGTCTGTGTGCCTAATTCTTCTTCCATATCTAGAACATTTTCTGCCATTACTGTTGTAAATGGGTTTTTAAATTTCATTTGTGTTTACCCTTGCTTTTTCATTGACTCTGATCAGCCTTTTGTTCTTCTTTGTATTCTCTTGCTTTTTTCATGGTTTATTTCTATTTGTAAGAGACTTTTCTTTTCATGATCACTAACCATGATCCTCTGTCTTCTAAGTTTGGTATTCTGTCTTCACTTTCATTTAGATGATTTTGTAAAGTTTCAATAGGATTTTTAATTCTTTGAATATCTGAGTCTGTTTCATAGGTTCTATTTCTTTGCTAAGTTGAATATTCATGGTTTTTAAAAAATAATTTTCATATATTCTATTTTTTAAATCTATGAACATTTTTTCATATATTTATTCTCTGTTTGTATTTCTTCATCTGAGAAGTACATGTTCATCTCAGATGCTCATTTTTGGATTGGGTCTTTAAATCTAGGGTGACTTATTTTTTTGAGTCTTTATATGTGCTCAATAGTAATCTTTTGTCTGAGGAACAGCTGGCAAGAATTTATTCCCACATTATGGGTTATATTTTCACTCTTTTGGTGGTTTCTCTTGCTGTGCAAAAGCTTTTTAACGAGATAAGATTTCAGTTGTTGATTCTTTGTGACAGTTCCTGTGCAAGTGGGGTTTTGTTCATAAAGTCTTTATCTACACCAATGTCTTCAAGAGTTTTACCTATTGTACCTTCCAATAGATTTAATGTTTCTGTTCTGATATTTAGATCTTTGATCCATTCAAAATTTAGTTTAATGCACAGTGAAAGATATGGGTCCAGCTTTAATCTTAAACATGTACAGAGCCAGTTTTTCCAGCACCATTTATTAAGAGGCTACCTTTCTTTCAGTGAATGTTTGGCACCTTTGTCAAAGATAAGGTGGCTTAGTGTGCCTGGAGTTGTTTTAGCATGTTCTAAACCATTCCATTGTTCTTTGGGTCTTTTTTTTTTTTTTTTTTGCCAGTACCTTAGTACTATGCTAGTAAATAGTATTTAAGCTGGACTCAAAGCTGGTTCTTTGCTAATGTTTTGGACTTGGTCCCATTAGTCTGCTAGCATAATAAACAGTTGTCTTCTAACTTCTCAATGTAAAGAGTGTTCTATTTGGTTTGATATTGATTTTTCTGCAATAGTAGAAGCAAAGCTGAAGGATGAAAGATGATTGCCAGGTTTTGGGAAGCTTTGAGGGCCAAAGAGAGAGAATAAAGGAGAAAGCAAAAGATTATGAAGCAGACCTGAAATACTAGAGAGAATGCTCACTCACGTAAATATCAAAATCAAGAGAGAGAACTGAGCAAATAGAGAATAAAGAGGAATAGATGAGAACAACAACAACAAAAAAGGAAAAAATGTAAACAATCTAAAAAGAAAAAAAAAACCTAAAAAAAACCCCAAAAACCCAAACCAAACAAACAGAAAAAAAAACCAAAACCCTGTTTGCCTCTGTATTTCCCTGGCAGCTGCAGTGGCACCCTCAGAGACAGCCCAGGTCTGCTGCTGTTGTGTACATTTCACTCCTCCTGTTCAGGCCAGCCTTCCCTTTCCCAGTTCCACTGGCAAGGCGTTGACCTCTTGTGCCACTTGATGCTGGGTGGAGTGGAGTGCTGTGGGCTGTCTCTCTGCTCCTGTCATCACTGCGGAGGTAGACAGTCTTGCTTCAATTTCCTTTGCCTCAGGCGAAGTGTCAACATCATTGGTTGCATGGAAGGAAGGATTATGCTATGTTACTCACTGATCTTCACCTGTGCCACAGATGTCATGCCTCCCCTCTGCCATGGTCCCTAGTCTTACTGAATCACTGCTTCTGCCACCTTCTCAGAGCGGTCCAAGTCTGCTAGGTGTACTTCAGTCTCCTTTCCCATGCATCAAGTACTACAGCTACTTAAATCCTGTGCTTGTGTCCTTTTCACTGGTTACAGGGGAGGCTCCTAGTCTTGTGGTTAGGGGTTCCAGACAGGTACAGGAGGAAAATACAAAGGCTGGCAGCCTGTTAGGGAGGAAGCATGCTGGCAAAATTTGCTACCAGGTTACAGAGTCCTCTGTGAAGAGGAAAGCCTAAACGGCAAAAGGCTTTGAATCCAAATCTGTCCTATTCGGCTTGAGTTCCACACTTGGCAGTCTAGCTGTTTCTTGCAGGCTTCACAGTATGGTGAATCTTGTTCCACACACAGGCAGAAGTGCCACTGGCAGCCCTGTGTGAGCTGGATCAATGTTTTGCTTGATCTATGAGTCTCTTATTTAAGATCCATTTGGGCATCAAGATGCAAGTCCTTTCCTTTCTTCCTATTACCTGTGATTTTAGTTGATTTTCTCTGAGCAGCCCCAATGTGGCTCTTCCTGTGTTTAGCCATGTTGAATCACATCAATTTTTTTTTGTCTTTTTTGCCTGAAATTTCTATTCATCTATGGTCATACTCTCCTCATTGATGGTTTCAGTTTCTATAGTTTTGCTTTTCTGTTGTCAGTAATAGTTTTGACGCATTAAATGGAACATACAGAAATAGATTATACCCTAGTTTACACATAATTGTGAAGCCATAATGAAATCTCCCTCCCTACAACTCTGTTCTGCCTAGGATTTGAAGCTGTGTGTCTGGTGTATCCACCTTGTATATGCTGCCTACTCATTAGTAGTTCTCAGACAACAGGCTTACTGTTGCAATATCTCATTGCATGTTTTCAAGTAACCCTTACTTAATAATGGTGTAAAAAGCAAGAGATGCTAGAAATATTCCTGTGGTGTATTGTTTTAAATGCTTTATTTTATCATTAATTATTGTTAACTTTTGAGCTTTCAATTTGTAAATTTAACATTATTTTAGGTATATATGAAAGTGTAGTATAAATAGAATTCATTGTGGTCTGTTGTTTTAGATCTCAAGTAGAAGTCTTTGAATGTATCTGCTTGCAGAAATGGGGTTGACTGTATTTGTTTTCTTGTTGTGAAAGTATTTTAGGGTGGTGCCTAATGACTCGTGCTCTCATATAACCCTTTTCTTTGAGTGTAGGTGAAATCTATAACTTGCTCCTAAGTGCTTGATATTGAAAAGCTGATAGACTGTTATTCCCATTATTGTGTTTCCTCCTATTTCAATGACAAAGAGAATTTGCAGATAGAATCAAAGCCCTTAATCCACTAACTTTAGGGTAAGCCAAATAGAAATTGTCTTGGCTGGGCTGGTTATAAGCAGTTAGACCTTTGTGAAAAGGGTTCAGAGATCAGAGAGGGGAGAAATGGAGATACTTTCCTCTGAGCCTTGGAGAAGAAAACTTTCATGATTTCTAATGCCACAAGGACATGTGTTTTGCCAACAACTATGTGAACTTTAGAGGTCACGAAACCTCAGATGAGATGACAATTCTGGCAAATGCTATAATTACAGACTGGGAGATTCTGAGCAGAGGGCAAAGGTAAGCTGCACTAGTCCTCCTGGCCACAGAAACTTTGAGAAAATAAATGCATATGTGCTTGGTTGGTATATTTCTTGTAATGTGTTACTCAGAAAATTAATGTATGTTTTAGTTCTTGTTTTATCATTTATATTTTAACCCCAGGATTCTTTATTGCTTTTGGAATATTATTCTGTATTTATTTCTTTGAATATTTTGTTATCAGTTAACCTTTATACTGCCACTGTACTGTTTTTATTTTGTCTTACCTGCAGTAGATTCTTAGTTAATTACATTAACTTTCTAAGAATACTAATTTATGTATGTAACTTTGAAATTTACGCTCATTTTAATAGAAAAACCTTTATTTCTCTTTACTCTTTTCCATTACACTATCAAAATATTTAGCCCTAATATCTGTTGCTTTGGCTTGTTTTCTAGAGGGTTATTCATTTGAAAAGGAGCCTTGTAGCATCTATTCTATGTTAATCGGTACTATAGATAGAGGGGAATTTATTTAGATTTTGACAATGATATTTCTGGCTGCCCTCCTAGTTCTTAAATAACTTACTCCTAGAATATCTAGCCCAAGAAGTTTAATAGTCTTTCAAGTTTCTTTCTAGAAAGCCACAGGTTTCAAGCAGTGCATTCATTTCATTTTCCATAAAAGGTACAGGTTTCAAGCAGTGCTTTCACTTCAAAACATGTAGCTCTTCATTTCTCCAGTTTTGAAATTTCCTGGTAGGAGTCAGACAACAGTTTACTGTATCCCCCAAACTTCAGGGATGTCTTACAAACAAAGCCAAGCTCTCCCACTCTGTTATATTCCACCTGCTACCACACCTTCTGAACACATGAGCTACTCCCTAGTTGCTCCATGGAGGGTAGCAGAATGGTTAAGAATATAATTCAAGTCCAGAATCAAGTATGAAATAAAATATGAGTTTAACCTATTAGTTTCACAACTTTCCCTAATTAGTGAGGTATTTGCATGCAAATTTATTTATTTGAAAAGTGATAATAATAATAATGTTACCTTATAAGGGTGCATGAGGTTTTAAAAAATCAATATTTGTATAGATTAGTGTCTGGCTCAGTGTAAGCACTCAATAACTACTGCCTAAAATTCACTGATGATTTCCTCTTTTAGATTACTGGCTCTTTTTGCTTTTGTCTCTTCTGTACTCTGTGTTCTTAGTGACCTCTTCTTCAATGGAATTTTCCTGCACTGTACCTTATAATTTCTTACTTCTGTTCTAGACTTCCTAACAGTCTTAAGCCCTCCATAATCTCAATAATCTCATTTTCTGACTATAGCTCCAGGTTTTCCTTTGGTATTTAATTTTCAATTTCAATAATCTTTCATCTCCATCTACAACTTGCAATCCATTGATCTTCCCATGTTTGCATTATTTCTCACTTCTTCGGCTTTCAGATGACTTAATTCCTAATGTATCAGAGGACCTAATCTATTTCTCATAACCTTTATCTTTCATCATCTTCCTTATCTAAACTCACTTGGAAGTAAGTCCATCATGGCAAAATGCTGCCTTACTAGTCAATTCCTACATATGTGAAACCGACTGCATTTAATTAAAGATAAATTGCATCATGTTGATTGGTCTCACATTAGATTCATTAAAAATAACCTTAAAAGGGCCCAGATAGTTTCCATCACACTTAATGATACTTCTTCAATGACTTTACAGATTCTGGTAGACAATTTTATACCTTCTCAGATATCCTCAAACTTCTTTTGCATGCATCTTCATTGATGATTTCCAATAAACAAGTGAATGCATTGAGAAGAAATTGGAAAAAATCTCCTTCAGCTGTATTTACATATCTACCAACATGCATACATACATTTCTCTCCTCTTACAGCAGATGAGGTAGCTATGCTTTCATGAAGAGCCATCCTTTGTTGCCCCTGCCACCTTGTGTGCTGTATTTTCTTTTGGAACTCAATTGTATCCCACTCCTGTAACATCAGTATTACAGGATGTACTGGATCATGATTAACAGTGTCATGTACCCTCTCTCAGTTAATTAAGAAAGCTTCTTCTTGACCTTAAAATTTCCCCTCTCTAATGCCATCTTTGTAGACAAACATTTTGATAGAACTATAATTGTTGTCTCAAATTAATGTTCACTAGTCTTTTGATTTACTGAGATTATTACCTTATACATAATATTATCTTGATTTATGGCTTTAAATTCCGCTTACACATTCGTAACTCCCAAGATTAAATTTCAATATTTACTTAGATATTGAACAGAGGCATCATCAAATTAACATATCCTCAACCACTGTATCTATTCCCAACCTCAGATCCCTGCTACTGGTCTCATTAGTCTTTCCCAGTTCACCAACACCATCATTCCATTTACACAGTGTAAAAAAAAATCCAAAAGTTTGCAGCCATACTTGACTTATTTCTCACAGACAGTATATCCAATTACTGTCATTAATTATACCTTTCAAATATATCTTGAATGCAAATGTTTGACCACCTCCATTGTTTTTATTCTTGTTCGTGCTACCATTATCTCTGACCTGAAATTCTGCAGTAGCTTCCTATTACTACCCTGGCTATTAATGTATCTCCTCAGATACTTCAACATAGTCTCAGCATAGCTGAAATGATCTTGGCAAACACTATAGCATAGTGACTACTCTGCAAGAATTTTTAAACAAAATAAAACTAAAATTCTTGATATTGGTAACATGAAAGATGGAGAGAAATGATAATAATTAAAGTATTTTAAGTTTCCTCTGTTAGATAACAACTAATTAAACCTATGTATTGCATTTGGGGAGCTTCTGGGGAAGGGATTTTCAGTGCCATGAAGTGACTTTCAATGAAACTAATTCCCTGGTATAAATTTTCAATAAACCTGATGAAAGTGCTGTATGCTAATTAGTCTTAAAATGGAAAGAACATTTTTAAACTTAATTAACACTAGGTTGTTTTCTGTGCAGGGCTGACAGAGACCCAATTGTGTAAGAACCTTCCTTTATGAATAGTACATTTACTATATGTGTTACGTGTTGCCTTTCATTTCATAAACTCATCTTTCCTACTGGAAGGGTCCACTGGAAATATAATTTGTTTTGAGAAGAAAGTAGCATTACTGAGAAGCGAAGGGAAGTTTAATTTAGATTGGGTATGCTTAGTGGAAAAAATAGACGTTCTTTTAAGTACACAGGAATTTTTCATATGACAATTACCTAGTGGTTTCTATTTTACCTATGACGGAGATATAAAAATTAATAAGATGTCAAAGCAACAAGAAAATTATTTAACTACAGTAGTCATTACCTATGAAGAAGAATGTGTCTGTTCTGTCACCAGAGAGTCATTTGGGATTTCTGGCATTCTTCAACCTTACATTCATGTACTATACCTCCAAGGTTCTAGAAATTACATTCTAACTCAATGCACTTGAAATTCATGTAGAAGGTACGGTATAAAACAAGTGTAAGAACAGGCCATTCTACTTAAGAAAGAGACTCAGGTAATTCTTGCCATTTTTAAGTTTCCTTAGTTTCTCTTTCCTGAAGTCCAACTTTCAATGGTAATTTAGGAACCAAACCAAGGTACAGACATTATATTCTCCCTACCTGTAATATAGAGAATCTTCATATTTACAGTAAAATTCTGCAGTGTTTAACCATTGCATACTTCATTTTAACCTTTTGTTTGGTCTATCATTCCTTGGCTTTTATAATAGCCAATCCTTAAGGGGAGCCTTATTTATTAATGTTTTTTTTAAATCATGTAACTATAAAAGGGATGAAGACTGATGATATTGTCATATGTTCTTGTTAATGAAATGCTTTCAGTCCATGAAAAAGGATCTTATTTTAATTTTTTTCTTTTCAACTTCTAGTTATCAAAAATGGTATAATAATAATTTTTCCCAAAAAAACCTTTTAGTTTGGTCTAAATGCTTGATCTTGCTAAATTTTGACAGGCTGCAAATTGTTTAATTCAAGTTCTTTAGTTCCTATTAGATGGATTTATGTAAGAGCAGAATCCAGATTATCTTCTGTCCGCTGACACAATCACATAGATGATTGGCCTTAATATCACTCTGTTAAATTTCATTAATAATGCAATAGTTTATAATTTTACAAGATAACTTGCTCAATATTTCCTTTCCTTACTATTACACCAACAGCACAAATGACTTAAATTATGGCACTTTGAGAGGCAAACAGTATCTCAAAAATACTTATTAGAGTGTATACTGATGTTTGGAAGGGTTTTGAGATTATGTCTTCACGTTAATATTTACTCGCATTATTGTATTTTAACCATATATTTATATGGCATTCTTGCAACTTGCTTTTGGCTGTCTCTCAATAAATAGGCAGATAAATATTTTGTTTTCATAAGGAATAAGAGAAAATGTCCAATTTGCATAATCTCAATATCTTTGTGATCCACCGCAGTAAATATCTCTTCATTTTTGCCTGATTTACTACATAGATTAAAGTGAAATCATTAGGAGAAGCAAAGTATATATTGTAATAGAATGAACAAATATAGCCGTGAACACTGGGCAAAGACTCTTGGCAGCTCTTCCCTGAAAGCTGTGGAGGACCTGCTGTGCAGAGCCCTAAGGCACTCTGACAGTGAGAAAGCACACTGATAAATAATGTTTTAAAACATTTAATTAATAACTAAGGCCACAGTATGTATTCCTAGCTCAGACAAGAGAGAATTTTTTTTTACCCTTCCTTATTCTTTACAGTATTAGTTACTTTCCCAAGAGGTAACATACAAAAGATGTTGGGACGTGCCAGTGTCCTTTTAATTAGTATTTTTGACTATAAAAACTTTATATAAGCTTTCCAAAATGAATTATAGAGGAATAAAATGGCAACTTACCTAATAATGTCAATAACAACAGTAACTAGATGTTGCAGCATGACAATGGGTTGTTTAAAAGATTAGCCTTGAATTGAAACTTAGCTCTGTTGATGTATGGGCTTGAGATAGCTATTTAACTACCCATACTTTCTCTGTGAAATAGGAATAAGAATAGAATCTGCACAAAGTGCGTAGGATTAAAATGGACAATACATTTAAGATACTTACTACCTGGCATATAATAGTAACTCAGTGCATCTTTGTTTTTAGTTACAAATGCTGGTATTTTATGCAGTTCCTCCATCTTGAGGGAAAGGGCCGGGGTGTATGCTGTGCCTAATGTGAGGAGACCTCTGGGTTGTGAGCCATGAGACATACTCCCGGGCAGAAAAGTTAGCAAACTTTGTAGATTTCATGTTCATGGGAGAACACAGAAGACTCATAGTCATCGTATCCTTTCGTAGTTTCCTCACAGATTCCTTTGAGATTGTGAAGAATAACAGAAGAGGAGGAGGAAAAGAAGAAAAATTAGGAGGAAAATGAGGAGGAACAAGTGGAGGAAAAACAGGCGACTCCTTATGAATTCCACCTCGAACCGGAAAAACAAATATTCTTAAGTCTTGCTCACATTATAAACATGACCTTGAATTCCACATGGGGTCTGTCTTGTTTGTTTGTTACTTGTTCATTATTCTTTATGGGAGAGATTAAGTGTGGACTTGTAAATCTTCAAAGAAACCTTTACTGACCACCGCAATCTGGACTCTGTGTTCCTTCCACAAGCTACCGATGCACCTGGTGCTTTTGCCTTAACTCCAAGTGCTGTGACAGTGGCTCTGCTTTCTTGTTTTACGTTCCTTCCAAGTACATATACTCTGAAAAGGCAGGCAGCGTTGCATGCCCAATGCCTACTACAGTGCTAGCATCCTGTAGGTGCCTAATAATACTCATGCTATTTATTGCTCATGGCTGCATGATGGCTAGCTTTGAAGAATCTAGCATAGAGTGCTCAGATTCTGGAGCACATATGTTCCCCAGTAGAAATGTAGGTTTACGAGATATAAAGTGAAAGGTTATACATTTTGGCAATACTAAAATAAATAAAGTAGATCATATACAGCCCTTATTTAATGTTGTTTATTTTTCTTTTGCAAAAAGAACAATTTTTTTCCATTTGTTTAGGAGATATAGTAATGTATGGAAATGTGTGTGTTGTCCACAAAACCTCTTCAACTTATATATTTGCTTAATTCTGTTGTGCACTTGGAAAACAGTTAAGATTATCCCTTTTTTATAAGTTGACAGTAATAACAAACTTTAAAACTTTCAGATAGTAAAATAACTAAAAGTAAATCTGTACATGGTTTTATACTTTACAGAGCACTTTTGTAGTACTGTTTCATCATAAATAAAAGTCTTAATATTCATAATCTCATTTTTCCCCTAGATTGTACATAACTCACCCAATAAATTTTAAGAAATGTCTTCTACACCCAAAGATTTACCTAGTCTTCCCTTCCAACACTGACTATAAGTCCTTGGCTAAAACGTTTTTGTTTCTAATCAAAGAAAAATTTGAAGATTTGTGGTATTTTGACTCCAACAATTTTTCAGTGGCAACAAGTATATTTTTATTTGAGGTTCAGTCACAGAGCTGAACATGTCCCCACATCTTTTCTATCTTACTAATTATCAGTCTTCAAAATGATTTTGTCTTTCTCTTTAATCGTCTACTAATTTGGCAGGAACTGCCTGGTACCATCTAGGTTTTTCACCCTATTTCAATATCCTTGCATTGTGATTGGAAGGCTAATTTGTTCAGGACTTGTACAATGATGAGCTTTTCTCAAAACAGAAGCAGCAAGCTGCTTCACACCAACGTATACTTGGCCCCTCTCCTGTCAATCCATATGTAGCAGATGCAGATAAAATCTGTTGGTTGGCACAAGAAGCTTTGTGCACATGGCTCCTATTTTTAAGCCTCTGTTGGTATCCATGTGCAAAGAATGCAGCTTGTTACTGATGGACTCTGAATCCCTCCAAAAGGAACCAGACTCAAAAATCCATGCAGGCAGCCTAAAAATGAGAACTCGATGTGTATGTGTGTGAGCACATGTGTGTGTATGTATATAGACTAGGAAAACATGAATAATTCAACCCTCTTGTACCTACCCAATAGGCTCACAACATTTTGAACAGACTTGCAATGATTCCATACAAATTATGTCAGCCTTAAAAGGTCCAGTGATTTTATTGACAGATTTTCTTTTACTCCCCACCTTTCAAAACTGTACTATTACAGATGCACAGATATGTGAATTAATGGCTCTTTGATTATAAATAATTGATGTAAAAGGCCATAAGGATGAATTGCCATAATATGACATTTTATAGAGAATAAATACCCAAACACAATTTCAAAAACATATTGTGTCCTGTCATTGCTGATAAAAGTGCATTAATCGCTTTGGCGACCATCAAAACAAGAGATAAGTTATGTACGATGTTTTTTTTCAGATTGCTTCTGAGGCTGTGAGAAACAAATGATTACTTCATATTTTTTTTGGTTAGCAGTTATAGTAATTACTTATTATAAATCATCATTATTATTGTTGTTATTGTATGAGATATTTTTCAATATATAATAAAATTCCTCCTGATGATTTCTGGTAGAGAAAAGGATTGTTTTGCAAAACATTTTTCTTTTTCATAAATTTCTCTTCTTTTATCTGAGCTGACGCTTTGTTCTTTGATCTTTATTTTCTGTTGCAGTAGTATATACCTGAAATTTTTCCACATTCTAACATACATGGATACCTCAGATATTTCTTACCTTGTTAAGGATATAATGAAATAGAATTTTATTTTTTGGAATAAGGAATTCAAGAATGGCTAAGTGGTATGCTTTTCTGCCAAACATTCATTCCAGTGTCCCTCAAACCTGTTGCAAATATTATCTTGAATCTTAGACACCATCTTGTTTCAGACTTTGATTTACAGTTTGCATTTCAGTTAGGGAAGGTATTGCCTAATACCCTTTCTGTGTCTGTCACTCTCCTGTCTCTCATGCCCAGACCCACAGTGCCTAAGATTTTATCACTTTGGTGATAGAGAAATATTTCTCAAATTGTAAGTGGCTCGTAAAATCAGCTAGTAAATTTTGACCAGTATTTTTAATTGAACAAAATAGAAAGAGTCAGCATGTATATGCAAAATAAGAGAAAGCACTACGTGGTTTAGTGAAACTTTTATCTTATTTATAGTTGTGTGTATGTGTCACTCTTACGTGTGTGTGTGTGTGTGTGTGTGAGAGAGAGAGAGAGAGAGAGAGATCAGTCTATGATACAGATATATTTGTTACTGTAGCATATTGCCAAAATATTAGAAGAGCATTTTGTCGGTCTCTTATCATTCACAAAGGAAGCATAGCTATTCTACCCATCAAGCCATTTAAGAACTGGCTAATAACAACCACTTTAACCTTCCATTTAGACTCTGTATCAGAACTGTGATACTTTACAGGCCCATGTGCATGACATTACAGGACTGTCGAGGCCCTGGGCTTGACCCACTAAAGATGAATGGCTATTAATGTAGAGCTTTTTTTCACATCATTTCTGTAACACCACAAAGTGCTTTTTAAAAACTCCTACCTGAGGATGAGAGAGGAGAGAAAAGATAATGGTATCTGATGACTTGCTTTCTTCTAAATCACATAGCTCAAGCTCATGGTTATATTTGCTTATATTCTACACCAGGAACACAGGAAAGCTTGCTAGAATATTTGGCTGATTGACTATAATAAAAATCTTAATGGCAGGCCATTGCCTTTCGGGGTGGGGTGTCTTTAAAACCACCTCATGTGCTCATAAAAATCAAGTTGTTGCTCTTTCCTGCCAATACTCTTGGCTGTGTGACTCACTTTCTCTCTGATCTGTGGCTTCTAGCTCTTGTCTCAGATCCAGTCATTAAGCATCTTACTTGAATAATTTTATCTGAACTGACCCTCAGCCCACTCTTTGGGATAGAACTAGTTACTTAATTTTGGTTTCTGTAATTTTTTTTTGTTTGTTTGCCTTAAACGTGACAACACCCAATAGAGTAGAATCAGCCTTATATAGCTTCCTGAAAGGCAAACAGGAAGTAGGGAGACCTCTCTTTTCTATCATTAAATTACTACTGCATAGCCTAACTTGATATTGCTACCTGCACAGTGGCAGAACTTTGGGAAGGAAACATAAAATGACCATGTGATATAAGAATAGAAGACAGAGCTAAATTAAATTATGACAGAATAGTCTTTGCTTTTCTGAGATAGAATATCTCTTAACCCTGCTCCCTCCTATTATTTTTCCCTTAAAATAACTCAAACTGTTTCTTAGGTTAAGTTTTTCTACAAGTACATTCTGAACCAAGAATGGAGAGACCAGGGCTTATATTAATCATTTAACAGTTTACCTTGATCATCACTTGGGCAGTACATTTGTTTAGCATTGTTGAGGCATATGTCATTTCAACCAATCAGTTCTTGGTTGCACAACACTCATACATCTGTTTATTTGTTTTACATTGAATATTTTTTGCATTTTTATATTTAGAATGTTGTTTTTGCCCTTGATGCTTATTTCAGTGAAATTTCATAATACATGTTGGTTATTTTCTTTGACTAATTTGCGTTTATTTGTGAAAAATAATCTATAATTTTGTGCTACAATCTAAAAATTCTTATCATAAGTAAACTAGGTATAATTTCTGTACTTCTCAAGAACCCAGTGATATTCTATACAATACAAAATAAACACATTTGTGACTCTGAGACTGAATAGGAAGAAAGTGTCAAAAGATTTGCAAAAGAAAAAGACTGGAAAAGGTAGAAACGCTAGCATATCACAGAGGAAAACTCTATGATGGAAAGACAAAAAAGATGTTTCCTTATTGTCAACTATTCATAACATGGAAATGATAGAACCTGAAAGAAGAAACAAAATTTTTAAAATTTCAATAATGATTAGTGATTATAATAATTCTATGGGTGATATGGACAGGACTGACCACCATTCAACAAGCTATTCTGTCACCAAAAAGCAAGAAAAAATAGTGTTACAAAATATTTACATACCTGGTGGGCCAAACAATAATGAATTCATTTGTTATTTATTCAAAACAAGAGGGTTCAAAAAGTCATTTACAATTTAGATTAGGGAGAACAGACCAAAGATGGAGAAACGCCAGCCAGGATGTCCATCATGGACATCTTCACCATTACATTTGGTGGAAGACATGTTATTGAATTTAAAATATCTACAGAAAAAAAGGAAAGGCTGAGGCAGCAATGTAAAGGGAATTGTTAAAAGAAAGACAAAAATGTAAAAAGAATTTGGAAAGATAACAGATACTACTATCCAGACTGTGATGTAGGGCTGTGTTGTATGACTGTTTTAAAATATTCCATGCAGAGAAAAATTATTGAATAAATTTAATAAAATACCTTTTTTACATTCCCTGTTATGCTACTTCATAAACATTATTGAAAAATGATGCAAGATATATTTAAATAATTGGGCTGGTGCATGACTAGCAAAGCACTCTCCATGGAAATCGCCACGGGAGTGGCCAGGTGAAGGAGGGAAGAAACCCAGCTTAGACTAGATGCAGTTTTCTCAGCCCCCCTCCTGGAGGCTTGGCCACACCTGAGCATTTGAGAAATATTGTAAAATATGGATATGTATTACTGCTTTTAATATTACTGTAATATATATGAATATATATTACTGCTTTTAATATTATTTAATTCTCTCATTAGTCCAATATGATCACATTAGTATGCAGTTGAGCCGGGTGGTCTGACTTGAGAGCCTGTGCTTCACTGTAAAAAGCAGCTACCAGGGTTCTGCAAAATTAGAAAGAAGAAACCTGATACTCCAGGACTGATTCTGAAAATAAGTTTCTACTCTCTCAAAGAACGTTAAGCGCGCACACACACACACACACCAAAATCAAAGGCATAAGAACTCCAAACCTATATTCATTAAACTAGACTCTAAGATGTGCAAATATATGAGTGAATTATACAGCGTTTCTTAACGGGGTCATAATCAGAAAATAAACCCCAGTCTTTTGCAATACTGTTCCTTCCTAGAGGAAAATCTATTTTCTGACAAGGCTGCAAAGATGCAGATCTTCAGAAGCCCCAAGGTTTACAAAAATGATGATGCATTTTCAGTCTAGAGTTCAAAATAAAAACAATGCCAAGAGGTCATGAATTCAATCCCTGGTACCAGAAAAAAACAAAAGAAAGAAACAAAACAAAACCCAATACTCAACTATAAGTTAATATACTGAGGTCTGTTGAGCCTTAGAATTTACTCAGGATGATCACCTCTTCCCTTATTTAAGATATAACTAATTCTTTAAGAAATTTATTCTTTCAAGGGCAATGTTAGGTGTGCCAGCTATTTTGATGTCTTAAGTACAAGCCTAATCTAACTCCTAAATAATTATTAGCTTCATTCTTTCTCTTCTACTCACCCTCACCCTTCAAAACACGCGTGCGCGCACACATTTTCACATCAACAGCTGATCAACCTTTCCAATACGTAGTTCATGGTAATCACTAATGTTACATATATAATATTTTCCCCTAGGAATAAAGTAATGTATCTCTTAGGAATAAGATTTAAAAGACATAGCTCCTTTCTTCATACCAGTTCCTTTCTTCACAAGCAGTAGGAGGCATCCTCTCTTTGTCTCGTTATGTAGTTGTTCTGTCCGTTGTGCTCTGTGCTTTGGTATTGCTATGGTTTCTATTACAAACAGAGTTTTCCCATTGCTATTGCATTATGTTGTTCTCCCTACAGAGTTCCTTACCTGGTTTACTTCCATCAGCAGCAGTTTGTGAGTCTCAGATGCTTTGCTATTTATATTAAACTGTGAGTTTGTGTCAAAGAAGCTGTGAATTTATTACCAGAAGGCTGTGATTCCTTCTTAAAATTCGGCCTTAGTTACCTGGTTTGTCCTTCATTATTAGTCAATACTTTTCATTTAGTGCTGTACTGTATTAATTATTCTGTTCAGCTGCTTTTCTAAGTGCCTTTTTAGAATGGAATATAACACTTCAGCAAAAGAAATTGTGTGAACCTAATTCTTCATCATTCCATTTAAAAATTGTTTTTCCACATATGGCCCATAGGCAGAGTATACATTCTTTCTAGCTCATTTTAGATATGTTTGTCTATGAATTAATGAATCCACATTCATAGCATTTTCATATCTGTGTTATTTAGTATCTTGTAAAATTGATTTTGAATCAATGCCACCTAGTATTATTAGGAAGAAAAATGAGAAGCACTGTGCCTTTTTTCCTGAGACGTCTCTGCTAGAATTTGACATCTTCCTACATTGGAGACAAATCTATTAAAATCACACTATCTTTGTCTTTCTAAGCCTTAGTTTCCCCAAGTGCTCAGTGAGAAATAATATAAAAGGCCTTCTTGTGCTGTGTAGACTAATGACAAAAATTACTGGATTAATGTTTGGAAAGTGTTTCAGAAGTCTCTTAAGAAAGCTATTATGTAAGTAGAAAGTATTGTTATTATTTTGCTATTTCAGCTTCCTTATTTTTCATCTCTCAAAGTCATTTGGGTCATTTACTATGAAATTTTCTGATTCCTTGACAATTTTTAATGGCTCTTTGGAGAGCCTTTGGAGGGCTGTTTAATCCCCTTGTTGATGATCCATCTGCTTTGTGGCGTTCATGCTTTTTTCACAACACATTAATATTCAGTATTAAAAAAAATAGTTGTAGTTATTTTGTGTCTTGATGAAATTGCTTATATTTTTCAGGATAAATTTATGATCTGGCTTTTTGAATTAGATTTTTTAAGTTTTTGTAGTCTTTCTTTTTGGGAAGGTGAAAATGGAGCTCAGAGATGCCAGTTATTAATTAACAGTATTTAGAGGAAAAATAATTGAATATGGTCCTCAAACCATGCTCCAAATCACCCTGATTATTCTTATAGTATGCAAACTCCAGGGTCCCAAGATTAGCATCAATAATTAGTAATATTACTTCTTAGAGTATGGAGCATGTACCATGAAATTCTACGTGTCTGTTGTGAAAATTTACATTTCTCACAGTTCCCAAAATTAACAAATAGAGATAGGTAGTGTATTTTCTGGCATTATCTTTTAAGCTCCTGTAAAAAGGAAGTGAGACTAAAAGCTGGATTTTTTTATTGAATATTATGATATAAAAATTCTAGAGTAAGAGAAAGTGGTGAAACTAGTTGCTCAGAGAATATTGCTGGTTAGTTATAAAAAGATGCCTATAAAATTGTTTGGAATTTTCTTATGGGTTTATTTTTATTTTAATGACATTAATTATGGTCCCATACTTAAAATAAAATATCATGTTTAACATATATAATTTTTACATTTATAATTGTCTTTTTACATATATAATTGTCTTCCATGGAGTAGAAAATTATGGAAAGTTTTTGTGGAGCTTGACAGAGGGGAAGTTAGAATCCCCACCTGAACACTACCAGATGTGTCTCTAGAATGGAAGAGACAGCCTCTGTGTGCTTTCTGAGTAGTGACTCTAGCATGGAATGGTCCTGCCACAAAATAAAGTAACTCAGTCCTCCAGGGCTGACTTACATTTAAAAGATAGGAAAATAAAAACATAAACTTCAGATTGCAAAAATTTGCATAAATAAAAAAGACAAACTGTAGCACAAATGATCATGTATGGTCAGACAGGTATGAGGGGTTACTTTGTTTAAAATCATTAGAAGTTCATGGGTGAATCACATTTGAGTCTTGATTCAGATGAAGAATACAATAGGGTATTTTTTCAGACACAGGGAAATTTGATTTAGGATGTGTACTGGGTAATGATAGTGAGTTATTCATTATAGGTATGACAGTGTCATCATAATCATTTATAATGTATATATACACATATTGAAATGCATAAGTAAAATGAAAAGAGATTTGACATTTAGAATACTTCAGCCAGGATTTTACAACAGGTAAATCAAATGAAATTAAAATTTGGTAACCACATGGATAATCACACTTCCTTTTGTATATTTAGTATTTTTCAGGATATAATTTTTAACCAAGGCAAAGGGTGTGTGTTAGATAAAGCACTTTAAATTTCTTGCTTTTTCCCCTATAATAACAATACCACTGAATTCTTACATATTACCACTGCTAATGAATGTCATAATAACTGATGAATTGGGATGCTTTTTTGTTTTTTACTTGGAATCTGAACCACAGACAAACCTTTCTTTCTTTCTTTCTTTCTTTCTTTCTTTCTTTCTTTCTTTCTTTCTTTTTTCTTTCTTTCTTTCTTTCTTTCTTTCTTTCTTTTTTCTTTCTTTCTTTCTTTCTTTCTTTCTTTCTTTCTTTCTTCTTTCTTTCTTTCTTTCTTTCTTTCTTTCTTCTTTTTTTCTTTCTTTCCTGTGTGAAAGTTTTACAAGTTGTCAGATTTCCAACCCTCCTGGCTTGATTCTATTTCCCCAAAATGCTCTGTATCTTTCTATAGTGGAAGCAGAAGACCCAGTTTTCTTGGAAAGCAGGAAGTTTTGCAACTTTTCTCTCCATTCTACTAGCAGAAGTTCTCTGTTTACATGAAAAACATAATTTTACTCACATTGGATTACTGAAAACTCATAATATTCATAAACATTGAGAAGTCTTACCTCAATTGATATTTCAAAGAATTCTACAACGTTGAGTGGTTCTTTTCCTTTTCTAAAGCAAACAGAGCAGCATCAAAATTATTTAAGGGAAGATCCAGAGCCAAAATATTTGAATAAAAAGCCATACAAATTATTTAAGAAACTACCAAGTCATTTTTGCCTTCTTAGCTTCCTACTAAAATCCTTTGGTTTACGGTCAGTAGAAAAGATTTTTAAAAGTGCAGTAAGCAAATAAACACAGGCTCCAGACAACATGAGAATAAGTAAAAAATGTTAGAAAAAATCTTTATGTAGCATTCTCTATATTATGGAAACCAAATGGGCTGCATCAATTTGTTCCCAGTAGAGATGCTAGGAAATGCCTCCTATCTTATCACTCAGTTTTTGAAATCATTGCCTATCCTCTTTCCCACTAAAACTTGGATCTCTGAAAATGATCCTGGAAGCACTTAAAACAACAAATAATATTTTATCAAAACAATTTAGTCTTTTAACTCACAAGAAATAATGTCAGAAACAAAAGCATACATACTAGAACAATGACAAAAAAGTAATAAATAAGGAAGACACACTTCTTTCTTCTATTGATTAACAGTGAGCCTTTTTCTCATTATGGATGTAATCCGGCATATATTTTACTATGGGAATAGCATGCAATTCTAAGTCTTTTGACATCCTATCTTGTATGAAGAATGAGACTCATCTTTGTTTGAAAGAATGAAGAAATATTTTGCATAACCCAAAATAGGTTGCTCTAGAGAGGGAATGTGGAATAGATGCTGACCTAGATATAGCCTGCTGGGTTTCTTCTTAATACACATGCCAAGACTGACTTGCTAAGGAAGGTCTCCGTGTTTATAGTTACAATGATATACTTCAGAAGTTTTACAATTGCATTGATTTCTCTATGCAGTAATCTGACTACTTGAGACCTCACCAATTGCTTTGTCAGTGCTGTAGGAGATCTTTACTTTTAATGAGACCAAGAGCAACAGGGAGTAAGAGATGGTGTGAAGTAAAATATAATCTAAAGAAATGAAATCTTTATGGAGAGATATGTGGCAAAGGTTATGGAGGCATCTGGGAATTTTTGATTGGTTTTATGACAGAGAAGTCATAAACTACTGTAACTGTTGAAGTAGATGGTTCTCAAGAGGAAGACCAGGGTAGTAGTTGCAATAGTGCCTAGATTTAAATAGTTGAGACACCATTTAACACACCTTATTTAACATTCTATACATCAGCTTTTAATATATAAAATGGAAATAATAATTAATACCTTTCTCAAAGGATTTTTATGAGGATTAAGTGAGTTAATATGGGAAAAGTATTTAGTATGATGCTTGATACATACTACGTATTATATATGGCCTTGTTAATCAAATAAATATAAAAAATACTGATGATGTAAAAGTAGTTTTTGATTATGAGTGTGTGAGGAAAGCCACAATATTCAATTTATATCAGTATTTTAATTGTTCTTTAAAACTTGTTTTATATTTATATTAAATGTACTCTAACCACATAAAAACACATATATGTATAATATATATAATTACATAATCATCTCCACTTATTTTTTGTCTCTTTACCAATGTTCAAGTTAGAGGAGTCTCTTCACTGAAATTTAATATTTCTATATTAAAAATCGTTGGTGAATCGGAATTAGCAATACAAAGAAAAAGATTAATACAAACAGCTAAGATTATGGCTTCATAAGAGAGTAATTTTACCAGTGAGGTAGTGGGAAAGCTGCAGAAAATAAATTATTATGATCTGAGCTTATGTAAGTTAGAATTATTGCATAACTTGTATTATCACTTTTCACTAAAAATTAAACATCTCCAAGTCTTCTCCTTAAACTTAATGACTGGAGTATAATCTTTTCAATTATTTTTATTCAATATCAGGCCACTCATAAAATCCTATAAACATTTTTTAAAAAGCAATTTTTTACTTAGTACAATATTCAAAATTTAAATGTATTCTATTCAAATACAAGAGAGAAGATTTATGGGGCTTCAGAAAGATTTCCACAAAATTGGGCAGATGCTCTCATATATTTGTGTGCATTTTTAAATGAATGCACCTTGTTGTACTCCATCTGTTTGGTGCTTTAAACTGCTTCTGCAAATGACATCTCAAAGACTCAAGGAGCCTAACATGCACACATTCACAATAAGATTTCAGATTTGTTTCACAGTGAAATAAAGGCTAGTTGCTGAGATGGTACTGCTTAAAATGTTTCTTTTATTAAGATTAAAGCATTTTATAGAAGAAAATGTATTTAGGATGATTTTTCTTGTTTACTTGTGTTTTTCTGGCTTTTTAAATGCCTTTGGTTATAAAAATGTCCTATTAAAGTTTTAAATACTGTAGGCATCAGAGGAGGAAATGATAATGATTCGTGCTTACTGCTGCCCAAAGTTCAGTACAGGTTAAGGAACTTCTACTGCTGATGGAATTAGATATTCAATTTACTACCAGGCCTGGTAGTAAAAAATATGATTCTTTTAAAATGTCTATAAATGTACCTAGGCATTTCAACATTAGGTTTATATTTTGTGCCTAATAGAATTATTAGTTTTATATTTTTGTGCCTAAATAGAATACATTAGACTGACAAGGTGATCTCATTTGAACTATGTTCATTTAGTATTTATCTAGCAATTTCTTCCATCATCATTGACCCAGAATAAACAGGTTAAGATTTGGTGCATCATAAAGAAAAGCAAATAGCTTTGTGCAGTTGTTGCATAGTGACAAAGGATCACTAAATGTCAAACTATTTTCAGTTCTAAAACTGAGAAGAGGAATAAAGGATTTGACGTATGCAATATAACATCACGAAAGAACCCAGCAATTGAAAAATAACACTGTCTCATGAGTACTACACTTTCCTTTACTAAGTGAGGCAATAAAAAACTTTACATTTTTAGAAATTTCTTCTGTGAAGCCACAACAATTTACCTACTGAACAGGATGGGTATGTATTAGGTTAACATCCTACAATAGATGTCGCAGTTAAATCCCTTTAGATTAAGATTGGCAGCTTTATTTTGTGTACAAACTACCAATTTGCATTAACTGGGGAAAATCTATACTGAATTTCTTCTGTGGAAAGTATGGGCAACTGGAGAGGAAAGGGCGCTCCTTGGAGAAAAGTTGAGATTATTCTTTTTAATTCTACTTAGCAGAGATAAAATAAGATGCTTATCCATTGATTTATTAATTTATTTAATCAATTATTTTTACCTCCCAGGACGCAGATACTGTGAGAATCTTATATAATTGTGAGTAAAACAGATGAAATAGTTCCCCTTCTAGAACTCTGCTTCATAGGAAGGGACAAAGAATGAACTTGCAATAGCAGATAGATATAAGCAGAGCTCCTTTCAGTGTCACCATACTCCTGTGGGCTGAGAAGTTATGAGGTTCCTTGCTAAGGTATTGATAGGTATAAAGTCCTCCTATGGTTCCCAAGTGGTTGCTACTCGGGGAAGCGGTACCTACAATGCTTAAGAGGTTAAGGCACAGTTTAAGAGGTTGCCTTAAGAGGTTTTGTCTACTGGGAGGTCTCCTTTAAGGCTCCTGAACTTGTGGCCTTAAAGGAGATTGTAAGGCCTTGGTCTCATTCTCTTTCTCTGCTTCTCTGCTCAAGATGTGACAACTTGCTCTGTCACATTCTCACCATAATAGCCTCTGCCATAGGCATCCCATACCATGGGCCTCCTAAACTTAGACTTTGCGTTCGAGATCCATGAATCAAAATAAACCTCTCTTTATTTCCTAAGTAGCTTATGTCAGGTGTTCACTGTAGCAATGTGCAGCTGACTAATACACCCTTCGTGTGTATTTTTCAGGTTTGGAATAAAGTTGACAACAATAAAGGGTAAAGAGAAAGAGGGTGGAGGAGTGAAGGCTATTACTGTTAATACATTATGTAAGGGAGTGCCTTTTAGTGTGAAAGGAGGGCGGAAGGGCTACAGATAATGCAGGAAAGAGTGCACACTTTGAGGCAAAGGTGTGTTTGAATCATTCACATTTAGCAGAGGCCACTGCAGGTTCTGCAGAGTGGTGAGTGACAGAATGGTACCACAGTATGCAGAGTCTCTAAAGGATGAGGACTCTTACTCTGAATAAGCAGAGTCACTAAAGAATTTTGAGCAGAGAAGGAACATGCTGTGACTTACATTTTAAAAGGATGACTTGGGCTTCTGTGTTGATCATTTGCTGAAGCGCATAGGGCATAAGAAAGGAGAACAGTTACAAGGATGCATGGATAGTCCAGACCAAGGAAACAGGCTCTTGGAAAAGCTGAGTGTGGTGTTATGGTCAAAGAAGTAGTTAGATTTAGAATATGCAGTTATATCTTATTCCAAATCTTCCTAATAAATATTTCCCACTAAAGTCCCTCTTGTTTTTTAAATTGCTGTATTTTGCAATATATACACAATCCTCAATGTATTTTTTTTTTAATCGGTACTGGAGATCGAACTCGTGCTTGCAAGGCAGGTGCCTATGCCGCTGAGCTAAATCCCCAGCCTCCTCAATGTATTTTAAGAGTCACCCAGTATAAAAAATAATATTTATGTCACTAACACTTAACTATTTAAATACTACAGTATATTATCTAAAATCAGTGCAGGAAGATTATGAATTTAAGCACAGCTTGGCTATTTAATGACTTAGAGAAGACTTGTTCCTACCCCTCCCCCCAAAAAAACAGGCTGAGGATGTAGTCCAATGGGAGGGTAGGTATTTCACTGACAGCCAGTCATCAAAAAGATAGTGAATGTCTTAGCTGCTGTTAGTTCTGACAAGTCTAACAGATTCCTACTTAGAGCAATGATCAGCTTTATCCTGAAATGTGGGAATACAGAGTGGCAGACTTTGCATTTTTAAAGACCCATCCCTTTCAGCTCTGTGCAAAAAATGATAAAATTGTAAGTAAAACCTCATTTTGCATTTTTTTGTCCCACCATCAAATAGTTTTTCAAGTTTTCACTCTCTAAAGATCTCTACAAATGGCAGAGAATCTTGGCTAGTTACTTTGAATCTGATAATTTCCTAAAATTGCCCTTTCATCACCCAAACTATCAACTACAATCCATTTGCAGAGTAAGACAAAGCCAGCTTTAATCTTTCCTCCTTATCAATTTTTGCCAAGTTACAAGTATCTACCTTACTTAGTAAGTAAATATATTACCAGCAATCATTTAACGTTTATTGTAAAATTTACCCGAATGTTTTTTGACAGATATTGTTTACTATGAAAGACTTGTAAAACATTTGCAGCCTAGCAATTTTAATGTGGGTTATATACACTTTACAAATTTAGTTGGTGACTTTTGGTTTGTCAGTTTATTGTACTTTTTTTTTTTAACCTACTTGAAATTATTCAAAGTAGGCTCTGGCTAAGTTTCTGTGCAGAACTTTTTCTGCTTAGGAAAACTGATGTTATGTTCCTTAACTCCTGGGAGATGGAGACTATAGGGAAAGGGAGAGTGCAAGATGAGTAGGAGCTAACAGTGAGGAGAACCGAAGTAAAGAGACTGCAGAACAAGGGAAAGGTAAAATGTTCTTTTCCCTTTCCTTCCTTCAAGACAGAGGGAGTAATCAACTCTGCTGAGTGTTGCGGATTGATAATGTAAAACAAAGACTGATAACCATCAGTGACCTTAGTAATCTCAAGGTCATTGATTATGTGACTATTTCCTTGAAAAAGAGGGGACACAAAGCTGGGATCAAGGCACAAAACAGAGTGACAGTGAGTACAGATAACTTTTGAGATCCTCCATTGCAAAGAGAATGAAGAAGTAGAATGGTAGCTAAATACAGATGGAATCAGAAAGGTTTTTTTGTTAGTTTTTTATTGTGTTTTTGAGTTGATAGATTCACTGTTGTACCCCTAATGCATGAAGAAATAGAAAATGTTTGTAATAAGAAGATAGTGACTACAGGGTCTTTTCCAATTTTCCTTAATATGCAGCTAAGGCCCAGGTCCTTAGCTGAGAAGAGTGAAATGAATTTGAGGTTAATTTTTTTTTTTTTTTTTTTGCGGTACCTGGATCGAGCTCATCATGACCTCGCGCTTGCCAGGCAGGCGCTTATGCCACTGAGCTAAATCCCTAGCCCCAAGTTTGAGGTTAATGATAAAATGTGTTGACTGTGGGTTAGGAACTCCAGTGACACCAAGATCCAAGAAAGCTGGAGGTGACTGGAAAATACAAGTCTTTGGAAACAAGGAGGTAAAATAAATGTGAAGCAAAGGCATTACTAGAAGATGTAAAAATAGGGATAGATGTTTCTATAGATTCGTGATAGTAGGTGGAACAGTACTTTTTAACCAGGATCTCACAAGCCTGTCACAGTGGACTGTCAAATGATTATCAGTATTTACAATGCTTTTATAATTGGCAAGAATATAAAAATGGGATTCTTTTTGTCTCTATTCTAGCCATATTCTCAAAATTTGATAACAGGCCTAGGTACCAAGTTACCTTATTTCTACCCAAAGGGCCAATTGGCCTAATCAGGACCTGTTAGAAGATTAGGCGATTAGTTAAGACAACTCAGCAATCGCCCTCCTCTTGTTTATATATGTAGAGTATGAAGTTGTAGAAGAATGTTAAGGTTGTGAAAAGAGTTTTTAGTGTGCCATAGTGTTTCACCTCCTCTTTCAACTGAAATGGGCTTCAGTGGGGCCTCCTTGGGTAGTTCAGTGTGCCTCAGAGTTTTAGCCTGGGCTGGCTGAGCAAAAAAAAAAAAAAGGAAGTCTGAACCAGGAGTAGGTTGCATGTGCTTCCCAGAGCACAGTGCCTACTAGTTTCCCCAAGTCAGATAGCTCTTGGGAGAAGGTGGAACCAATGTAATTTTAAAGGAGATGCACAAGTTTTTCCAACTCAGAACAAGGTGACGTGCACAGAAAAAACACAATAAAGCACTGCTGGTGAAGTATAGGACATCACAACTCAGGAGGGCAGGAATGTGTGGCAGAGTGTTTAGTGTGCAAACAGAGGGGACACACTACCCACATTGAAGGTGCCACACAAGCTTTGCTCTGAAGAAGCTACTGGAGCCTTCTAAGGAAAACATGTGAGCATCAAGAGTCCTGACACCCTTATGTCAAGTAAAACTGGTTGCTCTTCTAATCCTCTGGACTAGGCCTGGAAGGGTGTGGAACTCTTACCATTACAGCAGGAGCTGCAATGGAAGAGGGAAACAAATGCCATATTCTCTGCACTGCAGGGATGAGACAGGGTCTAGTGGGGAGGTTGGAGGGGAAGAGACATAACTTGGGTACAAGTTTCCATTCAGGGTATTATATTAAAAGAAAGTGACCACTTTTGTTCTCCAAGTGAGACTGTGACTGAAGGAGAGGTCTGAGACTCACCTGAAATGTCTTCCAGAAGTGAGGAAGTAACTATGTCCTATAGGTTTGAAGAATGGTGGGAGAGAATGACATTGCATCGTAATTCCCCTGTTGAGTGCCGCTCTTCCCATGTACCAATTTCTCCTCCTTACTAAGATCTTTGCCACACTGTATACTGCTAACTCTGCACTGTCTCAGGAACACTGAGTCGTAAAATTCTTACTTTGTCCATTAAATCCGAACTACTAAGCAACTTTCTAACAGTTCACAGTAAGTGATGTGACTTCATACATTACATTGAACTCAAATGAAAACAAGTATTTACTAGGATATGAAAGAATATTTCAGTTTTGAATACATAAAGAAACATAGAGAAATGAATTCTCCCAATTCTTTCACCCAAACAGCTGTTTCTAAAATAACAATATGCAATATATTAACTAATGTTAATTTCCCACTATTTTTTGAAATTCTGTATCATTTCTATCTTTTGTTTTTATCTACAATAAACTTTTTAAAAAATCTAAGTTTAATCCACATAGAATAATTGCACATAGTTAAGGGATATAGTGTGATAAACTGACTCTTGTCAGGTAATTGGCATTTCCATTTCTTTGAATATCTGTCTACCTTTTGTGTTAGAAAAATTTAAAATGTGCTTCTTGTCTCATGTTGACCCAGTGATGAAGAAACAGATAAAAAATGGATAAAATATGTTTTATATTCTCTATAATGTCAGATAAACAGATAAAAAACAGATAAAATATGTTTTATATTCCCTATAATGTCAAAAGAACTTTGTAAGAGCTAAACATGTCACCAGACATTTTAGTTTCAAATTAAAACTGCACTATGAAAATGTGAAACTAATGCAATAGTTTAATAGCTGTGGTTGAATTAATAAACTCTATGCCTTGATATCATGACTAATTTTAAGAAGCATAAAATGGAGGTGATAAAAGCATTGATACATCATAGTAATCAGCTTTGGAATTAAACAGATCTGTATTAGAATTCTAGATCTGTCATTCATTTGAGTAAAAAGGCTATCTATAAGCAGTACAGCATATATAAGTATATATGACATATATATGATATATGATATATATATATATATATATATATATATCATACATATGTGTCTGAATGTTTTGCTCACTCTTAACAGTGCAATGAAAATATTTATTCCTGTCCTTAAGGTCAATGACATGTTTTCACAGGTTTGCTGTCCCAGGATTTCAACACAGTGTGCTTTAATTTCAAATTTATGACCACTAAATTCAAAAAGGTGATGCTAGGGCATTATTCTGGCCTATTTACTCTATCACTTCTCTAAAGGTCATTCTTACCCTTTTGTTTCTCCTTAATTATCCAATAGTTGCCCCTGTTTTCTGTTTGTGAATAGTCTCCTAATTTTCATCATTTCTTTTTAATTCCTGGAAAATTTTTCACATGAGGGTATCACTTCCTCAAATACTAGGCTGATGGACTTCAGAGCAGTTTTATCAATTGAGTCTCACTCCTTTTCCTTGAGATGCCACATAGCACATGAAACGGAACTCTGGTTCAAGCACAGGGTGAGACTGTCAGAGATCTCAGAAGCCTGGGTATCCAGCCATACTCTGTTCCTCATCTCCGTCACCATCCTGAAGGCAATAGAACCGAACGTCTTTGTAGAACTAGGTCTTCTCTTTTATTATTCATTTCCTTACCTTCCAAGCCAATCTATATTTATGGATTAAAATATGTAAAATGGAAAGACATACTTAGATCACAATGTGTCTTTTCTAAATGTTTGACATTATTATTATTTTTCAGGTTGGTGCTCCATTTCTTGTCTTTCTACTGAACGCAGGCTTCCTGTAGAGTTTATCAATCCCTTTAGATTTTTGTCCACACCTCTGCCTCCAGGATTCTATCAGCTCGTCTAGTGCCACCTATCACTTACAGTTCTGTATGTCTGCTACCATCTCACAGATCATCTCAGTGACTCTCCTAGAGTCACTGCCTTGTGTTTTATCCCAAGTTTCTCTTCTTGTCCTCAAGTATGTTCCTCTTTATTGATTAATTTCATCGTTTTCTTCTAGGTCTAAAAACCTCACAGGCCTCTTTGATATTCCCTGATTATATGTACCCTCTCTTCTGTTTGTTCCTAAAAGCCACCATGCTGGTTAATTTGTCATTGCCTCTTGGTTGGGCAACTGTGGTAAACACCAAGAGAGAATCCCATTGCCGCCATCCTCCCTTGAACAAATCCATCACACTCCCTGTTTCTAAGGTGGCCCTCCCAAAGTTCTGCTGCTCTTACTCCAGTGCTCTGAGGCCTTGACTACCTTCCCTTAATCCACTACAATGTATCTGCAACCTGATTTTTAAGCTTTATCTTGTTTAATGTACCAAATAAAGTCCATATTATAGCCAAATTAGAAAGCTTTCTGTCTGTGTTAGAAATATATTCCCTTGAACTTTCTCATTTTGCATTTAGAAATCATGTCCATCTCTGTGAAACTTGTAGGTATCTTTTAAGAAAATGTAAGCCCTCAATTATAAGCATGGGCTTTGGAGTCAGACATAGTTAGGTTCAAGGGTTACCATTTAAAGACTCTGAGACCTTAGTTTAGTTACATAATCTCTCTTATCCTTAATTCTACATTTGCAAAGTGAGGACAATAATATTATAAATGTCACAAAATAGCAGAGAGAATTAAATGGTATAATGCATATCTTGAATTTTAAAATTTGCAAAAAATGATAAAATATAGTATGTCCCAGTAAGTAAGTTTTCACTGCTACATCAGGTGTGGATCTCAGGTCCCTAGCACCTGAGGTCCTTTTGTCAGAAATTCCCTTTTATTCATCTTTACGCTTCAGTTATTCTACTAAGTCTCTACTAAAATATCATTTCTTCTAGGCTTCCTGAAGCATCTGAAGAAAACCCAGCATTTTCACTGTTCATTACCCCTTTATTTAGCTTCTTAAAAAAGAAAATAATTAGCATTATATTACATGATTATTTGTTTATTGTCTGCTCAACTGGGTTATAAATTCTGTGAATCAGGTCCTTATTTGTTCTGCTTATTGCCAAACTCCAGGTACCTAGAACACCTGACATATGGGAAGCTATTAATGAATATTTATTGATTTGACAGCATTGCAAAATAAATTCATTTAATATATCTTAACATTAATAAAAGACAATTCTAAATACTCTTACACTAATAAATACTTTTAATCAGCTTACTAGATTAGTTATCTCCATAAATATAACTCTAATGAAATGTGTAGTCTGATTTAAGTGTTTACATTGTGCTCAATACAGGTTGCCTGATCAAATACTTCTCAAGGACAGGAATGTTATAACTAAAGGGTTAGCAAGTATATTCTTATACTTTATAATGAAGATATTATAATGACATTATAATGAAGACTTTAGATTCTGTGGACTACAGAGTCTGTCATAACTACTGAACTCTATTGTTGTAGAACAAAAACAAAAACAAAAATGCTGCAGATGCTACATAAAGGGTAGGGATGGTTGTAGTTTTCCAACAACTGCTCTAATTGATCAGCATATATCCACTGGCCACTTGCGTAGTAGATTTATGTACAAGTCACTCAATTATATAAAATTGTTTTTAAACAAATATTTATTGAATACATGCTATGTTGTTATATATCAAGTGAGATGAATAGTTAACATATAAAATAATGGACATAGCCATGATTTATTGAGCACCTAATGTCAGTTAATGTTCTCTTATTTGACTTTAAGAGTCAGAGAAATAGGTTCACAAACTTGTAGGAAGTTAGTTAACCTTTTCAGAGTCATAAGGAATAGTAATCATATCAGTAATAGTAATGAGCATCTATCAGTCTGTCAGTATCTATCCATCTATCAGTATCTATCTACCTCTCTATCAGTATCTATTTATCTATCTTCTATCTATCTATCTATCTATCTATCTATCTATCTATCTATCTATGCTTGAAGTACATAATGATTGCATTAATGGTGGAGAGTTGGTACAGGTACATAACACATCTTAGTTCCTTTTTATAATCCTCTTCACCTTTTCTCCTTTCCCTCCCACGCTCCCTCATCTTTTGGTCTCTTTTCCTCTTGTAAACATCCTATCTCCCTGTTTCCTATGATCCCTCTTTTATGTTTTTTATTTTGTTCTTTGATTTGTTTATACTCTGGGTTTCTCATATTTAAACTTGTCTGACTGATTCACTTTGTTTATATTATCGTGTTGAAGGGCATCTGCTTTCTACAAATGACTCAAATGTATCCTTCTTCACAGCAGAGTAGCACTTCACTATGTATAAATACCACTTTTTCTTTATTTGACTACTTGTTGATGCACATAGGCTGCTTCCAAGATTTTGGTATTAGACATTTAGTTGGGAAATGTATATTCATCATACAAATTTGATTTGATCCTTAGAAGATACTTTTGAAATTGGTAATGCAATCCCCATTTTATAGATGAAGAAAATGTAGTTCAGCAAATTTAAGTTACTTTCCCGGTATCAAATGACTTATAAAAATTAAAATACAGTGTAATCTTTGCTTGATATCATAACACAGCAAGTGGCTTCTCTTTTCTGCTCTGAGATGTCCATAATTGAAGCACTTCCAACCATAGTTTCTTGGTAAGAGGATATATATTATGCTGAGATATTGGGGGTTTTAAGTTTTGAATAAAACTGAAAATAAATCAATATTTGAAGCCTTGGATAGTATGCCTCTTACTTATCAACCTGTCTGCCACTGCTCACTCCTCAGCCTCCAAGATTACCCAGGCTGACACGGACCTAATAGCCTTCTGGGTAGAGAGTAGATAGTACCTTTTCTCTGCTTTAACTTTGGTCCTGCTAGTCCCTAGCCCCCCAGATCTTCTAACCTAACTTCTCCACTTACCCGGTGTTTTCTTTTCTCCAGTGTCAGCATGCCCATGACTTCAGTCTGCTTTTCACAGCTCTCAGTGAAATGTATATTCTGTGGAAGAGTCATCTTGATTTTTTTTGCACAGCATTAGATATTCATATTTAACATATTTTGTGTATCTATATATGTCTTCTCACTAAAATTTTAAGGACCAAATTCTGTCGTGTATTCTGTTTCTCTATCACGGTAATGAAATACTGACAGAGAGTAGTGTTCAATTGAATCTGAGATACCAAAAATAAATAATGTTTTAAAATGTATGATTAGGGCTGGGGTGTATCTCAGCAGTTGAGAATGTGCTAAGCATGTGTGCAGCCCTGGTCTTTTTATTCCTGCGCACAAGTTAACTAACTAAAACATATTAAAATAGACTACTTACAAATAGTGTAAATGTTTTAAATGAAATTAGTAAAAATGAAATGATGTGAATGTGTTTCTACAGTCTCCTAGAGGCATACCTTTAATGAAATTGAAGAGCTAAAGAAAGTACAATGAAACGGAAATAACTGATACAGGGTCAACTAAAAAGGGGAAAAAAACCCAGAAAATGATTTCAGTGTGAGGATTTAAATTTTTGCTTCTCTCTATAAATGAAAAGTTCAGGGATTAAATAAGTACGCACCTCGTATTGTTGCTGTAGAGATCCAAATAGCAATGCACAAAGCCTGTTTCCATTGTTCAGCCGTAAAACTGTTATTTAGCAGTCATCCCAGCCAGAACGGAACAACAATTAATATTAAGATCTCACTGTGCACATGGCACTATGCTAGGAATTTAGAAGGAAGTTTGAGGCATTTATTTTATTTAATCTCTGCTCTTAAGGAGCTTAGAGTTGAGATAAATGCATTGAAAGAGGCATACATATCCATACATGTATTAATGAGAAATCTAAATGATAGGATGCAGAAGGTGGGGGAGAGAAGTACAAAACATTTTAAAGTGTGCTTTTGCTGTTCTGTATTTTGATGGCACTTTGAATTGATTTATAGGAAGGAGAGAAGATGAGTGGGACTGAAAATGCTGAAAAGAGAATAAGATGTAAATGTGTTTGGTGGGAGGGCTCAAATCTTGAATTTGCTTTGTGCTTCCCTGAATCAACAGCACATAACTGGAGCAACCAATAGGTGTTTCATAATCTTCTGTTAATTTTCCTTGTAAGTAATCTTAAATTTTTCTCAAAGTAAAATTCACTGTTTACCAAAGGCTACTCATTCTGTCCCACTGAACCTACCACTTCTTCAGACCTGTTTTTCTCTTTCACTTTTCTCTTCCCCTTTTGGAGCAACCTACTTGTCTACATCTTTTTTTTCATTTTTCTTTCTGTGAACGCTCAGATGATCTCAATAAATTGTTGATGCTCTATGCTTTTCCTGGATTCAGGGGTGAGTACCCTGAAAACCCCATTGCATTTTCTCAACCTATAAAGAAAAACATAAAATCCAACAAAGTGTCAACAAGTAAGTTTTCCAACCCATAGTTCTGGCAAATATACACTGACATGCACAGAATTCTAGAGCTCTCCTCATGATCGACAGGATTTTACATAAACAGTAAAAATTTCTAAACATGTACAACAGGATTCTGCTTCAAGACCCAAAGATTTATTTCCTCAACATAGACTGATGCTTCTATTTAGATTTGAAAAGAGAAGGCTAAGCTATTGCTGCAGAATCGGTGAATGGATGTAAATAGATAACTTGAGGAAGTGGGAATCTAACTGCTCTGGTGAAGCAGCTAAGAGAGTCCACTAAGAGGCAACAGTCAAAGTTCAAGGACCAGCTACATGATCATCTACTTTCTATTTGGGTTCATACTGTAAAGTGAAGCCTGTCTTATATCAAGTTCTCCTTGTTTCATACTCCTCTTCAGGTAAAATGAAGCAAAACATATTTCTTATATCTTAGAAATGCCAATAAAATTAATCTCCTTTTAATCTATATTGACTTTATCTAGGACTGCCTTGATTAATTCTTCAGTTAACAAATACTTTCCCAAGCTAAATCTTCAGTATTCAGCCCTTATTCCAGATCCTGCAGCACATTCTTGCAGGAATGCTACAGACTGCATTGCATCTCCCTTCCCACTAAATTCAGGTATTGCATCACCAAAGGAAACAGTATTCAGAAATGAAGCCTTTTGGGAGATAGTTAGAATTAATTGAGGTTATGAAGAGGTTGGTGCCTTTAGTAGAAAAGACATCAGAGTTCTGCAGTTTTCTCTCTTCCTCTTCATCTCTCACTGTCTTTCTTTGTGTCTCTGTCCCTCTCTCTCCTTCCCTCCTCCTACTCTTTCTCTTCCTCTTCCCTCTCTCTCTTATGAAATCTCAGCAGAAAGTGACAGTCAGCAAACTAGGAAGAGACCCTTCACCAGCATCCAACTCTTCTAGCTCCCTGATCCCTGACTTACAGCCTCCAAAACTGAGAAAACACATTTGTGTTGCTGAAACAACACAGGCAGTTGTATCTGGTTAGGGTAACCTCGAATGTGACTTGTGCCTTCCTGAAGGTATCTGTGTTATGTTGTTTGTTCTCTTGCTTATTAAACCTAATCTTTGCTTAAGCCATGTTTCTCAAAATAGAATGCGAAGTTCTGGACAATTCAGTGCCCTTGTACCTGGTTGCTGTCATCTGTGCCATCTTGTCCATGCCTTAACAGCTCTATTCACACCAATCTTTCGACCATTCCTGAAACCAAGCTTGTCCTGTAACTACTCTCGACATTTGTGTATCTCTTCTGTCCCTCTCTCTTATCTGAAAAAAAATAAAATCAGATACTATTTTCTTCGTGAAACATAACAATTGTTACTACCAGTATTTTCTCTCACACTTCATAGGAACAATTGCTAGAATACAGGATTATAGCACTCAGAAGGCTGAGGCAAGAGGGCTACTGTGAGTTCAGAGTCGTCCTGGGCTGCATAGTGAGTTTAAAACTAGCCTGAGCTACAGAATAAGACCCTGTCTCAAAACAAAACAAAACAAAACAAAACAAAACAAAACAAAACACAGAACAGAACAGAACAAAACAAAACAAAAGAAAACATCAAAGAGTACAGGGCTACCTCATTGGTGCAGTTGAATAGACCAATGACAGTCCATGTTCTTGTGTGTGATGAGAAAGATCTGCCAGTCCCGCACCAGTAGGATGCAGTTAATGTTTATTGAAAATCATGGCAAAGGTAACAACAGAAACAGGAAAAGGAGCCTAACTCAGGCTTCAGAATTTAAAGCCAGACACTTCTGCTTTTTTGGTATCTTTCACAGAATCTCCCCTGGTGCCTAGGTCATGGCAATTTCCTAGGCTTTTCTTACTATATTTTGTATCCCTTTTAGGATAATTGAAGCAGGAATAACCACTGTTATTTAGAATTAAATGGAGGGAAAAGAGTGATTCACTCAGCATCTTTGTTTCTAATTGTACTATCAATACTGTCTGTAGGCACACCTATCTCCCTCTGGACCACGAGACCTAAAAAAGGCAATTTTTTTCCCCTCTTTACTTTAGAATCTTCCAGTAAAATGCTTGGTACATATGAAGTACTCAATAAATATTTATAAAAGATTAAATGGAAGAGAAGGAAGGAAGGAAGGAAGGAAGGAAGGAAGGAGAGAAGAAACAGAAAAAGAAAGGAAGGGAAGGGAGAAGAAAATGGAAGGAAGGAAAGTAGAAAGGAAGGAATGAAGAGATAGGGAAGGAGGAAAGAAGGATTTCCTTTGGCAGCTCAAATCAAGGAACTGTTGTAATTGCTATGGCCCTTTCTATGCTGGGAGAGTCCAAGCAATTTTGCTTTCAAAAACAAAAGAGAAAAATACTTTATTTCTTTAGTAAATAATTAAGATATTTATAGTTAAGAACTCATTATCTTCAATATACTTCTAATTTCATATGTTTTTGTTTTTTGGGTGTTTTTACTCCTCTTTGAAATGAAGTAAAAAAAAAAGCTTTCAAAAGAATAGAAATTAGACTTAATAGTGAAACTAGCCACAGAGCAATGAAAAATGAATTGATAAGGATAAAAAAAATTTTTGAAACAGTGCTATATTCAGTCAAAATATTAATTAAATTGGAGAGCAAGAGTAGCATATCATGTGTGCACTCAAATGCTTTATAGTTTATGCATTCAGCATGAAAAAAATGACATATATACTACTAAACCTAAATAAAATAGGAATGTGAGAAAACAAATATATTTTTAAATGATGGCAGTTGAGTATAATCTATTAAAATTTTAAAAAATAGAAGTTCTTCAAATTTATTTTAAGCAAGAACCATTCTATGGACCAAACCCACAGAAACTACAAATTACAGCTCATAGGATTTGCTGCATTTGAATCACCTGAAAACGACGCTTTCTGCTATAATAATACACTGTGGGGGGGAAGCCTTTAAATCATTCTTGTTGCAGGATATTCCACATTGTTCATATGAATATTGAAATTGGAAAACCATAAATTTCAATCCCTAAACTGACCAGGTATCTTAAATGGTAGAGGTCTTATTTTCCCTGACCTGAAATCTGATGCTTTATATTTCTCAAATGGAGGAAGATTTTACTCTTTGTATCAAGACTGTCAAGATCTACAGTAAAGCAAAAAAAAAGTCTAATATCACTTTTTATCTAAATTGTAATATTTCTTACTAATTTCTTTGTTACTCTCTCTGTAGATATTTTAGTAGTTCCTTAATAAAGTTATTAATAAAAATTTAGTGTTTTATGTTATTGTTTCTTGCTGGATATTCCATAAGAGAAAATTAAGTTTTATTAAAATTATTTGGAGAAGCTCAGAAACTAAATGAGCACGAATAAAATTTGGGGTTTCATTCATCATGGTTACTTCACTATAGATTGCTAGAAGCTGGTGATAAGAAACTCATTTACTAATGCTATTAAAATACCAGATTACAAGTGCAAGTCTAACATAATGTAAAGACAAACTAGTTCCAATAGAGTTGAAATGCATGTTTTTTTTTTCTTGACTTACCATAGGCTTGACATTCATTAACAAATATAAAATGTCATCAAACTTTCAGATAAAGATAATGACAGTGTCATCTGTGCTCAATGGCAATTTCATGACCAATAATATGCAATTTAAACAAAATCTATAACACTGACATTCTTTTCATTTGAAGAAATAGTAACTGCTAAGAATGAAAAGAACTTCCAAGTATCAGGCAAGCATTTGTCAAAGGCAGACACTGGCTTTAGACAAATGTAATGCTTAGAGATTATTAGGTAGCGATTTTGTTACTCTACTTATTTGTTAGCAGAAAATTTAGATTGTACCTACAATTTAAAGTTAAAAGTTGGATAAATTAGTTTGCTTGGTCTTTATCTCACATTCTTTCTAATCTCTTTGCTACATGATCAATTTCAAGAACAAGGGCATGGGACTAATTTCAAGTACATATACATTTTATTGCATTTAATGAAAACTTCTGCTGTAAGTAAAGACAAGAGCCCCATGTAGTGGCATCTACCTGTAATCCTAGCACTTAAGAGACTGAGACAGGTGAATCAGGATAACTTAGAGTTCTAAGTGGGCCAGGGTTACATAGTACATTCAACACCAGCCTGAAGTACATAGAAAGACCTTGTATTAAAAACCTCAATTAATCTACCAGTCAGTCAATAAAAATAAAGACAAATAGGAAAAAATTGAATTAATTTGAGTTTTATCTGCTTGGTTCTACACTGGAATGACTGTGTTAATAATACTGGGTTAGATGATGTAAGCAAACACACTTAATAGCAGGTAAATTGTTGCTGTTACTTTTATATTCTAACATACAGAGTTTTTAAATCATTAGATCTTCTGGGTTTGAACTGCACTAGTGCCATTCATTTATGTGAACAGTACCTTTTTTTTTTTTTTTTTTTTTTTGTACTGGAAATTGAACTCAGGCCCTTGTGCTTGCCAGGCGGGGTCTGCGCCACTGAGCTACATCCCCAGCCCAAATAGCACAATTTTATATGTTTGTTCATTATTTAACAAATATTTGCATGTTAGATACTGTAGGAGATGACAGAGAAATCATAAGGAACAAACAGGTCACAATGAAGGAAGGACCTAGATGACAGAGAAATCATAAGGAACAAACAGGTCACAATGAAGGAAGGACCTAACTTTTCCTGCTGCCAGTTGTTAAAGCCTTCTCACTTGACCTATACAGGGTCAAGCCTAGCAGCAAGAGAAAACATTCTGAGTCTAGGATTTGGAACCAGATGTGTGTTTCTGGAATACTGAGGGTCAGGGGCACTTAAGGAATCTTTAGAACCAGATTAAAAATGATCTTCTCATCCAAATACAGGAATCTGCAGTTTCTTTTCTCTTAAGCACAAGTGGAATTTATTAAAATATTTTACATTAGTATATGTGGGTAGGGGAAAGAAATGATGGTGGTTAGATCAGATATGTGGCTAAAAGGAGAACACACTTGAAGCTAAAAAATGCCTGTAGAATTGGGCATACAGGGGATGAAGCCTGGTATCCTGTCACGTAAGTTTCCATAGAAAGTAGGTAATGTAGATACCATCATCTCCACTTTATAACTGAGCACATAGGAACTCAGGAACTTATGGGTTCCCCATCAGATCCACCTGATGTGAATATCCATGCTCTTTGCATCTTCAAAATCAAATTGCATCAGATGAAATTATTCACTGAAGGGAGCCTTTATTCAAGAATACTAAATAGGAGTTAAGATTGTTGATGGGGGAAACAGATTGAACTCATTTTCACTGAAACAAATGTAGGGAGGGAGAGTTTTAAGTACTCTGCTCAAAAGTACTGGAAGAAGTTAGTGGGGGAATTTAATCAATATGATTAGGGCATCTGTACGTTTTTTGTGCTTTAGGAAATGAGGCTTCTAGCTTCCATAGGCACAGAGATAGGGGCATGCGTCTTTGATGATGACCCCTCAGAGGGTGGCTTTGGAAAGGCATTCTTTGGTTTTAAAAGTGGCAAGAGCCTGAGAGAAGCCTTACATCTTAAAGAGGCAGAGAAAGAAATTGCAAATTCTGTAAGCAAATGTTCTAAGAAAAGGAATGTCAGGAATCTATAATTATAAAGAAATCTGTCAAAATTGTAGTCAGTCTGAGATCGTTAAAACCACCTTGGTCACTGCTGTGCAGACCAAGTGAGCACTGGGTGAATGTTTCTTGATAGATTGAAAGCTCTCTCTCTAAGTTTCCATATAACATCTGCATTAATGTCCTGTTGTGACAAATTTCTACAAACCTATCTTATAGTTCTGAGTATGTGTCTCATTGGTTGAGAAAATCAAGATTTTGGCAGGGCTAATTTTTGGAGGCTCAAACAATTGGTTTGTTGACTTCTGTAGTCTCTGGAATCCACATACATTCCTTGGCTTGTGGTCCCTTCTTCCATTTTCAAATCTATCAACATAGCATTATCTCAATCTCTGCTTCTGTTGTTCCCATTCTTGCTGTGACTGTCCCTCCTGCCTTCTTTCTTAAGGACCTCTTTGTTGGCTCCTCCCAATAAAACAAAAGCATTCCTGAACCCCAAATCCTTCATTCAGCTATAGCTGCATAGTCACATATTCTGCCATTCAAAGTCACATATTCAAGGGTTTCAGAGATTTTAGGATGTGGACATCTTGTGGGACTAGTATTTTATGTACCACGACTTTCAAATGTGCTATTTTATTTGCTGCTGTCAGTTTGGGACTGCCAATCTGTCATCCTGTGTCTGTTCTTCCCTATCCACAGGTCTAAGAGAGACCTGACAAGTAGGACTTACACACACATGTGTACACACTACAAAGTCGCTTACACAGTCACTTTCATCTGTACTGACAGGTGTCACACTGTACAAATGAGTCGGTTTCTGCAGCTCCAGGGAGGACATCATGCCTCAGGCTGGGGACTGCCTGGCTACTCTTTATCTTTGCTAGATGGCCCAGTGTGTCTCAGAGTTTTACCTCTCCAGATGTGTTCCTGATGATGATGCCAGTTTCACTTGCAAATTCCCATGCAGTGCTCAGCCCTCTGGTTGGGGAATTTTAATTTTACTAGATAATGAACTTGGTGATTTTAAACATTTCCTGTTGCTTGTTAAACTGCCTGCTCGATTCAGCTCCAAATAACAGCTTTAAGAGTACAAGTGAAAATTTAGCTCCTAGTATTTAACAACTACTATAATTTTAAAATCTACTTTCAATTAAGAAAACCTTGTAATTCTAAAGAGCAGTTGTGTTCCAAAGAAGTGCTGAAATGTCGACTGAATTCAAGTTGACTTTATGTCTGGCAGAAGTTGTCCTGTTGTTGTGTGCCTTAGCATTGAGAAACTCATTCAGTAGTGCCACAGACATGACTGGTCTAGTGCAGCATTTAATATTTGTCTTTATACATCTTTCCATGATGTCAGAGCAATAATCCAGTAATCGAATGAGATGAAAAGAGCTAGAATAAAGTATTCGTTAAATCTAAATATGTACAAGTGACATTTTAAAGGAGATGTGCATAAGGGTTGTATTGATTTAGGAAATGAAGATTATTTATGTGTCTGGAAACAAGGTAGCTTTTGAGAATGTGACAATAATATCTTTTATGCTGCCAGAATTATATAAATAGAATCAGTCTTTCAAAGAGGACAATCTTTAAAGCAACGGTTTTTCTGAAACTTAGTCTAATAGGAGTGTCTTTGAAATGACAAGTCCAAGTTTCACAGCAAATTTTCTTCGTATTTAAAAACTAAGTTTAAGTTGATATTAGTGCATATACTTTTGACTTTAGGAGTTTGAAAAAGTTACATAGTCCTGGGAGATGCATAATAGGCTTGGGACACTCCATTCAATCACTTATTGATAGGATACTTGTTGACTCCAGAAGTGTACAGGCATGAGAAAGGACAGAACTGCCTTAGTATGAACAGAATCTGAACTAGTTGAATATATAAAAGGTAAGGCCGTGACTATGTACTGAAATGAAACTAAAAGCAAGTTTGTAGTGAATGCAGTAGCTTTTGTTCCCCTGACAATGTTCTGCCCATAATTGGATGTTTCTTTTATTTTTTAAAGTAAACATAATTGCAAATGTTTTATCCAAACTTCATGTTTTTGTTTATTTGTATGATATTACATTTCAATAGATGTAGGTCAAGAAATGTGCTAGTTTGGTTTTACTCTCTTTGTTATTTTAATCATCATTTTTGCTTTCAAATCATCGTTCAGCCTTGGAGAATTGTTTTGATTAGAGAGAGGTCTTTGAGATGGATTGCTGAGTGTTTTCTGGTTTCTGCAGGCTAGCAGGTGGATTTTTTCATTGCTTTTCTCTTTTTCTCCTCCCTTTTTGATCTTTTTATCTGGTCAAGGACATCTACATGTTATGTGAACAAGCAAACAGAAATTTATAGATGAAGGATGAGCACAAGTTTCTTTTTCTTCAGAGACACAGAGCTAAAAATATCAGATTGAACGCATTTATGATTGAGAGGGCTTAGGAGTTGTGCTTAGCATTGGTTGTCCAATTGTTCCTTTTCATGTTTTTTTTTTAAAGCCAGGGAAAAATTAAACAGTGCTTATTAAAGTTAAAATGCATTTATCATATGTGTATTGTTGTCCTCAGTAAGAGACTCATATTTAGTTCGAAATTTTAAGAAACCTACATGCATTATAAAGAATTTTTGATAAAGATTACAAGAAGAGAAACAGCAGTTTATTTTTTATCATTTGTAAAGAGCACAAAATATTACATCGATTCCTCAATGACGTCTTTTTTTATAGACCAGTGTGATAAAATTTGTTAGCTGACTTTCTGGAGTTGATCAATTTGAACTTATTTGTTGAGTAATTAACACTCAGCAAACACAGTCTTCCCAATTCTAGCATAAAGTTATAACATCATGCCTTGGTTCAAATTCATCACAACAAACAGGCTTCTGAGTGGGTTCTTTCTTTCATGCAGTGAATGGATGGAGCTGTTTCCAAACAATAAACATTGTCATTTTGGTTTGGTCTCTGAAGCTGATTACTTTGTTATCTCTATTACTCACAGATCAACTTGCCATATTCAGTAACAAAGACAGGGGCTAAACTCTACGTAGCTGTTGCCCATGATTTATGAAGAGATAATCCTGTTCATAGGAAATGAGGCACTTCAAGTACATGAAGAATGGAAAGCAGATATCTCTCTGTCGGGCTGGATTTGACTTCAGAAACTTTACATACTGATTTCAGGACTGCAGCTGTGTGCAATGTTGATCCATGCAGGTATAATTGCAAAGAATTTCCAGGATTTCTTTTACTGTCAGAGAAAACACCCTGCAATCACTTTTCCCATAGTTTATAGCGAAAACATCAGTCTGAGCATTTGGAGCTTATAGCCATGGGTAAGGTATGTGATTTGCTTGGCACTAGGTTTTGTGATATGAAAAGTAAATTACTATTGGGAAGGGTAGTGGGAAAAAGTACACTTAAAAAAGATAGAATAAAAGAAACTGCCACATTTTTAATAGGAAGGACTTTGGAGGTTAATTTTTTTCTCTGAATTTACAAACTTGAGTCTATTTATCAGCCCATTGCTGTCACTGGCTAAACTGATGAAGCAGGTAAACACACGTTGCACCTTTTGGTCTGCCAGTATTAGGAAAATATCCTTCTTCACTAGAAGAATTGTGACAGGTTAAAACAAGCACAGTGCTGTAGGTTTCGTTCAAATCATTAAGCAAATGCATGTAAAATATCCCCCAAATCTTGCATGTACTTTGGCCTAGGAAAGTTACTTTTAAGAATATGGGCATAATAAATATGTTGGAGCTAAGGTTTTGCTGCAAAACCATGGCAGACTACAGTTGGTAAAATTAGGAACAACTTTTATGCTCAATTGTTATCTGAATAAACTTACTGAAGGTGAAGTCTTATAACAAGGTACACTCTTAAATTCATAAAAAAGATAGATGCTATTCCAGATACTGAACATAAAGCAGTAAGGAAGAAAAACAAAGTCCACGGTGTTCATGAATTTATTTTAATGAAAATATACATTACATATGGAAGAATTCACAGTAATAAAAAGTTTAAATATTACATGGCTTTTTATATGAAAAACTCAAAATATATACACATATAAATAAACATGAAGATAGAAGATAGAGAAATAAGTACAGAGAAGTTCAAGTTAATTTCCCAAATTCTCTGTTCTGTTGCTGCAAAATGATTTCAATACACATACTAATTTGTTTCATTTATACTAATAGCTTTTCTTAGTTCATTGAAAATAATGTTTTGTAGTATTATCACTTGTTTCTTTTTTGTAAGAGTCTTGTTTTTGTCTATTATTTGTACTCTGATCAACATTTTAGCCATTGTTTTAAGATTATCGTATGCAGTGTATTAACTATTGTTACCTCTAAATATTTTGCTGTAAATTTTGTTCTATTTTTTCCATAGAATTAAGAAAAGTGCAGGTAGAAGTGTGTACCACCAAGCCTCTAGGTAGATCAGGTTGAAACTCTAACTGCCACAAACATAGATTGATTTAGCAATATGAAAAAATTTTAAAGGTTCTTTCTTTATTTTCTATGCTGGGGATGGAACCAAGTACCCCTACATACTTGACAAGTGATCTACCACTGAGATTTACCCCTAGACCTTAAAAGATATTTTTAGAATGGAATTTTATTTTTTCCATACTGAGAAAGTTCTGATGTTTTCACATGGTTGGTCATTTACCTAGGCTTGGTCTAACAGATATAAATGCATCTTGGTTAGAGCATAGACAAAGATTATAAACTCCATGAAAACGGCCAACTCAGTTGTTAGTTTCCTGTTTAAAACATACATATTGCTGATGTTCTTCTCATTGTAAAATATGTTCCTGAACCCCAATAGTTTGCAAAGGAAGAAAGAGAAGAGATGTAAATGTATATGTCACACTTACAGCCCATTAGTGGGTAAAGAAATGTTTTGTATAAAGATAGCTGAATATGGAGAGGAGATTAAGAATATGGGTCTAGGTTACAACTTTACATAGGATTATCAAAGACTTTCCAGTGAGTGAATGACATCAGAGAAGAAGTGTGGGAAGTGAGGAAGTGATTCTGGATCTAATTTAGGAGAAGATTTGCCTATTTGGAGAAAGGGAAAAGTCCCAAGATGGGACTGTGCCTGGTAGAGAAGGAGGCTGGGAAGGTATCACTGGGTCAGGGAAGGAATACTTTACCCCAGTGCTTTACCTAGGGCATACTCAACAAATAGTAATTGAGGAAGTCTAGTTTTGAAATTGTGAGACTATATTGATCATCTTTCCTGTTGCTGGGACAAAATATCTGACACATACAATTTAGAGAAGAAAAAGGCTTATTTGGCTCATATTTCACAAGATTCAGTCTACCCACTAACTCCAGGGTAGAAACATCATGGTAGAAGGGTGTGGCAAGCAAAAATGCTCTCTTCCTGATATCCTGGGAAGCAGAGCACAGGAGAAGAGTGTTAGGAAAAGATCTATCTTCCCAAAAGTGATCCCCGGTTGACCCACCTTCTTAACTCCTAAGAGCTCATTCAGATATAAACCCAGTACAGTGCCTATGTAATCCAATCATTTCTCCAGGAGTTTCCTAATTCAGTCAAGTTGAGAATGTTGTTTATATTACATTCTTAATTTATATTACCTTTCATGGGATTAAGTGTTAGTGCAATGCCAGGCAAAGTGTATACTTGCAGAATTAATTATCTCTCTCTTTGTTATATTCTTTAAGGTGTTAATTTATATTTTTTTTAAAAAAACTGTTATGGCTTATATCTATATGTCACAGCAGAGGCTCATGTGGTCATGTGAGCTTTTGAAAGGTGATTAGATCATGATGATATGATACTCATCAGTGGAGCTTTTGAAAGGTGATCAGATCATGATGATATGATACTCATCAGTGGATTAGTGCACTGGTGTATTATTTTTAAGAGCATTTCTGGCACTGGGTTTCTTCAAGAGATCCTAGGTCATGCACTGGTGATTTTATAGCTAAATATAATGTTAGGAAGCGAAGGCTGGCTAGAAGAGATGGATAACTGGGGGCATGTCCTTCTCTCTCCTCATCCATGTCCCTCTGCTGTGCTCCCTTCCTTGCAGCCAGTTGACTATGGACTGAAACCTCTACAAACTGTGAGCCAAATAAACCTTCCCTCCTTTAATTTGCAGGTGTCAGGTATTGTGTCTTAGTGATGAAAAAAGTAAAATATAATATATGCTTTCTCAGGTACATATATAGTTGTTTGTGTATTCTGAGCAATTCATCGATCCTGGATAAATGAATAGCTTTATGAGGACAGATCTGTGTATGGCTTAATCATTATTGTAGTCCTAGCCTGGCACACACATTCTTTGAAAAAAAAATAACTTTCAACCTTTTAAACAACAATTTGTAAAACTGGAAAAGAATTAAGATATAAACAAGGTACTTAGATGGATATTAAACAGCTCTCTAAAAATTAACCCAGTGATTGGTATCCTAGGTAGAAATGTTCTAAGTTGAATTAGGGAAAGAGGAAAAGCCACATAAAAACTAGCCAAATGACAGCAGGGTAAAAGCATCCCACATAAGTCATGCAGATGAACCAAGCTGGCATCAGTGGCCAATTAACAGGAAAGTGGACAGTGCTCTTTCTTCATAGCTTTCTTTATTTGGGTATATTTCACTGAAAAATGTAAAAACGAACAGCCTTTAAAGGAACACAGCATTCCAGCCTAAACCTCTTCCATACTCACACTTTGTGCCTTAGTGTTTTCAAATGATTTTGTTGTTGTTGTTGATTTTACTGGAAATTCTTCCCTCATCTCCTCTCCTTGTGCCCGTTAACTTACCATTTTCAGGTTTCAGAATTAAAGCCATGTCCTCTGAGAAGACTGACTTGTCCCTAAGACTAAGTCAGGCCTTCCTTTTCATAAGGTCTCTTAGCACTCTGATTTTTTCAAATGATAAACTATTCTGTAATTAAATAATATCTAGGACATAGTCTGCTTTACTTCCATATTCTCTGTAGAACATATCAGTTAGAGAGAGGTTGTGCTCCTCTTGATTGTCTCTCTGTTTCCAAAGGTTAGCAAGTACTGCAAACACAGGATACATTAACATTTATAGCAATTTAAAATTGTTGGGTTAGTGTATTTTCAACTACAGTCATGAAAATGACTCATTCCCAGCTACTTTTTTAAAGTCTTAAAGACAAAAACTGAATCAAATAATCTAGAAATTGTTTATAATTGGGAAGAAAGCCAAGATAAGCCTCTGGCCATTGTAGATACTTTCACTGCCACTGAAAATATCAACTATGTCTTGCAGATATGATTGAGTTAACCTACCTCTTAGAAATAGAGAAAATCTGTCATGTATTAGTTTCTGCTTCAAGTCATGCTCTGATGCCAACTATATGTGTTTTCAAAGACTCCAGTTCTTTATTTTTTTATATTGGCTCAGCACAAAGTTATAGCGAATTACAGAATTCTGCTACAATTACCAAACACTGCATAATTTCTGTCTAATTATACAGAACTAATGTGCAACCTCTCTGTATTAATAATAAAGCAATTAACCTAAAATACCAAATTGGTGTGAGTTTCTTGACTATTTTTTCATTACCACAGTCTGTTCTCAGTGTTGAACAATTGAACATTATACATTACAAATGTTGGCTGCAGATAAAGTTTATTTTTACATGGATCACAATAGCTTTAACACTCACCACCTTCCATTTTCTCACCTGTCCCTTTCCCCAAGTTTGTGTATGGGAAAAGTGACATCTGCAATAGGAGTTCATTATAAATCTGATGAATTTATGAACAATTAGAAATGTTCAGAGACAAAATATTGTATTATCAGAGCCCTCTGAATTTACCTTTCTTCCTTTTTTAATACCAATAGATTTTGTAAGAGACATTTTCATTGTGTCTGACACTTTTGATGTTATAGTGTCAATGGAAGTAGGTGTGAAAACCATTACCTTGTCAATTCTGTGATGTCAGTGACAACTTGATGTCAATGAAAATGTATAAGTTTCTTCCATTATCATTATGACATCTTCTCTAGTCCTTTCAATGTATCAAAAAACACTAGTCTCTAAAAAAGACTAACTACTTGCAATTGTTGCCTGTTTCTTGAAATTAAAACTAGATATTGCATTACTATTTTTGATACAGCTTAGCATTTGCAAAAATACATAGGAATACAAACAAAATAATCAGCAGTTTTTTGTATCACTAAGAAGGCAAATGGTTTATATTTTAAATTTCTACAATTCACATGGCTACATAAACAGAAAACAATTCTTATTTATAAATGAAAATAATGAAGAGAAATTTAGTTGCTGACAATATTATGTTAAATGTACACTATGAAGCATACAAAAGCAAGAAGGTCACTGGAAGCAATTACTTTACCTAAAATTATTCCCATTGAAAGCAGTAATATTCCCATTGTGATATTGAACTGTTTCATACAGTGATTTCCTAGGAAGAGAGTAATCATGGTGTATCACTAATCTTAGGTAAATAACATTTAGATCCTTGTGTAATGAAATAAGTATAGATTTCATTAGACTTTCACAGTTTATGTTTCTTTCTCATCTGAACAGTAATTTTAACAAGGCTCACTCACTGTGTTTAGAACACTTTAGACATGAATTTTGCCTCAACGTACATTGGTATATATTGAATACTTCTGAAGGTGTTGAGTTGTTACTTTTGCTGTGTAACACCCCCACCTCTGAAACATAATGGCATTATTTACTTTAAATTCCACTAATTAGAGACAGAAGGATTTGTGAATTTTTAAAATAAAATATTAGGAATTTCAATAGCTGGCTAATTATTTCTTTGCCATATGAAATTTTATTTGTTTGTTTGAGATAAAGTTTCACTGTGTAGTAGCACAACTTTGAACATGCTAGGTAACCTATGCTGGGCTCAAATTCAATGATCCTCTTGTCTCAGCATACCAAATGTTGTGATTACCGCCATGTACTCCCATGCTCAGTGGTACATGGAATTTGGAAAATAATAAGAAATTGGGAAAACTTTAGAAATATATATATATATATAGTGTGTGTGTGTTTATATATATTATAACTACTAATCTGAAAGACTTCACACTGTGAAGAGAAATATAAATAAATATATAGTTATATTACAATTTTAAATACTGTGGTTTTAGTTTTATTTTAAATTCATGTTTTCCAAAGTCTTAAGAAGAATTTAGAGAAGATAAAGGAAATAGAGGATTTTCTAGATCGAGACTGCATGGAAAGCCACATTTGAGTTATAAGGATGAAATGAACTAATAAATAATATTACTATCAACACATGTGTAGATATAAGTATGTATATATTCAGATGTGTATATATATTTACATATGTATGACAATCATTTTGATTTGATTCATAGACATAAAATACCCATACAATTTTTAATTTGGGATATATTTTATATTTATAGTATCTGAAAAAATATCATTCTCTACTTTTTTGATGATAATTATTTCTGGCATTTTAGTGCTTGTAAAACAAAGAAAAAGTAATCAAAACTTTCACATTTTAGATAAATCATTTGCCACTTATGAGCAATTCTGATGAAAAAATAAGATAAAATTAAAAACATTTAATCAGAAAAGATTTCTAAAATTTTGTGTATTTCAATTAATTTTTCATATTCTTATATCCTATTTTCAGAATATATCTTATATCCTGCTGGCCACACTGTAAACTAGGCCTCTATCTCTGTCTCTGTACCCATGATAAATTATGGAAACTTTGGAAAAGCTATTTTTTATTATATGATCTCAACCAAAAGAACATACTATTAAAAAGAGAGTCATTAAGTTTAATAGACCCTTTCAAAGATGGAATCCCTGTCAATTAATTCTGATGGATATGCAATGTATTTCTTTATTTTGACTCACATAAAGAGTTGGGAAGTAACAGAAGAGGAGCTGAGAGAGAGGATTTATCACACACACACACACACTCACAGACCTATGGAATCTGTATCTATCAATTGAGGGAGATACTGCAAATAAAATAGAAAGCAGAGAGAAGAGCAAGAAGTGTTGTTACTTGGAGGAAATAAAGTTGACTACTGAACTGAAAGCTGTGTGCCACCATGGTCTTTGGTGTCTCGCTGCCCAAAGAAAATCCTCTTAGAAAACATTCCTTCCTTATTACAGTGCTCTGTTTTCCCATTTGTGAACAGAGAGAATAAAGCACAGCTGAGGAAGATATTTTGCCAACATGTAAGTTTTCAGTTCTGAATCAGGTACATCCTCCCACACCTAGAATCACATACTGGAAGTATCTTTTCATATCCTACATCTGTGGTGCTACAGTAGATTCAGAAAGTATTTTCATTATAAAGATCATAGTGACACTGAAAAGAGAACAGTTGCTAGATGTAAAATGTGAATCAAACTCTGCAGGGCATGGGAGTAAATAGTATCACCAAATCCTAGCTTGATTTTTCTTACGAAGAGAGGTTATCATTCTTTCTCTCCCATGAACACTTGGGGAAAAGCTAAGTGACTTTTCTTGCATGAACTCATTATATGCTTTCCTAATATTTTTGTTATTATTGCCAAAAGTCAGAGAAGCCAAAGTGCAATACATTCCAAACTAAAGGCTGGCTTTCTCAGCTAAGGCAAGTGTTATTCCTGATGTCAATGACTATCTGAATCAATATCAAACTGTTCTACAGTTTAATTTAAGTGGTGACTCAGTTAATATAATATAAATTCATGTCAGCTATGAAGGAACTGTTAAAATACTTTGTTAGGATCCATTTCTTAAAATTGATTAGCAGCAAAGTACTAATGACCATTCTATCAATGCATCGATATAGTTTGATGCACTAGTCATTTAGGCAGGTGTTTATCCTCATACTTAGCTGCTTACCAAGGGCTCCATGATACATATATATATTTTTTTTCAAGCACCATTTAGAAAATATTAACTAGAGTTGCTGCATCCACAGAAATTTTAAGCCACTTATTTTGTTTCTAATTAACAAATGAATCTCAAAGGCAGTAAAAGCTGATTTAAAAATCCGCACACAGTTATTTTGTAATCTAAAATAATTTATCTCAAATGAAATCCAAAATTTAAAAGTAGACTGTTTGCCAAGGATATAATAGTTAATTAATCCTTGATTTTTTTCTTTTTCAAGAAAGCATTGGTTTAAACTTTGTTGCATCTGGCATGCTAAATGGCAATTTAAACATAATTTATATAATGCTGAGTAGTTCTATTGAACTAAAAATATCTAATCATTATTTACCAAGAACTTATAGCATACCAAGGACTTTTTTGTTTTGTTTTGTTTTGCTTTTTAACTTAGGCTCCACAAACACTTTATGAAACATTATTGTTATTACCTTATTACATTTATTTTTGTGGATGAAAAGACTGACATGAAGTTGTATACTTTTCCTAAAATTGCCTGGCTGTTAAGATTTGGAATTGAAATTGTTGGGGCTGAGGGCTGAAGAGGTATTTTCATGAGTGAGGTCCCCAAAGAAAGCACACAGAGCAGATGCAGCAATAACAGCAAACAGCATTGTTATTGCTTGACTTGTGTATATTAGCTGTTATAACATATTTACATTTACTGGTTCCAAAACTTATCAGTTTGGCTGTCAGTGGCTTCAACGATGTCTTCCAATGTGTGAGGATGGGGCCTGGGCCACTTTGCTACTGGGACGGAATGTCTGTATACAAACTTAATGCTCAGTTGAGTATCTGGTACATTTACTACCTATTGCTCCATGATACTTTCACAGGTGTGCAAAGCCCCATATACTGCTGTTCTCTTTCTCAATCAGTGAATACCAGCTTTTGTTTCCTTCCCATAACTGTGACCAAAATTTAACAATCTGCTTCCATTTTCCCTGTTGTTGCCTCAGGCCCCAGCCAAACCCAATATTGTCCATACTGTCCTTGAGGGTAAATAAATAGGGTAAGGTCAACTACCTGGAGGGCTTGTACCTCAACTGTCCTCTTCGAGCCCTGAAAAGCAGCTTCCACTGTGTCTTTTCAATCCTATGTTACACCTTTTCTGTCATCTGGCATAAGGGGCACATTAGGGTACCTAGATGCCATATGAATGTCCACCTAGCAAGTCCACATATGCCTAATTGGCATATTGTTGTAGGTCTGGAGTATCCTTGGATTTTATCAATTATGGCACAGGGAATCACTTTTGTCTAACCTGACCACATAATACCCAAGAATTTGACAAATAAGTTAGGTCCTGGATCTTTTTTCCATGGATGACCCACCCCCAGGCCACAAAAGCTTCCTTCAGACTGTGCATGGCAGCTCCTAAATCTGCAAAGCAGTCAGAGATTAACATAATATCATCAATGTAATGGAACAGACACTGAAAGTGGCTTGGTCCAGATAGCCAAGTCTTAGGTCACCACCATGCCATAACACAAAGTTTGGCTAGGCAAATAGCCTTGTGGTGGCACTGGGAATGTCCATTGCCTGCCCTCCCAGTGAAGTCAACTGGTTCTTACGTTCAGGTATGATGGCAATGGAGAATAAGGGATTGGCTAAATCTACCATGTAATTGTATCCAACCAGCCTCAGGGCAAGATGATCCATCAAATCAGCAATATTGGGCATAGCCACATGCAAGGGAGGAGTTACTTTATCCAGTTCCTAGTAATCCATGGTCATTTGCAATATCCTATCTGGCTTCTGCATGGTCCAGAATTTTTTCCCATGTGGTGTCAAGTTGAGCATGAGTCAGTAGGTACACTCCCAGAATGTATTCAGCAACCTGAGAAACACATACATCATAAGAGTCTGGAGCCAATTGTCAGATACCCAGTGTCACCTGGATTCTCAAAAAGCCCAGAAGTCTCTTTCCCAGGGGCCTGGACAATCTGGAGCCCCTATTGCTTGAAGCCCAGGGACTGGCTCAGTTCTGGCAACACTGAGAGCAATGTGAACTCTTTTGGTTTTCCTTTCACTGGCAGCCCCATGGCTTTTTCAGTATCACTAGAGGTCCTCTCCACCCCACCACAACAGCATGCAACTTGAGTGACAGTGTCTCATGGCCACCTTCATCTGTGACAACCTTGACCTTGATAAGCTGAGCCTGTGCCAGCCATTCACCTCAGCACCACACTATGTGTGCTTATTTCCCAGGTAGGGCTGCCCATCTATCTTATCTGTGGCTAAGCAGGCACCAGCAGCTCTACCCAAACCTGGTTCTGACTGACCTTCAGTGGTCCAATGGCCTGTCTGTGTGGTTGGCCCTGTTGATCTGGGCCACTCTCTTTTTGTTTTACTTGTTTTGCCTGTTGCAGTAACTCCATGACCATACACGTTTTATACATCATGTAACGCGTAGAGGTGAGTGGTCCTTTCCGCCCATGTCCCTGAGTTAGGCTCCTCTGACCCCCACTTTCTGGTAAATAACAGGCATGCAATGGGAATGGACTGTTCTGATGAACAGCTATGGGAGGAGGCAGTACTTCTCGTGTCCTGCAGCATGACTTCTGCAGTAGCCAGCCAGTGTTCCAGTCCCCTGTTGTCCACTGTACTGAAATGGGGACTTGTGGCTGCTGGAAAGATGTGTTACCATCGCTGTACAGATCCCTGCTGCTTGACTAGCTATGGCCCGGGATGTTGGCCCTGGGAGTGCTGGGCCAGTGCTGGAAGGATGGGGTGGGTGGGGGAGATCCTTGTGCTCCTGTGTACCCTGTCTGCATCCTGCTTCCTTTGCCATCTGTGCTGGCAGTGGGCAGGGGTCTCTGCTGGGAATCTTCTCAAAGCCACCACCTAGGTGGGGCAGGGCTCCTGCCATCTGGCATTGGATTTGAGGGCCTGCTCGGAGCTGGGTATGCTTTCTGTGCTTCTGTTTCTTGTGCTTCTTGAATTGCTCACAGGACGCGGGCCTCCAGCCTTTCACATCGGGGTTGGCCTTGTGGCTGCTGGACTTTTTGTGCCGGTACACCTTTTTGGGCACTCCTTCTGGTCAGCCTGGCTCCATCTTGTATCCTGGGACTCTCTTTGGTCCAAAAGGATTTGCATGTCTATCAGTTCAAAGGTGTTCAAAATATATCTGGATGTCAGGTACACTGATTCTTAGTCCTCTGGGGCTTTTCAAGCCTCCAGAAAAGTGGTGAAAGATAAGCAGACTCAGGCTGGGAGAAGCACATTGGCATCACTTCTTTGGGGCTTTTTCTTGCCATCAGGTGCTATTTCCACAGACTCTACAGGGACACTCATCTCACCACCCTGCTGACTACACCACTTGTTGGGGCCAACGAGTTAAGGGAGTGTTTTCATGAGTGAGGTCCCCAAAGAAAGCACGCAGAGCAGACATAGCAACAACAGCAAACAGCATCGTTATTTTCTGACTTTTATATATTAACCTTTATCACATATTTACATTTTGTGTACTGTCATAACCATAGGACATGCATGGTTGTCTATGCTCAGTCATGCTTATATGTGTGTATCCAGTTGTGCATCTGTGCCAAATGGTGGGGTTATGACCTGATGCATCCTCAGATACCCAGAGTTTTAAAGCAATTCTGAAGCCGCTCCCCACAGGAATTTTCTCCTATTTGTATATTATTATACAGCCAATACCTGTTCAGTCATGCCATTCTTTCTAAGAATTAGAGAAATTTTAGAATCAAAGAAATATGTCTTATATACTATTTTTGTATTCTGTACAAATCTGGTTCATCCCGAGTTGAATTTCTTTTTTAATTTTTAATGTAAGTAGTGCAGTGTAGTAAAAATGTGGGAATCTAGGTGAAGTAGAAAAGAGGTGAAAGAGAGACAGGTCCAGTGGTGGTATTGATGAGGCTGTATCTTGAAGTATTGTCCTCAGTCTTGGTCTTTGTTATGTGTAGTGTGATACATGAGTCAGTAACATCCGATTCAACTCAGAACATGTGAGAAACAGACTCTCATTCCATACCTAATTCAGAAATTTATTTTTTATCACATCACCAGATGATTAATGAGCACATTAAATTTTGAGGCACATTGGTATCAGGTGCCAGGTGACAGATTTTTACCAATAAAAGTTGATTTGAAGTTGATTTGGTATGCTGCATACACTTGTTAGGAGAGCTTGTATTGCACCATAGTGATGTCTGTGAACCTGGGGTTCAAGACACTAATGAAGAGAAAGTCTGTTCAGGAGTTGCTATGGGATTTAAATGGCTAA